>CM066566.1:12949189-13046689 GCA_033816785.1 Picus viridis
TAGAATTTAATCGAATTGAATTAACCAGGTTGGAAAAGACCTCCGAGATCATCAAGTCCAAGCTATCACCCAACACCATCTAATCAACTCAACCATGGCACCAAGTGCCACATCCAGTCTCTTCCTAAACACCTCCAGAGACAGTGACTCCACCACCTCCCTGGGCAGCATATTCCAATGGACAATTATTCTCTCTATGAAAAATTTCTTCCTAACATCCAGCCTAAACCTCCCCTAGTGCAGCTTGAGACTGTGTCCTCTTGTTCTGGTGCTGGTTGCATGGGAGAACAGACCAACCCCCACCTGGCTACAACCTCCCTTCAGGTGCTTGTAGAGAGCAATAAGGTCTCCCCTGAGCCTCCTCTTCTCCAGGCTAAGCAACCCCAGCTCCCTCAGCCTCTCCTCACAGGGCTTGTGTTCCAAACTCCTCCCCAGCTTTGTTGCCCTTCTCTGGACATGTTCCAGCAACTCAACATCTTTCCTAAACTGAGGGCCCCAGAACTGGACACAGGACTCAAGATGTGGCCTAACCAGTGCTGAATACAGGGACACAATGACCTCCCTGCTCCTGCTGGCCACACTATTTCTGATGCAGGCCAGGATGCCATTTGCCTTCTTGGCCACCTGGGCACACTGCTGCCTCATGTTAAGCCTGCTGTCAACCAGTACCCCCAGGTCCCTTTCTGCCTGGCCACTCTCCAGCCACTCTGATCCTAGCCTGTAGTACTGCATGCAGTTATTGTGGCCAATGTGCAGAACCCAGCACTTACATGTGTTAAATCTCATGCCCATGGGCTCTGCCCATCTGTCCAGCCTGTCAAGGTCCCTCTAACGGATCAACACCCACCCCCAGCTTGGTGTCATCTGCAAACTTACTGATGATGGACTCAATCCCCTTATCCAGACCATCAATGGTGCACTCCCAAGTCCTACACAAAGCTTTATAAAACATATCCTCTTATAAATCTAACTGAAGAACACACAAAGCTTCCTGTGTCCAAAAGTCAGCCTAACCATGCATAGCATAATGCCTTTTCTTCAGCAAAAGTATTTTCATTGCAAGCACATAGATTATGATAGCAATGCTGGCTATATAAAATGCCATCTAATTTTAGCATCAACAAACCAATGTGGACTTTATAAAACTGACTGGTCAATCTTCCACTTAATTTCTTAACTGGTTTTGCTAATGCCCATAACAATAGAAAGAAAGGTTTTGCCTTTCATATCAAAACAGAGTGCAGGTTTCTGTCAGTGAAAAAAGTCCTTTATTCACCTGGAAGGTAATATGACTGGATAGCAGCTAAGCCACAGGAAATAAAAAGATACAAACAGCTTAAAGCTTATAGAGTAATTAGGATTCTTACATGTAAAGAGCTCATTGTTTGCCCCTAGCAAACAGAAGGAATTATTGAGCCTTCATTCATTTTTCACCTAATTAGATATCATAGCTTGACTTCTTACTAATGTGATGCTCTCTCTTCTGGATTCACTGTATGTCCACCCTAATTAGCACTGGCACAGAAAAGCACAGAAACAAGTGACGCTCCTACCAAGAAATGTTCAGCCCAGCTTGGTGGAGGATGGGTGTGTTCCTGGCACATTGTGTAAGATTCCCAGACATCCCTGTTGCTGCAAAGTGTTTGGCATGACAAAAACTGGCTCAAAGTCCTAGAAGCATAGATTTGCCTGGTTGGAAAGGTCCTGAAGATCATTGAGCCCAGCCAGTGTAGACAACTGTTAGACCATGTCCCTAAGTAACTCATCCAGGTGCCTTTTAAACAACTCCAGGGATGACGACTCCCTTGTTCCAGTGCCCAGTGCCCCTTTTAGTGAAGAATTTGTTCCTAATATCTAATCTAAACCTCCCCTGGTGCAACTTAAGTCCATTTCTTCTCATCCTGTCACTTGTTACCTGAGAGAAGAGGCCAACTCACACCTTGCTACAACTTCCTTTCTGGAAGTTGTAGAGAGGTTTATCCTGAGTCTCCTCTTCTCCAGGCTAAACAACCTCAGCTCCCTCAGCCGCTCCTCAGAGGACTTGTGCTCAAGACCAGCCTTCTTGTCCTTTTCTAGAAAAGTTCCAACACCTCTGTGTCCCTTTGTTGTGACAGGCCCAAAACTGAACACATTACTCAAGGTTATGAGTACCAGTTATGAGTACAGGGGTAAAATCACTTCCTTGGTCCTGATGGTCGTACTGTTGCTGACACAAGCCAGAATGCTGTTGGCCTTTTTGGCCACCTGAGCACACTGCTGGCCCATGTTCAGTCATCTGTCTACCAGTACCCCTAGGTCCTTCTCTGCCAAGCAACTTTCCAGCCACTCTTCCCCAAGCCTGTAGACATGTCATAGAATCATAGAATCAATAAGGTTTGAAAAGACCTCAAAGATCATCAAGTCCAACCTGTCACCCAACACCTCAGGACTAACTAAACCATGGCTTCAAGTGCCACCTCCAATGCCCTCTTGAACATCTCCTGGGACAGTGACTCCACCATCTCCCTGGGCAGCACATTCCAATAGCCAGTTACTCCCTCTGTGAAGAACTTTTTCCTCACCTCCAGCCTAAATGTCCTCTTGTTCTGGGGCTGGTTGCCTGGGCAAAGAGACCAATCCCCTCCTGGCTACAACATCCTTTCAGGTAGTTGTAGAGCGCAATAAGGTCTCCCTTAGCCTCTTCTTCTCCAGGCTAAGCAACCCCAGCTCCCTCAGCCTCTCCTTGTAGAGCTTGTGTTCGAGACCTCTCCCCAGCCTCGTTTCCCTTCTCTGGACACATCCCATCATCTGCTCCTATCAGGGCTAATGCCACAGAGACAGGAAAGAAAAAAAAATTTAAAGGGAGGGGGCAAGCCTTGATTATTGCACCTTGTTCCAATTGTGTATGGATCAAAGGGGATAAACATTCAGGCTGTAACACCACTTATTCACAAGCAGTGTAAGCGCTGCCGATAACGGCGCCGTCTGATCTGTAGCGCTCCATCTGCCAGCTGCAAGAGCGAAAAAGGGAGTGCAATTAAGAATATTAATCAAGGCTTGAAGCGCCGCATGATTCAAGATCCACGTGAAGAAAGACTAAGATACATCAAAAGAAAATGTGTTTACTTAAAATAAAAAGGGTGCATGATTTCTTTGGTCCTGCATAGTTAATGCAGTGCATTCCTCCCCCCCCCCGCCGACTGCGCTGAACTTTCCACTCAGTCTCTCGTGCTCACTTTTGAATAGTTGAGCACTTGGCCCAATCTATCTCAGTCTAATTCAAGCTTCTGATTACTGATTATTTAGCAGCAATGAGTTAACATTAGAGTATCATCAGTTGGATTATTTCCCTGGTGATCTTCATTCTGGTATTTAATAATGTCATTTCATTCATTCCAATTAGACTTTTCTCCTTACCATAAAGAAAAACCACACAGACTGTGAGAGAGAATTTGACCCTTGCTGTGAAATTATTTGGGGATGTTATGTTATCAGAACCACTCTACAGGTTTTATGGTGAAAGATTATCTCTTTCTGTACAGTGGAGGTATTCCTGTACAGAATTTTAGCCTCTGCTGAAGAGAAATCTCCCTGAGGATAAGTGAAGTGCAACATTTTAGGCTGGATGTTAGGAGGAAGCTCTTCATAGAAAGAGTGATTTGCCATTGGAATGTGCAGCCCAGGGAGGTGGTGGAGTCACCATCACTGGAGGTGTTTAGGAAGAAGCTGGATGGGGTGCTTGGTGCCATGGTTTAGTTGATTAGATGGTGTTGGGTGATAGGTTGGACATGATGATCTCAGAGGTCTTTTCCAACCTGGTTAATTCTATTCTATTCTATTCTATTCTATTCTATTCTATTCTATTCTATTCTATTCTATTCTATTCTATTCTATTCTACTCTATTCTACTCTACTCTACTCTACTCTACTTCCATTCCATTCCATTCCATTCCATTCCATTCTAAAGATATTTTAAATGGCTAAAGATGCAGATTGGTGCATCTTTAAACACCTCCATAAACACCTCCATAAGAAGATTTAAACACCTCCCTAAGAGACCTACACACAAGCAGAAATCAGAGTTTAAAATGTAAGGGAATAAAACATCTATTCAGACATCCACCTAAGGACACAGTCTCAAGCTGTGCCAGGGGAAGTTTAGGCTGGAGGTGAGGAAAAGTTCTTCACAGAAAGAGTTGTTAGCCATTGGAATGTGCTGCCCAGGGAGGTGGTGGAGTCGCCATCTCTGGAGATGCTCAAGAGGGGATTGGGCATGGCACTTGAAGCCATGGTTTAGTAGTCATGAGGTGTTGGGTGACAGGTTGGACTTGATGATCTTTGAGGTCTTTTCCAACCTTGTTGATTCTATGATTCTGTGATTTTTGTGTGTACAGAAGATGCAGAAGCAATCTAACCTAGTGCAGGCAGACTTTTTCCACTGCCACTTGCCAAATTATCATGAAATCATAGAATCATTAAGATCGGCAAAGACCTCCAAGGTCATCAAGTCCAGCCATTAATCTCACACATCCAAGGCCACCACTAAACTATGTCCACTAAACCACATCTCCGTGTTTTTTGAGCACTTCCAGAGGCAGTGATCCCACCATTTCCTTGGGCAGCCAGTTTCAATGCTTAGCCATTCTTTCAGTAAGGACATTCTTTTCAAACATCCAGTCTAAACCTCCCCTGACACAACCTGAGGCTGTTTCCTCTCGTGCTGTTGCCTGCTATCTAGGAGCAGAGACCAACCCCCAACTCTCTACAACATCCTTCCAGGTAGTTGTGGAGAGATAAGGTCTTCCCTGAACCTTCTCTTATCCAGACTAAACGGCCCCAGTTCTCTCATCTGCTCCTCACAAGACTTTTAGCTGTACATGATGGGACTTTCTTACTGCAGTGAGCATCTGGAACACAAGAGTCACTGCCAAAGCATGGCTTTTCTTCACATGTAGACCACATCTCTAAGCTGAGGAAAAGAAAGGCTCAGCACAATCTGTCCCACCCAGAAGTTTGTCTCCCAGTCAGCACAGAGACATATCTCAGAATCAGAGAAGGCTCCACTGTGGAGATCCATTCCAGGACGCTCAGGGAGGTTATTTGCTGTATCTCAGAAAGTTATTCTACACCAAAATTTGCCATAATCAAAGCTGGAGAAGTGAAAGGTAGCCCAAATACCAGCAGCTGCAAACACTTCAGAATTCAGATCCAGTTCCTGAGTTGAAGGCCCACAGTATTTTGATTCAGTCTCACTTCTGGAAATAAAAGCAGGATTACAGATCTTAAAACACTGAGTATTTAAAGAGGTCTCAGAGTGGAGTGTAAAAATGACAACAAATAATTTATGCATTTATAATGTAGGGCTTTGTTGTGTTTCTTCCCTGGATTTTAGATCATATAACAGCTTGCAGCACAAATTAAGACAATGCTGTGTGCAATTTTCACATTAAGAAAAAATATTTCCTAGCTTTGAAGTAAGCAAAAGTGAACATTTATGAAATTAAAGAACCTCAGAGAGAGGCCCTTAAAAAATATATTAACCTGTTAGAAGAGGATATTATGCTATCAAGTTCTGCAGTAGAAGCTTGATAACCTCAGGCTGCCTTTGAAATTGTCTAAATAGGGGCTTTAGGTGGTTTGGAACCTTTTAAAGAAGGTTTGCATGCCATCTTTGGCACCTGGTGTCCTCTGTCATTAAAAACCACAGTATAACATCAAGCAGATTGAAAGCAGATGGCACACTAAAACTGTGTGTGTGCAGGTGAAAAAGAAAAGGAGGGATATCTGGAGAGAAGGACATAGAAACATAACTTTCTGTTCAGACAATGTGCCAGGGGGAAGATGATACAGAGGGCACAGCATGCACCAGATGTGCCACCTTCACAAATGATTGGAACTACTTGCAAGAATGCATGAAGCTTAATCCTACAAAATACAAGGACAGGCTGGGTAAACTGACTGTCTTGTTCAAGTTTTCTTCTTAGGAAGGGTTGAGCACCTGGATGGCCTGTTCTGTGCTCAAAGAAAGGAGGTCTACATCAAAGAGACGTGTTTCTCTTTTCACTCAAATGCACATGTAAGGAACAACCCTTTGGAAAAGTTCAGTAAAGATTGAACAAGTTGCAAAGTTGGTGGTAGAATTCCCCAGGGGCTCTGAAAACACGTTCTGGGTTTAAATTCTCTAGTCACATTGTGTTTGATACACTTCCCACCATTGCCTTTCTCATACCCTCCAACCTAGGTATATATTAACCCCTTCTTCACACACAGTAAAAGATTTCAAAAGTTAAATCGTTGCATGAGCTTAACAACAATGCTGTGTCCAACAGGATATTGCTGACCTTCACAGAATCACAGAATGTTAGGGGCTGGAAGGGACCTTAAAAGACCATCTAGTCCAACCCCTGCAGAGCAGGATCACCTACACCAGATCACAGTGGAACACATCCAGGCAGGTTTTGAATATCTCCAGAGAGGGAGATTCCACAAGCCCCCTGGGTGGCCTGTTCCAGTGTTCCATCACCCTCACAGTGGAAAAATTTCTCATGTTTTCATGGAACTTCCTATGCCTCAATTTCCATCCCTTGCCCCTTATCCTGTCATTGGGCACTGCCCAGAAGAGCCTGGCTCCAGCCTCTTGGCACTCACCCTTTACATATTTATAAACATGAATGAGGTCACCTCTTAGTCTACTCTTCTCCAAGCTAAAGAGCCCCAGCTCCTGCAGTCTCTCCTTGTAAGGCAGATGTTCCACTCCCTTTATCATTTTTGTGGCTCTGTGCTGGACTCTCTCAAGCACTTCCCTGTCCTTGAACTGAGGGGCCCAGAACTGGACACAATATTCCAAATGTGGCCTCACCAGGGCAGAGTAGAGGGGGAGAAGAACCTCTCTTGACCTGCTGACTACAGCCCTTCTAATACAACCCAGAATGGCATTGGCCTTCTTGGCCACAAGAGCACATTGCTCATGGTCAACCTTCCACCCATCAGGACCTCCAGATCCTCTTCCCCTTCACTGTTCTCCAGCAGGTCAGTCCCCAACCTATACTGATACATGGAGTTGTTCTTTCCCAGGTGCAAGACTCTACACTTGCCCTTGTTGCACTTCATCCAATTTCTCCCTGCCCTCAATTTCTCCAGCCTAAGTCTCACTGAATGGCAGCACAACCTTCTGCTGTGTCAGCCACTCCACCCAGTTTTGTGTCATCAGCAAACTTGCAGACAGTGCATTCTGTGCCCTCATTCAGGTCATTGATGAATATGTTGAATAGTACTGGTCCCAGTACTGACCCTTGGGGGATCCACTAGACAGAAGCCTCCAACTAGACTCCATCCTTTTGACGACTACTCTCTGTCTTAACAACAGACAGAAACTTCCTCCCCAACACCAGTATCATGCTAATAATTTAAAGCCATAGGGTTGACCATACAGAAGTAAAAGTGATGCCTGAGTAATTATTTAGAACAAACATCTGATCTGAAATACCTAGCAAAACTTCAGTCCCCATCCCACAGAGTGGTCATCTGGAGTTGAAGGGGCTGAGGAGACAATTTCTGTTTATGCCACGTAGTTTAGCAGCAGGTAATCAAAACCAGCTTGTACCATACAAAATCATGAGGAGGCTGTCTGATGTGTAAATTCAGGCAGCAGGATCTCCAGTTCAGAAAGTCCTACATAATATACAGTACTTCCCACAGTGAAATCTCCATTTATCTCTCTCTATATATATGTATATATGCACACAGAATAACACTGTGATAATGCAGTAACTGAAAACAATATCTGCCTGAACTGTTGAGCACAGAACAACAAATTTCCCTTTAGGAATTTAATCTCACTAGGTCTTTATACTTTGAATGCCTTTATTTTCCCTATGACTGTTTTGGGTTTTCCTCTTAAACAGGTTGCAGAAGTACAAGAGGATACAGATCTAACAAGATGCAATTAGAGGGAAATGTCCTGACTTCTCAGCTGCAGACAGGTACCTTAATGGTAGTTTGAGATAGAAAGGATTTCTTATACCATTATCAAGATCTTTTCTGGCAGCAGCCTTCATAGTGCTGTCAGATTAGAGTCCCCCTCATTAACTGTCAGCCACTGTCTGTTTTGCAGTGGGAGAGGGGAGAAAGAGGGAATAATAATCCTCATATACACTGGATGGGCTCTAGGAGAGAAATGTCACTTAATGACATTTGTACAGCAGAAAATACCAGGCAAAGCAAAGGGCAGGAGGGACCTTAATTTCTATTTTCCCCCCTTTTTTAATTTTTCTCCAGAACTCTTAGAAGAAATGTTTGTTACCATCCTCTCTCAGATTGGCTTTGCAAGTGACTTAGAGGTTTTATGTCAGAAATGACTCATAGATCACTGGAGGGATACCAGAGCAGTCTCAAGCACACTAGAATGTCTTCCTTTGCACTTTGTGACTGACAGCAGCTTCTTTTCATCCTTAGGCAATGGACAAATTAAAAGACAATCCTGGTCCCTGTGTTTTCCCCCCAGTTACTGTACACAGACTTGCTCTCAGCTGTGTCAGACCATGCTGCCTCTGCACCTCAGCTATTTTTCTTGAGATGAAGGGAAGAAAAAGTGAATTGTCTGAAGGGTTATTTTTTTCAGAAGACTTTTTCCTCTCCTTTAAGGAAGTTCTGAGTCCTAGCTGCCAGACCTTTGAACTTAGTGTGCCTTTTATAGCCTGACAGAAGCACAAGCCACCCCTAATCATCAGAAAGTTAGCTGATTTGATAAGTCCTCCTTTCAGGTTTCATTTGCACTGCAGAATTCTTGTGTTCCTCTACCTCAGAAACCACCTAGAAATACAAAATTAAGATTTCACAGTATCACAGTATATAAGAGGTTGGAAGGGGCCTCCAGAAATCATCAGGTCAACCCCCCTGCCAAAGAAGGACCACTTAGGCTAGTCTGCACAGGAATGCATCCAGGTGGGTTTTGAAAGTCTCCAGAGAAGGAGACTCCACAACCGGTCTGGGCATCCTGCTCCAGGGCTCTGTCACCCTCACTGTAAAGCAGTTTCCTCTCATGTGGAGGTGAAATCTTCTATGTTCAAGTTTGTACCCATTTTTTTCTTGTTTTATTACTGTGCATCATCAAAAAGAGCTTGGCTCCCTCCACTTGACACTCACCCCTCAGATATTTATACACGTTGATGAGATCCCCTCTCAGTCTTCTCAAGACCAAATAGCCCCAGAGATCTCAGTCTCTCTTCACAAGGGATGAGATCCCCACTCAGTCTTCTCAAGACTAAACAGCCCCAGAGATCTAAGTCTCTCTTCACAGGGGAGATGCTCAAGTCCCCTCATCATCCTTATGGCCCTCTGTTGGATTCTCTCCAGCAGTTCTCTGTCTTTCTTGAATTGGGGAGCCCCAAACTGGATGCAGTATTCTAGGTGTGGTCTCACCAGGGCATGGAGGTTTTTAAAAGACACATAGATGTGATGCAAAGGGTTTAGCACCAGCCTTGGGAGAGTCAGATAATGGTTAGACAAAATTATCTTACAGGCTTTTTCCAGCTGAAGAGATTCTATGATTCTGTGATCCCACATCACAGAAGAAATCCTCTGTGCCCCTGTAAGAGCAGACAATCTGAGCCACATCATTGGCATTTCTTCTAATCAACTACACACCCTTCCTTGACTCATCTCGTAGATGTATGTGAGTCCAAGCTATGCCACAGGCAGCCTAACCATGGCTACCTGATGATTTAGGAGGTAAAAGGGTATCCTGACAATTAGGAAATTTGAAGGAAATTTCTTGAATTACCAGGGAACATACTGCTTGTAAGGGCAGAGAATAGAACAACAACCCACAATGTTATCTCCAATATCTTCAGTCTTAGATTTTATGGGTAAATAGCTTAATGGACTTCAAACTAGAAGACAAATGAAGGAAAAATACAGATCACATGAGGTGTTCACCTTGCACCTCACTGCTTGCAAATTACCCACACTATACTACAGTGTGCTCAAATAGAAAGAAATAGCACAAGTCCAGTAATAACCAAGAACCCTGGCTATGAGAGCCAAAACCAATACTGGCTATGGTCTGGGATAGTTCCAAAATTCTTGGAACATTACAGTCCTGCTGTTGGACCAACTTAAGGATATTGAGGAGATAACTGCAAATGCAGGGATTAAAGACAGCCATGGAGGTAGTTCATCCACTGGAACTGGAGGGAGAATGTGACCACTGTCCTTGGTGCTGGCAAGACCAGCCCTGGTAATACAGGCAGGCAGGAAGAGGCACTCACACAGCATTTATACTGCAGTGTGGGAAGTGATGCTCTGGACCATAAATAGACTCTTAATTGCCATAAGTGTACAGCCTGAAGGGATGTGAGGGAAAAATCTCCTTGAACTCTCTCCAATCAAAATACTGAAGTGGGTTCATAGAAGAACTCAATCCTCATGCCTTGAGAAAATAGAAACTTAGGACCTTTGACACTGGCAATCCTCTGGAAAAACCTGCAGACCCTGAGGAGCCTAAAATGCATCAAACTTAGAAGCAGCTCTGAGCATAGCAGAAGACAGATTTATTTGTCAAAGTAAGTTTTAGATTCCTTAAGATTTAAATTGCTTTTTTCTTTTTCAACAGTAGTTGTAAGATGAAAAGCAAAGGCACCAAGGATTCAAGAAGAAAGAGTACCTGTGACAAGAAGCTGTATTACAGAATCACCAAGTTTGGAAGAGACCTCAAAGATCATCAAGTCCAACCTGTCACCACAGACTTCGTGACTAAACCACGGCACCAAGTGCCACATCCAATCCCCTCTTGAACACCTCCAGGGACGGTGACTCCACCACCTCCCTGGGCAACACATTCCAATGGTGAGCGACTCTCTCAGTGAAGAACTTTCTCCTCACCTCCAGCCTAAACCTCCCCTGGCATAGCTTGAGACTGTGTCCTCTTGTTCTGGTGCTGGTTGCCTGGGAGAAGAGACCAACCCCCACCTGACTACAACCACCCTTCAGGTAGTTGTAAAGAGCAATAAGGTCTCCCCTGAGCCTCCTCTTCTCCAGGATAAGCAACCCCAGCTGCCTCAGCCTCTCCTCATAGGGCTTGTGCTCAAGGCCTCTCCCCAGCCTTGTTGCCCTTTTCTGGACACGTTCAAGTGTCTCAATGTCCTTCTTAAACTGAGAGGGCCCTGAACTGGACACAGTACTCATGGTGTGGCCTGACCAGTGCAGAGTACAGGGGCACAATGACCTCCCTACTCCTGCTGACATCAAGAATCAGAAATTTTGACTATCAAGTTATCCAAATATCCAAAATATAATTGTAAAGATTTTAGCCTCCAAGAGGCTAAAAAGTAAGAAATAGGAAGCTTATTATAGAAATGTTAACAGATAACAGCCTCCACAAAAAACAGAATGCTGTAAATCAAGTGACATATCACAAATCTAAGCAGGCAATATATGAAAGCCTTGCTGACATTCAGTGTGTCATTCTCTTCATTCCAATGTCACTCTTACACTGCAAATATAGAACGGTTAGAGATAATTTCTCCAACAAGAAAAAAAAAGAAAAAGATAAAGTGCCCTCAAAACCTAAGAAAAATAATGACAGATTGGATAGAATTAGGTTAAGGGGCAAAATAAACTCTGGAGGGCAAATCCTATGCAAGCTTGCAATAAAACCAGGCGAACTTCAGAAACTGCACTGGGGCTGGGCCCTTCAGAGTCTCAGAGCTCTTGTAGCAGAATCCCATGCTTTTGAATTAGAATTAATTAGAATTAGAGTTAGAATTAGAATTAGAATTAGAATTAGAATTAGAATTAGAATTAGAATTAGAATTAGAATTAGAATTAGAATTAGAATTAACCAGGTTACAAAAGACCTCCAAGATCATCACATCCAACCTATCATCCAACACCACTTAATCAACTAAATCATGCAACCAAGCACCTCATCCAGTCTCCTCCTAAACACCTCCAGTGACGGTGACTCCACCACCTCCCTGGGCAGCACATTCCAATGGCCAATCTCTCCTTCTATGAAGAACTTCTTCCTAACCTCCAGCCTAAACCTCCCCTGGTGCAGCTTGAGACTGTGTCCTCTTGTTCTGGTGCTGGTTGCCTGGGAGAAGAGACCAGCCCCCACCTGGCTACAACCTCCCTTCAGGGAGTTGTAGAGAACAATAAGGTCTCCCCTGAGCTTCCTCTTCTCCAGGCTAAGCAACCCCAGCTCCCTCAGCCTCTCCTCGTAGGGCTTGTGCTCCAGACCCCTCCCCAGCTTTGTTGCCCTTCTCTGGACACCTTCTAGCAACTCAACATCTTTCCTAAACTGAGGGGCACAGAACTGGACTCAAGGTGTGGCCTAACCAGTGCTGAGATTTCTCTCATTTTGCACTCTAATTTGTCTCCAGTAAAACAAAAATAGCACTGAGTAGACTGAACCCACTTTGGGAGTGTGGATTTCAGAGCATCCCGGCCTCCATGCCACGTAAATGATGTATTCCTCATTGTTTGCATCCCAGTACACTGGCCTCTCCATGCTCAGAGTTGCTTTTAGCTCTAAACTTCCATATCAGTTTACTTATGTTGAAAGAGCTGTACTTCTCTGATTGCTCAGTCCTTCTGAATAAATGTGGAATGAGTAAGGGTTGTTTTTTTTTCATGTAAACTTGCTGCAACTCCTGTGACCATCTGAAAACTGATTTACAATATCACAGATTGGGCAATATAATCATGCTAGCTAAAGATAATAAATAATTATTGTTGCCATCTGGACGCTTTGATAAGAGTCCTTCTGAAGTTTGTGCTTCAGTTTCTGCTGGAACAGAGCTGGTACAGAAGTAGAGAACAACAACATCAACAAGTTAAATTTACATTTACAGAAGAATGGCTGCTAATTTGGAATCTACAAGGGGAAGAACTGACATTAATTTAAATGCAATTTACCCAGAAATATTCATGAAATTTTGTAGCTATTTTGTAGCTTGTTGCACATATTGATATGGTAGAATAGTTTCTTGATTATCAGTACTTCTCCTCACAACAGTATACACCACATCATCTGGGAGTCAAGGCTTTGTTGTGATACCTCTTCCCTACCTCTATGAATTTGGTTATCCTTAAAGATGACAGTTGCAGTGTGTATTTAGTGTTATTTTCCCATGTTGTTATATTCATTGTGGTTTGCAGGATAGACTGATAAAAACGTGTAAAATGTTTAGACTTCCTCTGGCACTGTACTGCTCAGGCATGGCAGGAGAGAGAGTTCAGCCCTGCTCTGTTATGCAGCGTTGAGAAGCAGCCGACTGCTATTAGTCACACGCTGCAGCACTGGTGAGCAGTGACAAGTGCTGATGTTGGAAGCAGGGAGAGGTGGCCTTGTCTTTTGTTTGCTGCTCTGTGGCTACCCCTGCAGGCAAGGAAGACACAACCTTCAGCTCCCAAAGTGGAGGGGCCTGGGGAGCACATGGCAGCGGAAGAGGAGGCTCAGGGGAAACCTTTTTGCTCTCTACAACTACCTGAAGGGAGGTTGTAGCCAGGTGGGGGTTGGTCTCTTCTCCCAGACAACCAGTACCAGAACAAGAGGACACAGTCTCAAGCTGCACCAGGGGAGGTTTAGACTGGATGTTAGGAAGAAATTCTTCATAGAGAGAGTGATTGCCCATTGGAATGGACTGCCTGGGGAGGTGGTGGAGTTGCCATCATTGGAGGTGTTTAGGAGAAGACTTGATGGGGTGCTTGGATGCATGATTTAGCTGATTAGGTGGTGTTGGATGATAGGTTGACATGATTTTGGAGGTCTCTTCCAACCTGGTCTATTCTATTCTATTCTATTCTATTCTATTCTATTCTATTCAGGATTGTGAGCCAATGCTCTCACCCAGTGCTCCTCGGTGCTTCTCAGAGCCATAGCAGATGTCTGTGGGCCATCAAGCAAGCAAAGGCATAGGAAGCTGGAAGTGAAGATAGGAGCCACAGCTATGGGAAGGGAGTACATTACAGTCCCATTCTGAGTGGGGATATTATTTTATTTTTCAATCTTGTCAATAGATTTAAAAATGGTCATGGGAGACAGAAAAAGATGTTCATGGGACCCACAGGTCACTCTCTTGTTCCACTAGAACAGAAACTCAGTTTCTGTCACTGCACACTGATTTTATGATTACCAGTATGTCAGTTTACTAGGTAGGAGAGCTGATCAAAGACCATAATTTCAGAAAATGTTTTTGGGAAAGAGGGTAATTCTCTGTTAAGGCCATTTATTCCATGGGGAGTCACCAAAACAGTGAGTTACCATTACCCCCTCCAATTTATTTCAATCATTTGCTCAAATGCAGCATAAATAATCCAATTAGTACATTCTGATTCAAGTGGGCCTGCAAAATATTCTTAAAAAAGAAGAAGAGGAGGAGAGACTTTTGCCTGGAACTAGCATGCTTTGATTGAAATGCTACTTGGCTCTTATTTTCAAGGATGACATTTGGATTGTTGTGAGCTTTCACAAGTAGGGCATTGTGAAGTTAAACTTCTGTTAAATCAAAGTAATGCCCTAATACTGTCTTGACTGAGGATGTGCCTCCTCACAGATTCCTTTGTCTCATACACCATGTTAATTTTGCAGTCAGTACCTGCAGGGGAAGGCTCTGTCAGAGGAACAAACAGAGAGTGGGCAGTGTAATGGGGTATGCTGGACACAACCCATTTCTTTTGAAACAATAAACGAGTTCTCATTCTAGTTCTTATTTCCACATAGTTTACAGTAAAACACTAGCTGCAGACTATGCCTAGGCAGACTATGCCTAGGCAGACTATGCCTAGACCCCAGTTTTCAAGCTGGAATTACAGAGCAAGGAAACGCAGCTTGGGAAAATCCAACAACTGGCTATCAGGTCCTCTGTTGTCCCCTCCTTGGCATGAACCAGTCAGTGTTCAACAGGGTCATGGAAAGGGGCATAAATTCACCCTACCTTGTATTTATTCTGGCTCAACTCCTGGGAGTCAGTCTTAGTTTCAAGACTAGGAGAGGAACAACTCCCCCTGCATCAGCTGCTTGCACCTTACAGAGTCCTCACTTCTCACCACCTTTGAGGGGGATCTGGATTGGCAAGCTCCCAGGCTGCCTCCCTGTGGCCTCTGGATCATCTAGAAAGGAAAGGAGAGGAAACCTTTACCAGGGCAAACAGTGAAGATACTGAGGCAGGCAAAGGCCAGCTGCTGCAAACCATAGAAAGATGAGCAATGAGGGGTCTCCTGCAGCTGCAGCTCACAAAATGGGTGTGCAGCACTGCCTGGGATGTGCCACATGGTATACCATCGAGTGTTTATTATGCACATGTTCTACAAAGGAGGTTGTCTTTAAAGAATAATTATACTGTTGGCTATGGAAGAAGAGGAAAGGGATGAGCTATTACAGAAGAGAAATTAGGACCCAGCCTAAAGCACCCAAGAAACCTCATTCAGTTCACAGTAGGAGTTGGGATGCCAGTCACCTCTCAGTGCAAACTAAGAAGGTTTTATTTCTTTGTTCTTAATTTTTTTTTCATGTGCAGTTCAGTTCTTTGGCCTCCCCAAGTTGTCCTCAAGACACCCATCTACTCCCCTAGCTTCCCCTACACATGCTGGCAAGCTGGAAATGCTGTCCCAGGGATGCAAAGTAACAGGTGTAGTTCAGCAGTCTCTCAGTCTGCACGTGGCATTTCCACACTCTCTGGGTGCAGATTTCCACAACTGCAAGGCACAGAGGGGTACTCATTGAACAGCAACAGTTAAACAAGCTCCTTACTCTTGCCAGTAAATCTACCTTGCCTCTGGTGGCTAGTGACAACAGTCAAGAGCACCCAACAGGCTAGTGTCCAGCACTCATTTTTACCATAGCTGCATCATTTACATCTTTTCAGACAGGATTGTTTACTTCACAGTTTTCACTTATGAGTCAGGATTTCATCCCCTTTGAGTCAATGAGCTATTTCTACTCATATCAGAGGGCAGTATTTCAGTCAGGCAGTAGATCTGTCTCTTAAGAAGTATCACTTAGATAATTCATGACAAAAAACAAAAGCAATACATTTACTGGAGGAGAGAGCTGAAAGCCTACCAAGCTGTTGGACAGGCTTGCCTCTTAATGTCCTTGAGGGTGAGGGCAGATCAACCAATGCAACGCAATACCACGTAAAGCTGCCTGAAATAACTGTGCATAAGAGCAAATATACTCCTTGCCACAGAGATCTCTGCTTCACCTAATTAGCACTGCTGAGAAGCAGAGCTGATTAACCTGGGCAAAGAGCCACAAAAGCATGGCTATCCTGCTTCCAGCACTTCAGTGAACTCATTAGTGCTGTCCTGGGCATCGTTGCACAGAATCGAATTTGTGAATGAAGACCTGGAGAAAGGAAGCTATCTGACAAATGCTGCAGCTCTCTGTGGCCCTGGATAGAAGTCATTCAAAACCTGAGAGATGCAGGAGCACATCCATCATGAATCTGAGTCATCCATGGCATGTAAGCTTTGCAAAATGGAGGGCTTGCTCTCTCTGTCTCCCCTGAAATGAGCTGACACACCTGAACATTATCTGCCACAACCTGTAGATCCTGGTGCATGCACCTTGTGCCTTCACATGGAGGAACAAAAGACCATCCAAGGTTTTCTATATCACCAGAGGAAAAATTCCTCCCTCTATAAAAGACCACTTTGCCTTCCTAATGATGAACATTACTTAATAGCAATAGCTGACCTAAAAACAGACACAAAGAAATACCTCATTATAGCCACTGAAATAGTTATGGCTTCATTTCATGGAAGGAATACGTAGGTGATAATAACCTTATCAAAATGAAATTAAATGATGCTGTCACTAATTCCATTTAATGCTCTAACAACATCTAAATTAGATGTGCTTATTAGTTCATAACATTGCTGGTTATAATTTTTAATCTCAGATAAATCTTGCCACCACGAGGCACTCGTATGATGAGTTCATAAGAAAACAACACATTTTAGAAATAAATATTCTTAAAAAACAATCATGTATGCCCTGCAGTAGCAAACTGCCCAATACTCTTGCCCTTCTGTGACTTCCTCCTAGTTATCCATGGTTTGCTTGCCATGTGCCGGGTGCTGCACTTTGGCCACAACAACCCCATGCAGACCTACAGGCTGGGGTCGGAGTGGCTGCAGAGCTGCCAAACAGAGAGGGACGTGGGGGTGCTGATTGACAGCTGGCTGAACATGAGCCAGCAATGTGCCCAGGTGGCCAAGAAGGCCAATGGCATCCTGGCCTGGATCAGGAATAGCGTGGCCAGCAGGAGCAGGGAAGTCATTGTGACCCTGTACTCAGCACAGGAGTGGGGAAGAGGAGGCTCAGGGGAGACTGCATTGCCCTCTACAACTACCTGAAAGGTGGTTGTAGCCAGGAAGGGGTTGGCCTCTTCTCCCTAGCAACCACCACCAGATCAAGGGGACACAGTCTCAAGCTGCAACAGGGGAAGTTTAGGCTCGAGGTGAAGAGAAAGTTCTTCACCAAGAGAGTCATTCGCCATTGGAATGTGCTGCCTGGAGAGGTGGTGGAGTCACTGTCCCTGGAGGTGTTCAAGAGGGGATTGGACATGGCACTTGGTGCCATGCTCTAGTCATGAGGTCTGTGGTGACAGGTTGGACTTGATGATCTTTGAGGTCTCTTCCAACCCTGGTGATTCTGTGATTCTGTGATATTCTTGTATATAGCACGCTGTGTCACTACTGATTTTAGAGGAAATTATCTTCTTGTGACATATTGGACCATCTTGTAAAGACTGTTCAGATGCTCTGAAATTTTAGCATGCTGTTATTCCAGAGTAGCTCATCTGGACATCTTCAGAGATAAATAGCAGGGTGAAAATAAATAAATAAATAAAAATAAATCAGTCACATATGAAGATTAATTATTGCAGTAAAGCAATGCTACCAATAAAGCCAACAGCATTCTGTCACGCTTCCAGTTGTATGAATTCAGTTTGAAATAGAGGGGGGACAGGGCAAGACAGAAAAGATGTTTTGTTTTCCCACATGTTTCTAAGAGAAAAGGATGCATTTAGAAAGGAAAAGTCCTTCTGTTGGATTAGTCCATTGTATGTAAAGGCGATAGAGTAGTAGGAAGAATAGCATAACATAGCGTAGCATAGCATAGGATAGGATAGGATAGGATAGGATAGGATAGGATAGGATAGGATAGGATAGGATAGGATAGGATAGGATAGGATTGAATTATAATTAAATGCCATCCTGTTGGACTCTGCCCATCTGTCCAGCCTCTCAAGGTCCCTCTGCAGAGCTCTCCTACCCTCTAACAGATCAACACCTGCTCCCAACTTGGTGCCATCTGAAAATTTACTGATGATGGACTTAATCCCCTCATCCAGATCATCAGTAAAGATATTGAACAGGATGAGGTCCAGCACTGATCCCTGGGGGACACCACTGGTGCCTGGCTGCCAGCTGGTTGTGGCACCATTCACCATCCCTCTCTGGGCTCAGCCCTCCAGCCAGTTCCTAACCCAGCACAGAGTGCTGCTGTCCAAGCCAGGGGCTGACAGCTTGGCCACAAAAGGTTAGTGCTACTGAAAAATATCAATAGCAAAACATCAAAATGACTGTTATCTATAGGCCTTTAGTACTCCCAGCACCACCACCACCAAAAACAAAAATTGCAGAAAACAAGACACAAGCTTTGGGAAGAATGGTAAAAAAAAACAGGGTCACAAAAGAAAACCTTAAAATTACAAACTAATCAAGAGATCTTTCAAAGGAAGGACATCTCAAACTCTTCAATTTCACTGCTCAAAACAGAATCTAGGTGATAAAAGCATAAAAAATATATTATTCTTTTGCTTTCCAGTGAACTCTACTAGCCACAACATATCAACAACAATAAGCTAGCTTTCTCATTTTCAGCAGAGGAAGCCAGTTCCCCAGGTAACATGTCAAGAAAGCCACCACGAGATCAGGCCTTCAGAAAACTGCTGTTGACTGTAGCTAATTTCAGCAGGGCTGCAAATTTTGATTCTTCTCTAAAACTGTTGGGGGAAGGGTTCATTCATAGCTCAGAGAGACAAAAAGGCCTCTGTCGTCATGTCCTGTGGCTAGATTCCATCAGGACCTACAAATGGCATTCAAATGAGTGACAGAACTACATCTTCAGGATCTCTATGAGTGAGCTATGGTTTGCAGGAAGTTAGATCTCTTAGTAGCTAGCTCTAAGAGACAGAAAACAACAAAGCAAGCTTTCAGTCACACGTGTGACATCAGGTCAGTCATTGCCTGCTTCTGGACCTGTATTTAGTTACATTGCATTTGGGGCTAAGAGAAGACTCATGCCATTTTTTTCAGACCTTTTCTGTTGTTCTCTCCACACACCTTGATATCTTTAAAATCTAAGAAACTTTATCTTTTACCCTAACCGTGTTTCTGCATATAAAGACCACTTGGTCTATCATGTCCAAATGGGATTTGCAGGAAATACCTGACATCTTTCTTAGCAGATGATGA
Source organism: Picus viridis (assembly GCA_033816785.1). Lineage (NCBI taxonomy): Eukaryota > Metazoa > Chordata > Aves > Piciformes > Picidae > Picus > Picus viridis. The sequence goes on from CM066566.1 coordinate 12,968,660, forward strand.
TGTGACAATGAAATCAATTGCACTCATTGCTTCAGCATTCCTTACATCAATATCAAACCTATGAGGACAAATACAGACCTGTGACTTACCAGATTTATGCCCAGCTCCCAGAAATGCAGATCACAGAGCTCAAAAACACAGTGTAAAACAGCTGGGAACAGGACTTCTTTTAGTTGTGAGGAACAAAACACAAGATCTCCTGGACCCTATTACACACAAGCATTCCAAAAGATAGTAGAGGAGAGCGCGGCCAGGCAGAAAGGGACCTGGCTACAACCACCCTTCAGGTATTTGTAGAGAGCAGTAAGGTCTCCCCTGAGCCTCCTCTTCTCCAGGTTAAACAACCCCAGCTCCCTCAGCCTCTCCTCATAGGGCTTGTGCTCAAGACCTCTCCCCATCCTCGTTGCCCTTCTCTGGACACATTCAAGTGTCTCAATGTCCTTCTTAAACTGAGGGGCCCAGAACTGGACACAGGACTCAAGGTGTGGCCTGACCAGTGCTGAGTACAGGGTCACAATGACTTCCCTGCTCCTGCTGGCCACACTATTTCTGATGCATGCCAGGATGCCATTGGCCTTCTTGGCCACCTGGGCACACTACTGGCTCATGTTCAGCCAGCTGTCTCATGTTTCCCTATATAATATTAAAGCCTAAGGATGGTCTACAAGTTAAAGTTAGCATAGATAGTCCAGTGCAGTTCCTTACATTATTTACTTGTGTGCTGTTTATGGAAGTCAATCTCAGTTGCTCCCCAGCCTTCTAGCTGCCCTGTAATATAAGCAGTTAAATGATGGTGATTACAATTATGCATGAAGCTTCAACATGCTGTTTATAGACTTAGCTGCTGGTATTGATAAATCCCCTTTGCTGCTGTAGGGAGGTGAATGCAATATGAGCTGCAGACACTGCCCTTTAGCAAGCTCCAACTGACGATTCCCAGTCTGATTTACTTTGGTATTAAAGCTTTGCTTTTACAGACATGGAAAATAACAAAGAAAATCCTGCAAGGCATCGTTCCCACGAGCTATGATTATCACTTATTTTTCTTTTTCTCATGATCTGAATGACTCACAGGCAATTAGTAACCTGTGCCAGAACAAGGATTTCTGTATGGGCAGATTGTGCATTATTAATTTATGCAGAGCACCATTTACTCACATAACTAGTTATGCTGATTTCAGGAGGACTAGTCACAGGAGTCAGAGCTATTCTGCTTATGGAGTTCTAAATTCCTATCCCAGGAGTATCATGTTTCTGGAAGAAGCTGTTAGTCTTCATTTTTTCCCTTGCTTTAGGCAGAAAACTGAACTGAGAGTGTAAGCTATCTTAATTAAATCTGATCTGAAGCTTTGCTTTTCTACTTAGCTCATGCATTCTGATGTGTAAGTTACACCCTAATCACTCCTCAGCACAGTCTTCTGGGCGATGATATCTAAATATAACAATTAGTGCACAAGGGAGAAAAAATGAGTTCAGAATAGACAATATAAGAGAAAGATAAACTCCAGGTGGCATGGTTATTTTTTTAGAGACAAAAAAACCCACCCCAAATTCCTCACTGGGAGGCAGTGCTCATAAATTAGATTTCTATTTATAATGTGTCAGTGGCATTTTCATATCTCTTCATTTTAGTGCCTATCAGCATTTAAAAATTAGTCGAGGTTACGTTGCTATTATGAAGGTTAAATGAAGAGGTTATGAGTTGCACAGATGTTTATGGTTTGGGTTGATAGCTCTGGGATATCCCATTCTGGAGGCATTGTGTTCCACTTCATTTTAACAGTAATTAGAAGTACCCCCGTAACGAGGTGCTTGCTGCTGAAAACAACTTCATTAGTTTGGGTGATTTTATTGGTTTCCTTTAGGGTGAGGAATGAGTGTTAATAGACGTAATTTAATAGGAAAATCACTGAAGCAGGGAAGATTCCACTGAATCTCAAATGAGGCATTAGACAGACACTCCTTTTCCAAATCATGAAATATAAAGGAAGAGCAGCAACCTTAAGAATTGTCATATTAAGGTATTTACTCTAGAACTGAGGAGCTATTTTGTTTAAACGTTTTACATACCACTTGAAGTTGTTAAGAGTCTATAAAGAAAGCATGTATTAGCTTAACAAATTCCAAGGACATTTGGATGCATTAGGGTGCATTGAGCACTTACACACATTGAGATTCTGAGCCTGCCAGTCAGAAAGATTGTGTTCTCCTGCAGAGAGCAAGAAGGGTCTTTTTTCCCCTGGCAACATGATACTGCTCAGCACAGAGCACCAGTTCTTAGCAGACAGAGTTGCCCCAGTTATGCTGGAGCCCATACCTTTAGGGGGATGATGGACTGATAGCAAACTGGATGATTCACTGATCATTGTCATGGCAAAACTTAGACTCACCTTGAGGGGAAAAAAACCACATCCATTTTGTTTGAACAACACCACTGCTATTTACTAATCAAAATAATAAGTAGTGCAACCAAGTCTTAAAATCACCTTTCCCCAGCCCCTCCCAGGCTCAACTCTGATCCAGATTTTCTCCTTGTGCTCAGTGGCACAGGGCAACAGCAAATGGAATGAGGATCATAGTTCATCCCATGTTGTCTCTGCTGCTCCTTCCTCCTCAGAAGAGGACTCCTCACACTCTTCCCTTGCTCCAGCATGGGGTTCCTCCCATGTGAGACCAAACTCCATGCAAGTCTCCACCATAAATCATTCCCATGGGCTACTGTTCTTCACAAACTGCTGCAGCATGGACTTCTCTCACAATCACAGCCTCCTTTGGGTGCATCCATCTGCTCCAGTGAGGGGGTCCCCCCTCAGGACTGGCTGCAGGTGAATCCCTACTCCACCAGTACCCTCCACAGGCTGCAGAGGACCAACCTCCCTTACCATGGTCTTCAATACCAGCTGCATGCGAATCTCCGCTTCAGAGCCTGCAATACCTCCTCCTCCTCCTTCTTCATTGATCTTGGTGTCTGCAGAGCTCTTTCTTTCACATATTCTCACTCCTCTCTCCCTTTCTAAATATGATATCCCAGAGGCACTACCATCATCACTGACAGGCTCAGCCTTGGCCAGCAGCAGATCCATCTTGGAGCCATATGGCATTGGCTCTATCGGACGCAGGGAAAGCTTCTAGGAGATTCTCATAGAATCCACTTCTGCAGCCCCCTCCCTCTAGTAACAAAATCCCACCACACAAACCCAAAACATGTGGCTGCAAGACTTAGTAAGTGCCAGAAAATGACCAGAGCATGAACAAAGAGGAAGGCAACCAGTAACACTGTATACAGATTTATTTACTGATTGATAGTCAAATTGGTTAAAAGCATGAAAGACAAGACAAAGCCAAGAACTATCACGTCTTTGTCACAGATTTCTTCAATAGGGAAGAAAAAGCAGTTATCTTGAAGGATATGATTGAATGAGTCACTTGAGAAGATAGCTCACCTATATTTGCAACACATTCATTCACAGTCTTTGCTAATATTTCTTCTCTGTAAGAGATACAAAACAAGCAGCACACAACTAGAAAACAAATGAAAAGTAAATTATTTATGGTGCTAACTTTCAGCATTCTTCAAAGAGCATAACAAAGCTATGTTCAACTACTCATCAACCACTCTGCTTATTGCAAAGCAAAGCTATCTAGCAAATACTTTTATGATCTGGGAGTGATCCAGTCATATTCAATCATGTTTGAAATGTCTCTTATTGTGATGACTGTACTCCAGTGGTGCTGCATATTCTGACAATGTTATTTAACACTGGTATAGTTAATGTCTTTTGACTCCTAATTAATTAAACAAAGAGTTTCAGAGCTCTTTTTCTGTGAAAGCAAGAAGAAAAGGAAAAAAAAAGCTGAATTTTCAACACTGAGAAATTACTTAATGAAAGAAACCCAAGAACTGGTGTCAAAATAAACTTAATTAAAGATTCCATAAAGAAGCTTTTTGCCACCTGTGAATAACGCAACTAGGGAGAATTAAGTATCTGAATGTTATCTTTGATCTTTGCTGAAGTCAAGAAACTAAAATCAAATGCATGCATTACTTTCCTCCAGCCCAGGCAGGAACAAGATAAGTTCAATAATTCATGTCCCAAAATCAGAAAGGGGGAAATTTATTTATTTATTTGCTTCTAATATTGACATGCACATCACCTTGGCAAGCAGAGACCAAGAACATACTGGACAGACCCCATCACCCAGCACAAGTGACCTTTGGAAGTCCTAGGGGCCTGAAGAGACCAGAAAAGGAGACAGTATGCAGCTGAAGGTAAAACTCCAAGAACAAAACCCCAGAGAGGCTGCCAGAGGTGCAAAGGTAAAAGATTTCACTGTCATGCTGCTCATTCTCATTAGTGGGAAGGTGTCTCAGTCCAGAGAGGGAAAGAGACTTGGTTCTTTTGAATATTCCCATGTTGTGAAATTAGAGGCACAAACGAGGCCAAAATATCAACAGCCCTCGAGGCTATTTATTAACAGAATAAAGTGGAAGGATCAGAAGAAGGGAGAGAGGGAAAAAAATAGAGAGAGAGAGAGAGAAGAGGGAGAGAGAAGAAGAAAGGAATTCTATTACAAACCCCCACCCCCCAAGATGGTTTGGGTCTGTGGAGGAAGGGTGCTGCCACTTTGGCATGGAGGAGATGTCGTCCCTGTTGGCTGTGCTGTCCTCCACTGGAGGAGGGGAGGGACAGATCCCAAAATCCAAGTCCTTCTCTGAGCAGCCTCTTCAGCTTCATGAGTTGCAGCAGGCAAAACTTAGGACATGGAGAGAGGGTTCCTCCTGGTCTGCTGCTTCCGGCTACATAGTGATGTCTTTTCTCCTGTGTATGTCCTTATCTCTCCTTGCATATCCTTCTCCATTTTTCTTCTACAGACCAGGCATTGCTCAGGTCTATTTCTTCTCCTGAGCAGGTATTGCTCAGGTCTTTTGTATAGTTTTTTAGGTATGCATTCAGGTGGTGAATCCATTGTCCTCCCTTTCCAGGGTAGCTGATGGGTAGAGATGATCTTGTCTATGCATATTCCAAAGAGTAGTTTTCCAGTGGCATCTGCCCAGTACACATCAGCTATTGTCTGGGCGAAGAGCAAAGGTGATTTTATCTTTGTTGATTCACACCAAGAGAGACAAGATTTATCACAGTATCACAGTATCACTAAGATTGGAAGAGACCTCGAAGATCATCAAGTCCAACCTGTCACCACAGACCCCATGACTAGACCACGGCACCAAGTGCCACGTCCAATCCCTTCTTGAACACCTCCAGGGTCGGTGACTCCACCACCTCCCCGGGCAGCACATTCCAATGGCGAACGACTCTCTCGGTGAAGAACTTTCTCCTCACCTCGAGCCTAAACTTCCCCTGTTGCAGCTTGAGACTGTGTCCCCTTGTTCTGGTGCTGGTTGCTAGAGAGAAGAGGCCAACCCCTTCCTGGCTACAACCACCCTTCAGGTAGTTGTAGAGAGCAATGAGGTCTCCCCTGAGCCTCCTCTTCTCCAGGCTAAACAGCCCCAGCTCCCTCAGCCTCTCCTCTCTTACTGAAGGGAAAAAAATCTCACCATCTTTACTTTCTTCCTTTCCCCTAACTGAATGACCTGGGCTGGGCTGCAGAGCTCTTGGAGTTACACAGAACCAACTCAAACCAGGCGCAGAAAAAGGGAGGTGTCATGTGGTACCCTCAGCACTGAGTAATCACCGAACCACGTTAGACCACCTTACACCATGCATGCTTAGCACCCAGAGAACAAACTCCTAAGCCCTGTTTTGAGGATTAACTGAATACCAAAGACAGGGTCCCATCAAATCCCCAGCACAGCCCAGAAAAAACTGGCTGAGTGACTTCTTCATTTTCTAAACCAGCCACTTTTGTGTCCTCCTATATATTTCTACACCCAAAAAGACCCCTCAAAAAATAATCTTCTTCCCAGCACCTGATTTCTGAAGCAATGAAGCTGGGGACTTCCCATCCTCAACAGTTTATAGTTTTTCAAAAGCCACCTGAAAAAAATGCCTTTAACAATTCCTTTAATCTACAATGTAAAGTGGAAGAGATTTCAGATAAATTACTTTAAAATTATAGAATCTAGCAGAGAGAAAAGACACAGAAAGTTGTAAAGGTAGAAGTTACAGGCTTCTCCAACCCATCAGATATAGTGGGGATTTTATACTAGGCAATAGGAGATTAGTCTGTTAGATATGCACAGTTTGAAAGTGCCATCTGAGGCTATCACACTGTTGTCCCACTGTACTCAAAGAAAAGGCTTTTTCAGCATATGACTTACCTGATCTATTTTCGAGAGCAGCTTCAGACTGAGACAAATTGAGGCTTCAAAACAACCACTTCTCTCTGCTCCTCAGAGAGCATATGATTTCACCTGTAGGCATTTACATGTAACCAGATGGCTTCTCATCCAGGTTACCAAAACATAAAGTAGCTTCATTCAAGACTTTCTGCAGGGACATCACTGTTCGTTCCAGGTTGCATGGCTAGGGCAAATAAACTGATCTCCTTGTGTCCTTAGCTGGTGGAATCACCATCACTGGAGGTGTTTAAGAAGAGACTGGATGAGGCACTTGGTGCCATGGTTTTGTTGATTAGATGGTGTTGGATGATAGGTTGGACTTGATGATCTCAAAGGTCTTTCCCAACCTGCTAAATTCAATTCTATTCTATTCTATTCTATTCTATTCTATTCTATTCTATTCTATTCTATTCTATTCTATTCTATTCTATTCATTCCATTCCATTCCATTCCATTCCATTCCATTCCATTCCATTCTGTTCTATTCCATTCTATTCCATTCTATTCTATTCCATTCTCTTCCAAAACCCACAATTTCCCATGACCTATAATACTCCATCCACATTTCATGGAAAAACAGGAAATTGGGGGTTCAGAAACTCTAGATACCCTTCTTGTCCTCTTCAGTTACTACATATAGAACTGTATTTATTACTACTCTGTTTGTCTTCATCAAGTATCTTAAATTGATTTTAAACAGAAACCAAAAATTGTCTTCTCCAAGGGACTTACTAATAATTTCCACAAGACACTGACTCTGCTCTTCCTCGTTAGCCTTCACCAAATAGGGACTTAAGTATTATATAATATTAAGTATTATAATATTAAGTAATTATTATTATTAAGTAATTATTAAGTTGTTATTATTATTAAGTAATTAAGTATTATCATATTAAGTAATTTTTACCCAGAAAGTTTGCTTTACTTCTTACACATAATCACCTCCACTTGCTCAGAAAGGATATATAATCTCCTTCCCTAGGGGCTGTGAAGACCCAACTGGATAAAGACCTGAGCATAGTATCATAGTATCAGTCAGGGTTGGAAGGGACCACAAGGATCATCCAGTTCCAAGCCCCCTGCCATGGGCAGGGACACCCTACACTAGATTAGGCTGGCCAGAGCCTCATCCAGCCTGGTCTTGAACACCTCCAGGGACAGGGCCTCAACCACCTCCCTTGACAACCCATTCCAGGGCTTCACCACTCTCATGGTGAAGAACTTCCTCCTCACATCTAGCCTGAATCTCCCCACCTCCAGCTTCATTCCATTCCCCCTAGTCCTATCACTACCTGATAGCCTGAGAACCTGAGCAACCTGGTCTGATCTCAGAGCTGACTCAACTTTGGGCAGGAGGTCAGACTAAAAGTCTCCTGAAGTCTCTTATAAACTAAACATTGCTAGAAGCCCATTCTGGTTTATTACACAGGTCCAAATAGTGACAAAGCCAAGAAAAATCAAAGAAAAAAACTCCAGGCCTTTGAATTAAAGGTTTTACTCCTCAAGTTCCAAAATCATGAAAGTTTGGATTTATACCAGTACTGATATATTCTTGCCCTGTTGCAACACTTTTCCCCAGCCATTTGTCATTTGCCATGGTTAGAGACAAGATTCTGGGCAGATAGACCTTTGGTCTGACATAGCAGGACTTCTCTGATGACTGACATAGGGAAAATGAGGTATTGTGTATCTGTCAAGCCTGACAGTAATATGTTGTCAGAGGTTTCCATGGAAGCAGCACAATGTAGTTCAGTGTCAAGTACACTGCATAAATAATGTGCTTGGAATACTCAAGCTGCAAATTATTAGAGAGATGGAAGAAAGTTCACATCACAAATCATAGTGTATGGCAGGGAGGCAACGGGAAGACAAACTGCTGCGTCACACCAAGCAAACCACAAGGATTTCAGAATGTTAAATTGAAGTTTACAGCTGCAACTAAAGTAATCTCCACAGTACAGAAGCACAAGATGCAGAAGTCATCCTCAGAACAATTTCAGTATTCTAATTTAACAATTTCAAATTTGTCATCTAGGTAGTGTTTTAACCCAGATCAGAAATTCATGTCTGAAGCAGTCACCTTCACCTGAAGGGAGGTTGTAGCCAGGTGGGGGTTGATCTCTTCTCCCAGGCAACCAGCACCAGAACAAGAGGACACAGTCTCAAGCTGTACCAGGGGAGGTTTAGGCTGGATGTTAGGAAGATGTTCTTCACAGAAAGAGTGATTGGCCATTGGGATGTGCTGCCCAGGGGGTGGTGGAGTCACCATCACTGGAAGTGTTTAAGAAGAGACTGCATGAGGCACTTAGTGCCAAGGTTTAGTTGATTAGATGGTGTTGGGTGACAGGTTGGACTCGACGATCTCAAAGGTCTTTTCCAACCTGGTTAATTCTGTATTCTGCTCTGTAGTGTGTAAGACCTCCAGGCTTCAGCTTTCATGGCAGAGCTGCCTTAGAGAGCATCTGGATTCCTTGCCAAAGGAACCAAGCAGCAAGCTGCGTGTCCTGCACACTAATCACAAGTTAGCATTGGGATCCCAGGGTAGGCCAAAACACATACAGCATAGAGATCAGTACTGCTGCAACAGCTCCATTAATGCACCCTTACTGTTCCATGCTATTGCTCCACACTATTGCTGATATAAATATAACCTAGAGATGGTGAACAGCTAAAATCAAAGTTCATAAGGGAAGAGGTCCCCAAAATCAGATTCAGAGATTAGTTCTTCTGGGGTAAAAAGCTGAACCTCGAAAATCTGGAGGACTTGGGGAATATACTTCCAGGATGTTTGCTGCTTACAGTTTGGGGAGTTACTCCACTGATGCTCATGGTCCTCACCTTGCTGCAAATATATATATATGTGGTGACCAGTGATGTGGTCTGTCCTGAAGGGTCAAACACCAAAACATGCCCTAGCCCAGACAATGGGCTAAGCACCTGCAAATGTGCTAACCTGGACAGTTCCTGGATGGCCAAGGCAGATGTATAGCACATGTGATTAAACTTGTAAGCATCTGTGAATGTGCAAACCTGCACACTTCCTGGGGTCCAGATAAACATATACCACATGTAATTAATTTTGTAACACATCTGTGAACTGTGTGTGCCCCTGGCCATGTTTGGATATGCCCCATCCCATAGGTCCAGTTATCAGGGTTCTGTGTTACCAAAGGGCATTAATCGTCTTGGGGTAGTATTTAAACCAGCCAAGAAGTTACGCAACTTGTCTTGTTCTCACCCAGATAGCACTGAGAGCCAAATGCTGCTGGAGTAGCAGCTGAAGGGCCTGCACTAATAGGCAACAGCTACACCCAGACCTTGCCCCTGGACCAAGGCAGAAAGGGAAAAAGCTCCAAGAGAATTGAATCCCAGAAGAGGCTACAGCCGGACAATGAAGCATGCAAGAGAGAGGCCCTTAACCCTCTCCAAGCCAAGAACTGTTCAAATCATAGCCACAGCATCTGGGAAGATACCAGACAGAGGAGCAAGTCATGAGGACCCAGCCCATCTGCCACATAATCCCATTTGTGGGAAACCCACAGATCACAGCATCCATATTTCCAATTTGAATTGCTGTATTGGAAATGTTAGATCTGTGTATAAATCATTTAACTGTCTTCATATGTAGAATGTAATACCCACAACCAAATAGAACCTGCAAAAACACTGTGTAAATAAGTTGCAGCAGTGTTTGAAGATACCACCACCCAAGACACTAAATTATAGTGCAATTTTGTTACAATGTCCTCTTTGCTACAAGGGTGCTCATGGTTTAAAGAACATTCCAGAAGCCACATTATAATTGTCCTTTGCTTCCTCATAATATAGAATAGAATAGAATAGAATAGAATAGAATAGAATAGCAGAACAGAACAGAATTAACCAGGTTGGAAGATACCTTTGAGATCATTGAGTCCAACCTATCACCTAACACCATCTAATCAACTAAACCATGGCACCAAGTGCCCCATCCAGTCTCTTCCTAAACACCTCCAGTGATGGTGACTCCACCATCTCCCTGAGCAGCACATTCCAATGGCCAACCACTTTTTCCATGAGGAACTTCTTCCTAACACCCAGCCTAAACCTCCCCTGGCACAGCTTGAGACTGTGTCCCCTAAATCTCTAAATGCACTATTCAAAGGAGTTAATTAAGAGAAAAGAGTTGTGATTAATATTAATGCAGTCACTGTGAGTTTCAGTCAGATCAATGAATTGCAGATGTTGAAGGTTTGGTCCTCACCTTTCAGTTTTAATTTCTTCAGCTGACTGTGTATTTATCAAACTCCACAAAATAAAGTATAACAGGTCTTGTAAATTCTGACACCACTTGGGATCTGAAGGAGGAAAGCAGGAAGGGAGGAAGATGAACAAGGAAGTCACGTGCATTCAAATATTCCTGGGAGTACTATGATGTGGTGGTGAAGGACACCCTAGAGTAATTAGAAGAAACCCAAAGTAGAAAGCAGGCCAGATGACCCACAGAAAGTCTTTTCCTTCTCTACCCAAGACTACCAACAAAAATGGGGCAAGATTAATCAACAGAGGATGAGATGAACTGTTTACATCAACTGAATTATCATTTAGAAACATCGAAGAAGGACCTTTGAGTTGATTATCAAGTCAAGAGGTGGCTGGGGATGTTTACCACATCTGACATTTCATCAACTTCCTTTTTTAGTGAAGGTTTAATTTGTGAAATGTTAATCTTCAAATCTTTCAAGTAAATGCTTAGAAGTCTACCATTTCATTCCATTTGGATTTTACCATTCATTTGGGTTTTTAACCATCAATATTACTTTGTAATAATATCACATGAAGAGGTAACCTGGCTAGCGTGGAGCAAAATAATTGCCATAACATAGGATTTAACATATAAACAACTTCTTTCTTTTCCCCCACAGAGTAAAGGTAAATAAAAAAACACTCAGTTTCACTAGATTGCAATTAACTTATTTTTCTATCATAATATCTGCTATAGGACTATAACAATAGTATCATAGTATCAGTCAGGGTTGGAAGGGAACACAAGGATCATCTAGTTCCAAGCCCCCTGCCATGGGCAGGGACACCCCACACTAGATCAGTGCCTCATCCAGCCAGAGCCTCATCCAGCCTGGTCTTAAACACCTGCAGCGACGGGGCCTCAACCACCTCCCTGGATAACCCATTCCAGGCCTTCACCACTCTCATGGTGAAGAACTTCCTCCTCATGTCCAGCCTGAATCTCCCCACCTCCAGCTTCATTCCATTCCCCCTAGTCCTATCACTACCTGAGATCCTGAGAAGTCCCTCCCCAGCCTTCTTGTAGGCCCCCTTCAGATACTGGAAGGCCACAATGAGGTCACCTCAGAGCCTTCTCTTCTCCAGACTGAACAGCCCCAACTCCTTCAGTCTGTCCTCATAAGAGAGGTGCTCCAGCCCTCTGATCATCCTCGTGGCCCTTCTCTGGACACCTTCCAGCACCTCCAGATCCTTCTTGTAATAGGAGCTCCAGAACTGGACGCAGTACTCCAGGAGGGGTCTCACCAGGGCTGAGTAGAGGGGAAGAATCACCTCCCTTGACCTGCTGGTCACACTTGTCTTGATGCAGCCCAGGATCTGATTGGCTTTCCGGGCTGCAAGTGCACACTGAGAGCTCATGTTGAGCTTCCCATCCACCAGCACCCCCAAGTCTCTCTCCTCTGGGCTGCTCTCCAGCCAGGTACTGCCCAGCCTGTACTTGTGCCTGGGATTGCCTCGACCCAGGTGCAGGACCCTGCACTTGGTCTTGTTGAACCTCGTGAGGTTGGCTTGTGCCCACCTCTCCAGCCTGTCAAGGTCCCTCTGGATGGCATCCCTTCCCTCCAGCGTGTCTGCTGCACCACACAGCTTGGTGTCATCAGCAAACTTGCTGAGGGTGCACTCAATGCCACAACACCAAGCTTCCTACTTCATATTAAATAAAAGAGCAAAATAGCCTGGAAAAATACAAGTAAAAGCTGGATGGGATAATTTTATACCTGTAGCAAAATATAAACTACTATAATATGTTACTGCAAGTACCAGTATGAATGGTGACATTTGTTGTCACAGACCTCAGTATATGTGGACCCAAAAAAAAAAAAAAGGTTGGAAAACAAAATATCCTGCTAGAGTGATCATTATTGACAAATAAGGAATGGCTGTGATTTCAGATCTAGAGCATATAATCACATCAGAAAACGTTAATGCTTCTCCCTGAGATGCAAAAGAGAAGTTCAACTCCCTGAACCAAATGACAAGGACTTGAGACTCACTTTGTTCATCTGTGGCTGAGTTCTCAAATGATCACTGCAGCAAATACCCTCAGTTTGTCTTCTCTAACGTGCTTAGGTTTTCAGGAGTAATTGCAAAGCATCTTCATTTCATTCTGAAATGGGAGAACTGCTCCAAAATCATTAGTTCTCAAGAACTAGAAATGTTGTCCAACAGTCAGTTTCCTTTTTGCCAAATAAATATTGCTGAAGGCTTTATGTTAAGAGACTCTGCAGCATCAGAGATTCAGCTGGAGAAGTTTAAAAGAAATACCATTGGTAGTGCAGAACTTTTTTTATGCTATCATAAAGCCAGGAGAAGTCAGTCAATTAGGTCTAGTACTTCATTAATGATGTTCACAAATCACATTTATGGCAAGTCTCCTATCTATTGCTCTGTTAGACTATGCCATTTGGAAAGACTAGTTTTGACATCCTTATATGATGGCAGTGCAGCTACTGTTGGGGTAATTAATTTTTACTTGTGCTCTGGAGAAACCAAGCAAAACTTTCTAAGACATTTGGCCAATTATACACTCTTTAGGGCAATGAAGCCTTTGCAGAAATCTTGGCTTTATATCACCACTATGATCAAAGCTTTAATGAAATTTCTTCATGAGACAAGCCACTGGACTATTGAGAAAAAGCTACAAAAATAAATGAATGCACAATTGTGGATCTGCAGAAAGACATAGCTTCCAGGTTTCTGGCTTTTTATTAATGTGCTCCACCAAGCAGCCTCCCCTGTGTGCAGTTCCAACAGATATTACAAGAATACCTTTTCCTTTTGATAAATGATAAAGGCCATCCACAGGATCTTCATAATGGGAGTGTTGTAGTCCCTTCATTTTATTACAGTGTTTCCAGAGGAAAGGTGTTTCTCTGTTCTCATGGGGCAAACTTGGAAGGACTGGAGTTCCTTTATGGATGCACCAGCATAAAAAATTGCAGAGGAACCTGGGAATTGCTGGCTGCTTTGCAGCTCTGATACAGCACAGCCCCACTAATATAAGCGTCAGAGTATTGTAACAACAAAAAAAAAAAAAAAAACAAAAACCAACAACAACAACAAAAAAGCAGTGAAGTTAAAACAGAGTAATAAAAAGTGTAGTTGAGGAAGAGGCAAAACTTTGAAGATCCTTCCTGAGTGAGTATGGCTCTGCTGTGCCCACAGGTCTGCACCAAAGTGATATCCTCACATACATGTACATCTTTGCTGCACGCAGTAGGGTGATAAGCTTGCACCATTTCTTGACTGCAGCCTCATCTACAAAGTGTTTCTGAGTCACAGAGGATGTTAATAACTTCTTTTGAAATGCAAGTAGGGGTAAAAAGGTACCTGCAGCGCACAGACACACTGCAGCTCAGCAAAGTGTCTTTTAAATTCCTCTGAGATCAGTGAGCGAGCTTCATGTGCTTTGCAGGTTAAAGACTACCTCAGCACAGTAGAAGGCTACTGAGTCTTACAGTAAGTTACCTGTCCTTGATTGAGACAACACATAAACCTAGCTGGTGAGCTACCCTGAACTTTGCACTGCAGGTCAGCTCCTCCAGTAGTGCAAACCATCAGCAGCAGAAGGTACTAGACAGTGCAAACAGGGAGAGTGAGGACATAGAGGTGGTATAGGGGGACAAAACTGACAGGCAGGACAAAGAAACTCTCAAACATTTGTAAAATCTTTTCCTCAGCAGTGCACAGAAGAACCAGGCCCCAGCACAAAGCCTTCACCCAGAATATGTCTCCTGAATCTGTACTGTGCAGCATAGCTATCTAGGAAGGTATTCAGGTGTGGGATAACTCAGAATATATGTCAATGTCTGTACTAGGAGCCCGGAGGCACATTACTGCCTTGTCTGACTTTCCTAAGGTACACTCCCAGTAATAAGATGGGAACACCAGATAGGCAAGTTGCTGATCCAGATCTTGATCCAGATCTGCACTTTGGTGATAGCAAAAGCCACCCTGCCTGACTGTCAGCACAGATAACAAGTGGAAAATGTAATCATCTTCCTGGCTGTGACACCATGATAATTACATACAAATGCAAGAATGCATCACAGCTCTTGGTCAGTGCTCTCGAGCACAAAGTAGATACTTTTGCATTTCTTGGTATTTCACATGGAATCCAAAATATCCATACTCTCTTTCAGAGTCCTGTTTTTCTTACCTTTGACTGGTTTGCCTTTACCAAACAGGTTACAGAGAGGTGTATGTGAAAATTCTGAAATTATAAATGCATTTTCTGACTTCAGTGTAGCTTACTAAAAAGTAAAAATTAGACCAAAATTAATAGCACAAATTCACATTTGCACATTCCAATTCTATTTCTCATTTTCAGGCCAGGAGAGCTGTGCAAAGCAGCAAGGGAAACAAGGGAATGTGCAGAAGTGGTCAATGGTGGCAGCTGCTGGGGACCTAGCAAGAGTGTCTCATCAGGATACCAAGGCTTGTTATAGGGAGGGAAATAAAGAATTGGAAAACCAAGACACATGAAGAATTGTGTTAAAAGGTAAAAGGGCTTATTCCTGTGCAGCTGACAGACACAGTGTCCCAGAGAGCACAGAAGAGATTTTGAAGTCTAGACAGGAGCTCTCATGCCTGCGCTGCCACTCTTGGGTGACCCCAGTGAAGTGTCAGTCTGCTAATCTTCAGCCAGGCGAATCTGCTGCAGTATTTACTGTTAAAAACCCACAAGCAAGCTAGAGCTAAGAATACAACACAGCAATAAGTAGCAAATCAGACCCTGCAGGGGTTCAGCTTTGCACTGATTTTCAAATGAGTCCATCCCACACCAGAGGAGAGGTGGAACATGGAGCAACACTCAACAACACATAGCACAGCCTGAGGAGTACTCATCCTGTTAGCCAAGAACGTTAGCCAAATGAGCCTCATTTTCACAAGGCACATCTGCTGGATGAGCACAAGCCACTACAACAACCGAGCAGGCTCACACTTTGTGTTGCAGGAAAATGACTGCAGTGTCTGAGCTTCCTGGAAGGCTCATAAAACCTACCAGCCAGATACAGAAAATAATAATGTTTAATGTAGCAAAAGGTTATTAGCGGTCCTCAGGGTGCAGTTGATAGGGCAAGCGGCTTGTTGCAGGCCAGAGAAATGCCGCTGAGACTGGACCTCTTGAGACGTGGTGCAGGAGAGCAGCTCCACTCTGCTTTTCAGAAATTCCCCGCCACAGAGGTCGCTTCAGGCTCACTGGCTCCATGGCACCTGCCACCACTGGGAAGGTAAGAAATCCCTTCCCTTATTGCAGCTGAATCCTCTCCTAACGGTAATGAGGCACTCAGAAAGAAAGCATTTACTGAGACAAACATCATCATCTGTCAAAGCCATAGCAATAATAAAAACCTCTGTTGCCAGACTTACACTGAGTGATGGGTGGGTGGATTCGACAGCCGTGAACTCTTAACTAAATGCATTTTCCCTATAAATTCCCCTGGTACATTAACTTTTGCTGATAGCAAATAGCTGCCCCGTCGCTAAAGAAATCCATACTCATCTTACAAACCTACAGAAGAGGAAACCTACTGCTGACTCAGACATATACCGTGCCCCTGTTTCTCCAGACCTTTGCAGCTCGCGTAGACACTGCTAGAAAATGCCCCCCAGAGCAGACAGCCACCTACTTTGCATAGCTATAGATGCTCATCTAGACAAAGCCACAGAGTCTGGCAAGGAAAGAAGCCAAGGCGCTAATTCCAAGATGTGCGAAGCAAGCTGTCGATTAAACGACCTGAAACAAGCTTACTGAGGGCAGTTTAAATGACAGGCTCTTCAATTATTTTCAATGAGGACTGTAACAAAACAAAACAAAACAAAAGTTAAATGAATCCCTAGCATGTCTTTCTGCTGTACTTCTGGTTCCTGGAGTCACAAACCGTGCTGTGGCTACACATCTGCAAAGACCTGGTGACCGGCTCCTCTTCAGTGTGCTTGAACTGAGGAGCAGCAAGATAATTATCCTCTTAATCCCATTCCCCATGCAGTAGAAGTCTGTGAGGAACCATCAAGAGGCAAGGAAGCTCTGGAGACAAAAGCAGGTTAAAAATGACCCTCTAGGAGGTGCACTAAAAAGGTCAGGACACTTTACCTTTACTTGGAAATTCATATTTTGCTGCATTTCTAAGACGTTTCCTAGGGATAAGAAACAATAAATTTTTTGCAGCCAGCCCTATACAATCCATGAAAATCTTCAGCTTCTCAGGACCCTGGAGCCTCCTGGCAGCAATCGTCCCAATTAACATTTTCTTGATTGCTTGTCATTAGGCTTTCAGAGTGTGAAAAAGTGCTGCAGAGAAATCACACTTCAGACGCCGGCTAATCCAGTGGAACATTTTTGTTGTTGCATCTGAGTGAGGAAGCCATAAAACCCAAAGAGAGAAACTGTGCTGAATCTTTCCAGCTCTTTGAGCAAGTACCCCCCAAAGATTTCATACCATTTCCCCTCTCCCAGCTGTAATTTAAATAGCCCCAAACCTATGGCTTCTGTAGGAGTTTGTTACATGCTTTATACTCTCATAACGTACATTGGAGGTCTTGTGGTGCGGGAAGCGTTGGTGAATTTAAGGCTCAAGGTGCAACAATAATCCCAGGGTGAATCCAAAGCTGAACAACATTATTAATGGAGATAATAATTGTGCCTTTACCTCCTCCGCCTGCAGAGCCTGCACACGCAGACCTTTGTCTCTGTGCAAGGACTGCCTTGAACATTTGTTAGCATAGATGTGATCAAATGGGCTCACAGGAATTTGCAGCTCTGTTACCATTAAAAATCAGAGGAACCTGTATTATTAAAATGCACAAGCCTTTTTGAGCTTCCTGCTACATGAACGCTAGCCCAGCCTCAGCTGTGACTAACTCTCATCTGAGGTAGACCATGTGTAGAAAGCAAAATAGAAGTCATGTGAGGAATGAAGGTACAGAGGGATATTCCAGGTTATTGAGGAGCCCAAAACCATGCAGAGTGCTCCAGGTGTCACTCATAAATCCCAAACAGAAGGAAAGAATGATGGCCCTCAACCTGCTGCCTATGTTTTCATTAATGCAGCCCAGGATGTGGTTCTGCAACCCACTTCTCTGTAAGAACAAGTTGTTAACTCATGTTCAAGTTGTTGTCTGTAAGAACTCCATTGTTGTTGTACGAAGAGCTGTCTCCATCATCCAGTCCACACCCAATCTGTATTGCTCTGTAGGGCTCTTCTGGACCAGGCACAGGACTTGATATTTCCTGGATATATTTAAAGGTTGTTTAGATGTGGTGCTTAGTGGTGAACTTGGTAGAATAGGGTTAATGGTTTGACCTGATCATCTCAAGGGCCTTTTTTCAATCTGAATGATTCTATGATTATATGATCCTCAGATACCCTGTTAGATAACCCTCCAAAAAGCGTCTTTGTTTGATGTATGCTATTCTTCACTGAAACAGTAAGGCTGGAGTGGAAAGCATGCTCCAAGGGTGAGTCTAACCAGGCTGCTGGAGAATACATCTATGGAGAGAACTCTAGTGGTTGGATGGACAGTGAACTTTTATCATATCTTTCCTGCTGCGTATCCCTCCTGCTAATGGTCAGAATGGGTCACCACAAAAGCCTTCACTGAGGCACAGTGAGAGAACTGCATGGAAACAACTATTTACTCCAGAGGGTGTAATCCTGAAGCACTGTGAGTGTGGCCACAGCAAGTTCCTATTGCTTGTATCTTATAAGGCCCACTCTGTGGTCTGGATGAAAGCCAGCAAAAGAGCCAGAGGATTAATTATTTCTGTTACTCTCACAGTAATTACTAAACACCCATATTGCATATGTCCCCAGTATTGCTAAAAATAAATAACTTCACTTGCAGTTATGCTTGTAAGGCAAAATAAAATACCTGAAATCAAGTATCCTGACTCTTTTATGCGGATAGCTCAGCAAGGGAATAGACTCCAGGTAAGAATGTCTATCTTTCCTCTCCAGTCACTGGGGTTAAAAGGGATGAAATAGAAACAACCAACAACCCCAGGCATGCTTCATGTTGCACCTAATCTGCTGGATGCAGCCAGGATCACCAGGTCCTGCACCTGCACACAGAGACCAAAATGTGTAAGACACAATAGCCCTGCCTGTCCAACGACCATCTAGCCCCATGCAGAAAGATGACTTCCCTGTGTGATAAAGAACAAGGACAAAGCACATTCCTATTTCTCCTGTCCTCAGTTCCTCATCCCCAGCAGATAAAGAGAAACAAGACTGATAGCTTCTGCTCCTTGCCTATTTTGAATCAGTTTATCTAGGTGGGGCAAGGACCATGGCTGGCATGATCCTAAATGCTCCTAAACAGATGTAAGTATTTTTGAACCATTTCTTTGAGCTTTGCTTCCATTTTTACACAGTATTTACTAAGTATAACACTGTACATTGTCCAGCAACCCATAATTACTTACTCAGACACCATGCACACGCCTTTTCCCTTAAGTAAAACTCAGATTCACATCACACAGAATCAGCAAGGTTGGAAGAGACCTCAAAGATCATCAAGTCCAACCCATCACCATAGACCTCATGACTAAACCATGGCACCAAGTGCCACATCAAATCCCCTCTTGAACACCTCCAGAGATGGTGACTCCACCACCTCCCTGGGCAGCACATTCCAATGGCTCACAACTCTTTCAGTGAAGAACTTTCTCCTCACCTTGAGCCTAAACTTCCCCTGGCACAGCTTGAGACTGTGTCCTCTTGTTCTGGTGCTGGTTGTGTGGGAGAAGAGACCAACCCCCACCTGGCTACAACCACCCTTCATTTAGTAGTGTTCATTTATGAATTGAAATTACCATTCAGCTAGTGCTATAAAATCAGAAATCATATAACTATTCAACAAGGAGCCCAAAACCTTACTAACCTGTGCACTAAGCTGATTTGGCACACAACTGATCCACCAGCAGGTGAAGGATCCTTCTCCCAAAAACTAGAAAACCCTCTCAAGGTGTATTTAACTGAAAACCAAAGAGCAGTGTTTCTGCTGAGGTATTGATCGAGTGCATACAAATCAATTCTGTAATCTCTGATGCAAGGTGAACACTAGGAGTGAGTGAATGCTGATCTATGACAAACACCAGACCATTCCCAAGTGTTCTCATGCTAATACACAAGGATCATGCCAACAGTTATGCTGATAATTTAACAGTGTGCACAATGGGGTTTCAGTGTTTAGGCTTGTGGCAAAGTTAATTTTAGTTTACGAGTGTAAGCACAGCCTCAGAGCTCCTGGATGTGGCATTTCAAATCTAGCATCTGCCATTAAAATTGCACCAGGGAAACAGCTGTCCTACACAGCAGTGCCAGCATAGTGAAGACTGGCTGCAAGGTAGCTTTGCAGAAAGTACTTGGTGGTGCTGGTGGACAGCAACACGATTCAGCAACGTGCCCTTGCAGAAAAAAGGCCAGCAGCTTGAAAGGGATGATCCCTCCCTTCTACTTAACGTTCATAAGATCTTATATGGAGTATGACTGGATTTGTACAGGAAACAATTAACTGAAGGAAGCCCAGTGAAGAGCAGGAGCTATTGCTCTATGAGGGAAGGGAGTTCATTCAGGCTGGAGAAGAGCAGGTTCAGTGGGGATCTTGTTGTTGACTTAACAAGATGGTGTGGAGAAGACAGAGGCAGATGCTTCTCAGAGGCTAAGACTGACAGCAAAAGGACTAAGGGTAACTGTCATGAGCTGAGACATAGGAAATTCCAACTAGGCATCAGGAAATATTTGGGGGTTAAGAGTAGGCTGCCCAGAGAGGCTGTGGAACCTCTGTGTTTGGAGATATTCACAGCTTGACTAGCCAAGGTCCTGGGCCTGCTGTGAGTAGGGCCTTGGGCTACAGTATGTACCTCCCAGCCTGTATAGTATCTCTACTCTATGATTCTGTGACTAAACTTTGCTAAAAGTAAAGGAAACTGGTTTTAATCTAAATATAGCTGCTTTTCATCGAAGCACAGCTAAATCATCTTTGATTAAGAATTTACTGAGCTGGAGAGATACTGAATTTTTTCACCCTTTCAGATTCCTTATATCATTTTGTTGGATGAAGTTATCTAAATTAATGCACTCTTTGCCTTCCTGTGCTTCTGAAAAAAAATATTCACTTTACAGCTGGCTTCACAGAATCACCAAGGCTGGAAGAGACCTCAAAGATCATCAAGTCCAACCTGTCACCACAGACCTCATGACTAAACCGTGGCACCAAGTGCCACATCCAATCCCCTCTTGAACACCTCCCGTGATGGTGACTCCACCACCTCCCTGGGCAGCACATTCCAATGGCTAACAACTCTCTCTGTGAAGAACTTTCTCCTCACCTCGAGCCTAAACCTCCCCTGGTGCAGCTTGAGACTGTGTCCTCTTGTTCTGGTGCTGGTTGCCTGGGAGAAGAGACCAACCCCTCCTCGCTACAACCTCCCTTCAGGTAGTTGTAGAGAGCAAGAAGGTCTCCCCTGAGCCTCCTCTTCTCCAGGCTAAGCAACCCCAGCTGCCTCAGCCTCTCCTTGTAGGGCTTGTGCTCGAGGCCTCTCGCCAGCCTCATTGCCCTTCTCTGGACAAAGAGTAGATTGCGGAATCAAGACCTCGGTTAGGACTGCAGAATTTTTTTCTGCATTTTGAGTCTATTGCCCTGCTTCCCACAGGCAGTATGCAATTGCTTTACAGAAAATAAAAGGTATTATCCAGTAATGGTGCATGACACTTCTTAGTCATTTCTACTGCAAAGCACAGCACTGCGGTAAAGCACCCATTAGTAGGCAGAAGTCACAGGGATGAACCATCAGTGCTTCACTACATTTTAATTTCTGGAAAGGTTAGCATGGAAAGACTCAGCTTGGTGAAACAGAATTATGCAGCAAGCTGTTCAGATTCACATTTCTGAGCTATCTCCCAATCCCCTGAAGGTCCCAGGACTGATGTGTGTCTTTCCCCATCCTGTGAAGGCCTCCCCCTGTCGGACTTTAAAAGGCTCTTCTGAATAAGCTAGCTAGTAAGATGCAAAACCATCAACTTTTAGGGAAGAACTTATTTGCCATGTATTACATTACCTACATAAGATAGAGCTGAGTGTACTATGGGAAAGGAAGGAATTTTTTAGGGGTCATCAGCTCCTCCAGCTTTCACACAAGCTCAGCCAGCCTTAGACCATTTCTGACAGACTAGATCTCTCTTCAGAACTGACGGTGCCTGGAACCACACGGACTCCCAAGGCAATCTGTTCCAGTACTTAACTATCATTATAATTACAAAGTTTCTCCCAGTATCTAATCTAAATCTCTCTTGCTGCAAATTACACTGATTGCTTCTCATCCGAGCCTCCATGGACATAGAGAACCATTGATCACCAATCTCCTTAAACCCTTTGATATGGTTGAAGATTCCAGTCCTGTTCTCTACTTCTCTTTCACTTTCTTGACAAGACAATTCCTCCAGCTTTTTCTAATAGGGCAGACTTCTCTGCTGTGCCTGTTTCAAGTTAACAGGACTCCAAAACAGTACTCCATCATAGATTTTGTAAACATTAAGTATCCTCTTATCTCCACAGCCACAAAGCTGACTGGCAGGCTGCTTCATTCTCTTAAGATTATGAATCATAACTTTTTGGGCATAGCTTTTTTGCAGATCCCTTCCAGTTTTGAACCCTGCAGTTCTTTCCACTTTAATCAAAACAAATATAGAAAGAACTGTTCTAAACAGATTTTCAATCCCATAGTTGGGTGTCCATCCAAGCTGCTGTTTCCAAGGGGTTTTTTGTTCTTTGGCTCTCACCATTACTAGTCTTGTTCCCCAAGTGCTTCTCCCACTGTTAAACACGCATCACATACTTCCCTACCTTGTCCAACCATTTCTTGTAAAGCTTTTCATTACCCACCCTTAAGTTTTCAGTCTTATTCCCTTCATCCAGGTGTTTTCAAAAATCCTGTCATCACTTCCAGGACATTCAAGTAAGCAGAGACATGCCTCCTTTATTCTGTTGCTGTTATAACTGTGACACAAAGCACATTCTTTTCCAGACTGCATCATGCATGCATTTATGTAAGCAAACACACATATACAGAAAGGTGTATCATTCTACATCAGTTAGCAGAACCTGCTACCAAAACCAGCACCAGATGCTAAAACAACTGTTAACAAGCCTATGCCCTTTTCCATGAATAACTTTCTCCTTCTCTTTCAGCCTGTCTAGCCATGATCCTCACTGAGAGATGGAATGGAATGGAATGGAATGGAATGGAATGGAATGGAATGGAATGGAATGGAATGGAATGGAATGGAATGGAATGGAATACAATAGACCAGACCAGGTTGGAAAAGACCTCAGAGATCAAGTCCAACCTATCATCCAACACTATCTAATCAACTAAACCATGGCAGCAAGCACCCCACCCAGTCTCTTCCTAAACACCTCCAGTGATGGTGACTCCACCACCTCCCTGGGCAGCACATTCCAATGGCCAATCACTCTTTCTATGAAGAACTTCTTCCTAACATCCAGCCTAAACCTCCCCTGGTGCAGCTTGAGACTGTTCTCTTGTTCTGGTGCTGGATGCCTAGGAGAAGAGACCAACTCCCTCCTGGCTATAACCTCCATCCCTTCAGGTAGTTGTAGTGAGCAAGAAGGTCTCCTCTGAGCCTCCTCTTCTCCAGGCTAAGCAACCCCAGCTCCCTCAGCCTCTCCTCATAGGGCTTGTGCTCCAAACCCCTCACCAGCTTTGTTGCCCTTCTCTGGACACACTCCAGCAAGACAACATCTTTCCTAAACTGAGGGGTCCAGAACTGGACACAGGACTCAAGGTGTGGCCTAACCAGTGCTGAGTCCAGGGGCACAATGTCTTCCCTGCTCCTGCTGGCCACACTGTTCCTGATGCAGGCCAGGATGTCATTGGCCTTCTTGGCCACCTGGGCACATTGCTGGCTCATGTTCAGCCTACTATCAACCAGCACTCCCAGGTCCCTTTCTGCTTGGCCGCTCTCCAGCCACTCTGACCCCAGCCTGTAGCACTGCATGGGGTTGTTGTGGCCAATGTGCAGAACCCAGCACTTGGATGTGTTCAATCTCATGCCCTTGGACTATAATTATTAAGGATGCAAAATTCTCTACGTACCATAGAGCTCAGCAGCATTCATCTTACATAGTCTAGGGGTGATTTGCAGTTTAAAGTGGAACACACTTTTTAC
The DNA here is from genome assembly GCA_033816785.1 of Picus viridis. Taxonomy (NCBI): domain Eukaryota; kingdom Metazoa; phylum Chordata; class Aves; order Piciformes; family Picidae; genus Picus; species Picus viridis. The sequence goes on from CM066566.1 coordinate 12,992,441, forward strand.
AGCAGCATTCATACACAGATGTGTATTACAGCTTTGATTAGCCCTGTACTATTTTATAATTTAACTATACAGCCACACACTTACAAACAAAATTAGAATGATTTTTCTTCTCTGTCACAGTACTAAAACTGTATTAATCACTACTAACATAGAAGAAGGGAAGGTTAGCTCATGATTAGTGTATGTCACTGCTGCTGAAAGAAGTTCAAAGAGCTCTATTGGGCATCCTTACAAAATAAGTCACTGCTGTGCCTGAGCAAAGGTAGTGCAGGCTCTCCTGAACAGCAGGTGTAATCAGCTTGCACAGAGTTTTCATCCAAAGAATATCAGATTGGTTACCCAATGTTAATTAACTCTTATGGTGTGTGTGGCTCCTGCTATTGTTATCCACAAACAAAACAAACTTTGCTAATTACCATACAGCTGACTGAAGTAATTATCATAACCCAAATGCAAAACACATTATTATTCTCACTCAAAGACTCTTAGCTTTCAGAAAGATCAAGATAGTCAGGTATTTATTAATTTCTTTTCAGTTAAGAGACAGCATTAATTAATGATTGCTGAGCATGGAGCTCTACCCCTCTACCCTGAGACATGAGTGTGACCAGAGACAGAGCTGTTTAGATGGTGTTGGGTGATAGGATGGACTTGATGATCTTGAAGGTCTTTTCCAACCTGGTTAATTCTATTCTATTCTATTCTATTCTATTCTATTCTATTCTATTCTATTCTATTCTATTCTATTCTATTCTATTCTATTCTATTCTATTCTATTCTATTCTATTCTATTCTATCCTATTCTATTCTATTCCATCCTGTTCTGTTCTATTCTATTCTATTCTATTCTATTCTATTCTATTCTATTCTATTCTATCTATTCTATCCTATCCTATCCTATCCTATCCTATCCTATCCTATCCTATCCTATCCTATCCTATCCTATCCTATCCTATCCTATCCTTTGTATTCTATTCTATCTTATTCTATTCTATTCTATTCTATTCTATTCTATTCTATTCTATTCTATTCTAGGGAATGGAATGAAGCTGGAGGTGGGGAGATTCAGGCTGGACATGAGGAGGAAGTTCTTCACCATGAGAGTGGTGAAGCCCTGGAATGGGTTGTCCAGGGGGTGGTTGAGGCCCCGTCCCTGGAGGTGTTTAAGACCAGGCTGGATGAGGCTCTGGCCAGGCTGCTCTAGTGTGGGGTGTCCATGCCCATGGCAGGGGGGCTGGAACTAGATGATCCTCGTGGTCCCTTCCAACCCTGACTGATACTATGATATTATGATATTATTCTATTTCTATTCTATTTTATTCTATTCTACCCAGGAAGGTGGTGGAGTCACCATCACCGGAGGTGTTTAGGAAGAGAATGAATGGGGCACTTGGTGCCATGGTTTAGTTGATTAGATAGTGCTGGACTCAATGATCTCAAAGGTGTTTTCCAACCTGGATAACTCCTATTCTATTCTATTCTATTCTGTTCTGTTCTGTTCTGTTCTGTTCTATTCTATTCTATTCTATTCTATTCTATTCTATTCTATTCTACTTCTCACATTTGATTAATTTTCCCATTCCACAGAGCAGATACACAGGGTCCTGTCAGGGAAGGGAGGATGTGCACACCAGTTCATCCAAGGCTGCACCCAACACACACACGTTTATGCTGCCATCTTTCCCATGCTCCCGTCCAGCTCACAGCACTGCTAAGACATCACAAGCAGCCCAGGGCCAGCAAGCAGGGACTCAAAGGTGTCCCAGCTCCCCACAGCTCAGAGTCCTGTTACTCCTGCAGAGTAATGGCAAAATGTGTTACCACTTGAAACACAAGCAGTCCAGTGGTGCCCACATGGACATGCTGAAACAGAAGTCCTAAATAACTAATGGCACTTCTGTTTACCTAGAAGTATAAATATTGAGGCCCCAAGGAAACCTGTCTATGCAGCTGAAGATATGTAGGAACTGCTGACACTCTTATATGATATATAGCTTTATTTTGACATCTAAAGGACTATTTTCAATTATTTCTTCCTAGACAATTATGCTCATTCTAGACCTATAATGCACCGTGTCAGTCATCTCTGCACATAAAACACTTTAATAGGGTATGGCAAGCTTTTTCCTTCCACACAAAATATCTTTGGCCCTATAATTACAGTTCATAAAACTTCAGTGCCATCATTTAGCACTCCCTTTCATAAGGTTGGGCCTGCATTTGTGTGCAAAAGGAAAAACAAAAATAAATTAAAGTAAAAAAAGCCACATATGTGCTTTAATCCCTAAAGCTTTAATTTCTTGTCTAAACAAAGGAGCAAAAACCTTGGTCAAAGTGGTGAGTGGAGGCAAGAATTAAGCTAACACCTTGACAAGGCCATTTCATGACTGGCAGTAATGCAGAATTAGCTTGGGTTCAAAGTTCCAGAATCACAATCACAGAATCAACCAGGGTGGAAAAGACCTTCAAGATCATCAAGTCCAACCAATCACCCAAACCCTATCTAAGTGCCTCATCCAGTCTCAAACACCTCCAGGGATATCGATTCTTTTACATCAGTGAGGCTTCATATCACAGGTACTGGAGCAATCATCACAGGGAAGTTTAGGCTCAAGGTGAGGAGAAAGTTCTTCACTGAGAGAGTCATTCGCCATTGGAATGTGCTGCCCTGGGAGGTGGTGGAGTCACCACCCCTGGAGGTGTTCAAGAGGGGAATTGGATGTGGCACTTGGTGCCATGGTTTAGTCATGAGGTCTGTGGTGACAGGTTGGACTTGATGATCTTCGAGGTCTCTTCCAACCTTGGTGATTCTGTGGTCACTGTTTCGAACACTTTGTCTTGCTTTTATTTACATCCTTCTCTCATTTTTCTCAGTCTTCTGACTTATTATTATTTTAAATACTACTTTTCCATTAATTCTGGAGCCTTTCCACATGCACAGCCTCATTCACATTCTGTATACAATTAGATATGATTTACCAATTTCTATACCTAAGAATGTACTAGCTGCAGTAAGGGTCTCACCTTAACTTGTAGGGCAAAAGCCCATTCTCATCCAAATGCCATCCTTCATGGCTTTCAGAAACAGGAACTAGAGACCCAGGATATAGAAACCATTCATTGTGAGATCAAGCAAAGCCATAAAGGTACAGAGGAATGAGTTTGTGAGGTACTGCTCTATTCATCACCACTCAGGCATAATTTTTATTCAATCCATGGCTCACACTGCTGAATAGGGGTCAAGTCAGAAACATGAGCCCAAATGTTCTACCAGTGGATGGAATTTCACAGGAACAAATCTCGCACTGGAATTATGCTTGCACAGCCACCATGGATGTTCAAAAACAACTTTCAAATGTTATGGATAGGATAGGATGGGATGGGATAGGATAGGATAGGATAGGATAGGATAGGATAGGATAGGATAGGATAGGATAGGATAGGATAGGATAGGATAGGATAGGATAGGATAGGATAGCATTAAATTAAATTAAATTAAATTAAATTAAATTAAATTAAATTAACCAGGCTGGAAAAGACCTTTGAGATCATCAAGTCCAACCTATCACTCAACACCATCTAATCAACTAAACCATGGCACCAAGCACCCCATGCAGTCTCTTCGTAAACATCTCCAGTGATGGTGACTCCACCACCTCCCTGGGCAGCACATTCCAATAGGCAACTACTCTTTCTGTGAAGAACTTTCTCCTCACCTCGAGCCTAAACTTCCCCTGGCACAGCTTGAGACTGTGTCTTCTTGTTCTGGTGCTGGTTACCTGGGAGTAGAGACCAACCCTCTCCTGTCTACAACCTCCCTTCAGGTAGTTGTAGACAGCAAGAAGGTCTCCCCTGAGCCTCCTCTTCTCCAGGCTAAGCAACCCCAGCTCCCTCAGCCTCTCCTCATAGGGCTTGTGCTCAAGGCCTCTCACCAGCCTTGTTGCCCTTCTCTGGACACATTCCAGCAACAAACATGGCTTAGGTGATCATGATTCTGTTCATTTATTGGCTCCAGATGATACTTCAGCATGTGTGGACAAATATAATTCTCCTGGTACTCAGGAGACCAAGGGTAGAATTAAGTTTTAAAGTTTGTACAATCACTTTTGAACTTCAAAGGCAATTCCTATGTAAGAAAACAGCTTCTGACTGCTTTTACAAGTATTACTAAGAATCTCGGCCCCTCTTGCTCCACATTTCTCAGTCTCGTGCACATTGGTAATAGGATTTGAGATCATTAACCTGTAAATCATTGGTTCAAATCTTGAGCAGGTCATTAGTGACTAGAAGGAATTAGCATCTAATGACTGGTTTCACTCTAGTGGACAAATAATCACAGCCACAGATGGCATTGGTAAATGATTTCAGTAGAGACCTAGGAAATGTACCGGGTCCAGATTTTCCTTCTGCCAATCTGATATCCCAGTCAGCCTCTGCCTCAGTGTGAAAGGTAGGAAAGAGAGGTGGTCCTTTTTTAAAACATTCCCATGTGTGAAATTAAGGCACAAGCAAAGCCAAATATCAAAAGTGAGGCTATTTATTAAAGGGTAAAGTAAATGAAACATAGGAAGAGAGAAAAGAGAGAGAGGGAAAAGGAATTACAATGCCATCTTTGGCTGGAGGAGGGGGAGAAGCTGGAGGTAGGGAGATTCAGGCTGGACGTGAGGAGGAAGTTCTTCACCATGAGAGTGGTGAAGCCCTGGAATGGGTTGTCCAGGGAGGTGGTTGAGGCCCCGTCCCTGGAGGTGTTTAAGACCAGGCTGGATGAGGCTCTGGCCAGCCTGATCTAGTGCAGGGTGTCCCTGCCCATGGCAGGGGGTTGGAATTAGATGATCCTTGTGTTCCCTTCCAACCCTGACTGGTTCTATGATACTATGATACCATGAGAGAGAGAGGGAGGGAGAGATAGAGAGAGAGGGAGGGAAAGATAGAGAGAGGGAGGGAGAGAGGGGGAGAGAGGGGAAGATAGAGGGGGGGAGAGAGGGGAAGATAGAGGGAGGGAGAGAGGGAGCCCCCAGAGTCCATCTTTTTAGCATGTGTTGTCCTCCAGCATGTAAAGTTTTTCATTAGAGTTCATCTCTCTTAGCAGGCTCCAGCATGACCCTCTTTGGTAGGGTGGGGGGAGAGACACCCTTGACTGCTGCCTCCACCTTCAGATGTCTCCCTGTTTCCCTCATAAGCAGGTACACCTCAGGGCTTTTATTCTTTTCATCACAGCTCCCCTTGGCCCTTCACATTGTTCCAGGTGTTGTCCCCAGGGGGTTGTGCTTGCAGGGCTGAGGTGCTAGAATGGGTCTCTGCTCTCCTGGGCTAATCAGACCGGGATAGGCTTACCTCTGTTGCACATTCCAGTGGTCTTCCCACCACCCCACTTCCCGGGCAGTAAGGGTCTTATCAGGTGAACCACCCAAGATGTGCTTGCCTTTGTTGCATATTCCAAGGCAGTGGCAGCTGCTGTCTTGGTGAGCAGATCCTATCCTTTGTTGAGAGGTATCTCAGTTCTTGATACAATCACAAGGTGATTTGCATCCAGGACTTGATTCTTACAGTCTCCCTGTTAAGATTTGAAATTTTTTTTAAAGCTTTTTTTTTCTCTGTGTTTTCACTGCTGGGAAATGACAGAACAGTCTGGGGAGAAAAAACACATTTCTAATGTCTGAATCTATTTTTCTAGAGATTTCTATGTGGTAGCTCAATCACTGTGATCCAAAAAGAGAAAAAATCCCAAAGAACAAGAAATGCATTTCCCTCAACTGGGGCCTTTTGTAATTCCTCTCTCTCTCCTGTGTGGATTTCTTTGGTAATACACCTTGAGTCCTGTGTCCAGTTTAGGAAAGATGTTGAGTTTCTGGAACGTGTCCAGAGAAGGGCAACAAAGCTGGGGAGGGGTTTAGAGCACAGCCCTGTGAGGAGAGGCTGAGGGAGCTGGGGTTGTTTAGCCTGGAGAAGAGGAGGCTCAGGGCAGACATTATTGCTCTCTACAACTCCCTGAAGGGAGGTTGTAGCCAGGTGGGGGTTGGTCTCTTCTCCCAGACAACCACCAACAGAACAAGAGAACGCAGTCTCAAGCTGCACCAGGGGAGGTTTAGGCTGGAGGTGAGGAGAAAGTTCTTCATAGTGTGGTAGGGTGAGAAAGTTCCCCACACACACACGAAAGAATCCACAGCTAACTCAGCCGGAGAAGCAGATGAAAGCTATATTTACAAGCAGAAATGGAATGCAACAAATATGTACAAAAATACACAACATTCACAATATACACAGAAACACACAGCAATGTATGTAATATGGGAGACCCACAGCCGGACAAGGGGTGCCCTCCCCCGGCCGCTATCCCCCTCCTCCCTCCCTACCTCCCCTTTTTTCCCAAAAAGGGTTAGAGAGAGAGAAAAGAAGGTAATTAAGGAGAAAATTCTGTTAGCTCAAAGCGAATGCAAGAGTTAGTTTTCTTATCTGGTTAGCTCTGTTAATCCAAGGTCACTCTGCTCCGCAGCGGTTGCTTCAGCGAGAGAGAAGCAGACCAACTCACAGGACAGAGAGAACAGACTGAACAGACTAAGCTAAAACTTACAGTTGCATTCTACCAATTAAATTAGTTTAGCATATCTTTGTTTTTGTTACTATCCCAAAACATTCAGCCAGTGTTCAGAAAGTCCATTTCTTAAAGGCACAGCCTAAACTGGTCACACATAGAAAGAGTGATTGGCCATTGGAATGTGCTGCCCAGGGAGGTGGTGGGGTCACCATCACTGGAGGTGTTTAAGAAGAGACTGAATGGGGTGCTTGGTGCCATGGTTTAATTGATTAGATGGTGTTGCGTGATAGGTTGGACTCGATGATCATGAAGGTCTTTTCCAACCTGGTTAATTCTATTCTATTCTATTCTAGTCTAGTCTAGTCTATTCCATTCCATTCCATTCCATTCCATTCCATTCCATTCCATTCCATTCCATTCCATTCCATTCCATTCCATTCCACTCCACTCCATTCCATTCCATTCTATACACAGAACCACTCTACCATGTGGTTACAGAAAGTGTCAGACATCCCACAGCAAGTCTGTGATCGTGGGACCCAGGGGCTGGAGGAACTCTTCCGGAGTCAGACCCTTGCAATCCATACTAGTCCAACAACACAACCATTGCTATACACGTAGCACTTGCAAAAGCCTCTAGCAAACTTGAATTGGAAGTCAGGACAGGTTACTGAGAAAAAAACATGCATCGTTATTGCTCAGTTTCTTCTAATTTAAGCATTTGCTGCTGGCAGCACAGGGCTAGAAGACCTTTGGTCATAGGTACTACAAATTTTCTTTAGCAAGAAGAAAAATCACAAAAGGTGCAATAGTTCCTAGAAGCAAAGCAGGAGAAATTAAGGGTATCATGAGCACCCACAGCACTAATAAGGCTGGGGTTTCTTAAACAAGAGCAGGCAGTAGACCCCAGGTGCCAGATCTTTATAGGCTGGCTCCTGACTACACGTAGCTTTGTACAGCCACTCTCATGTATTTACAATAAGTTATTATATGAGTCAGAAGCCACACACTGACCTTTGCAGTCCATTAATTTTATTTCTTCCTCCTGTTCAATTAGTGCAAGACCTTGAGTCATTGTGGGTAACCCCAGGAGGATTGTAATTAAGAATTAATTTAAAGCCGACATGTGATACGAAGCTCTGAAGCACTTTTGTCACCACGTGTTTATGGTAATGAAACCATGATGAAAGTTTTATTGCTGAGTAAAACACTTCTGAGTGTACAGTCATTGACCTGCAAACTGTTCATATGGTGAATGTATGAGGACATTTGCCCAAAGATCTCTCTCACAGCTGAGAAAGAAGCCAGGCCACTTTTAAACAGGATTTAACAAACTAATCACCACCTACAAGGTTGCAAACTGCAAATCCTTATGCCTTCTGCTGCAAACATGCCTTCAGTATTTATTCAAATAATTTTAGGATGGGTGTATTTTGAGCTGCTACCTGTCAAATGCAGAAAATCAGGTCCTTACTTGGCCATTGGCCATGGTCCTTATTGGCCATTGGAATGGGCTGCCCAGGGAGGTGGTGGAGTCACCATCACTGGAGGTGTTTAGGAAGAGACTGGATGGGGAGCTTGGTGCCATGGTTTAGTTGATCAGATGGTGTTAGGTGATAGGTTGGACTTGATGATCTCAAAGGTCTCTTCCAGACTGGTTAATTCTATTCTATTCTATTCTATTCTATTCTATTCTATTCTATTCTATTCTATTCTATTCTATTCTATTCTATTCTATTCTATTCTATTTCTTCTGAACTGATAACATAGGGCTGGGTTAGCACACTTTGAAAATACCACTCCAGCAAGGACCAACTGTAGGAGTAACCAGGTGAATTGAAGCAGCATTTGCATTTCATCTTCATACTCATCAGTCCATGCTGGTGCAGAACCACAACCAGAAAGGGTAAATATGTTAGTGTGGGCTCCATCCTCAAAGTCCTCAGCACACTGTTCTGAAGATGCTCTCACATACAGAGCCTTCAGGATGATGAGCAGGTTCATTGATTCCCCAGGTGTAGGATTAAGGTGAAACAACCCCAGGGATCCTTCGATTTACAAGACATGACTTTAAATAGATACTTCAGTGGTTGACAGCAAACTGGGCATAACCTGGAGATAACTAATTGCTCACAACAGTGTTAGCATGATACACAGATAACTGCTCACAGCAAAAACAGTTCTAACCAGTCATGAAATAGTTGGCATTGAGAGGTACAACCACCGACAGCAGGAGAAGGAGCCCAGGGCACTGATTTACATCCTTTTATAGGCAGCCTTGTCCCTCCTCTGGGTGGGTATATGCTAATTAATTGCTATGCACACTCTATGTTTCTAGAACTTTCTTGAAAATAGGTCCATGGGTTTGGGCATGCACAGTGTGGGTTTCTAAATCTTCCCAGAAATGAGTCAGTGGTCTGGGAGTTGTTCTCCTGCTGGTGTGAATGCTGTCTGACCTTCCTTCATAGCATATGCCCTGCAGAAACAGTCTTTTATCACCAGTTCCTCACATGTCTGGCACAGGCATTTTGGGGGTAGGTCTCTTCTTTCTCTCCCTGCATAGTTGTTTAAGATAAGGGAATGTGGCTTTAGAAAAGTGCTGTCCTGTCTTCATGGGGTCCCCTTTTCTTACCACATCTTACTATGAAGCCCTATGAGGAGAGGCTGAGGGAGCTGGAATTGTTTAGCCTGGAGAAGAGGAGGCACAGGGGAGACTTTATTGCTCTCTACAACTACCTGAAGGGAGGTTGTAGCCAGGTAGGGCTTGGTCTCTTGTCCCAGGCATCCAGCACCAGAACAAGAGGACACAGTCTCAAGCTGTGCCAGGGGAGGTTTAGGCTGGAGATGAGGAGTAAGTTCTTCCCAGAAAGAGTGATTTGCGATTAGAATGTGCTGCCCAGGGAGGTGGTGGAGTCACCATCCCTGGAGGTGTTCAAAAAAGGATTGGAGGTAGCACTTGAAGCCATGGTTTAGTTAGTCCTGAGGTGTTGGGTGATAGGTTGGACTTGATGATCTCTGAGGTCTTTTCCAACCTTATTGATTCTGTGATTTTATTTTCATTTAAAATTGTGCCCAGGTTTTTTATTTTCCTTAGTGAATGTTTGAGACATTAACTTCAGGTCTGTTGGACTGTCACAACATGCCTAGAGAAGTCTCAGTACCTTCCATGCAAAGGTTAAAAGCATCCAACAGAATAAAATAGAAATCACTGTGCTACTTATTACCATGAAGTTACTCTAGCTCTCATTACAAAAAGGCAGCTGGAGAAATGACACCAAGTGTGGAGTCTGAGATGTGTTCCCTCTCCTCCCTGCCAGGTACATGGTACTTTGTGCTGCTTGAAAGATTCGTTCACCATCTTTGAGACCCTCCTGTCTGTGTGGATAGCAAAAACAGGAGTGGCAAGGCCATGTGTCCCACATACAACATACCATGAATCTACAGAACAGCCAAAGTTCCTTTCTGGCCCCATGCTTTTACTTGACTTCACTTTTTGGGTTGGATGTGATGATCTCGGAAGGTCTCTTCCAACCTGGTCTGGTCTACTCCGATTCTATTCTATTCTATTCTATTCTATTCTATTCTATTCTATTCTATTCTATTCTATTCTACTCTACTCTACTCTACTCTACTCTACTCTACTCTATTCCATTCCATTCCATTCCATTCCATTCCATTCCATTCCATTCCATTCCATTCCATTCCATTCCATTCCATTCCATTCTATTCTATTCTGATGTCCTGGGCTCTGCCTGTGCAGGCTCAGGCTTTGTGGGGCAATGCTGCTCTGAACCTGACAGAATTGGGCTCTGAAGGACACAAAAGCCATAAGGAGTTGCTGTACATATTTTACCTCAGCTGCATAAAAATAGATCACTCCAGTTACCAAAGCAAGCACTTAATCTTCATAAGCATAACCTATATTTTCTGAAAGAGGAGAGGAAGAAAGAATACTCTCTGCAAGTTTGTTATCCCTGACATACTTTTCCTCAGCTGGCTCATTTCATTAATAAGGCATAAGACGACACATATCTCAAAAATTCTGCATTTAAATCTTGTGTTGTTTGATCTGCAGCAAACTGACAAATCTACCCAAAAAATCACAGTTAGAGATGATGCTTAATTACAGAAAAGGGATAGAAATCTGAGACACAGACTGAGAAGAGCAGAACTGTCTCCTGATGAAATTCTCAACTTGTGTTGCATTAAATCAGGCTATTAACAGTACAATCTGCAGGCACAAAGGCCTCTATTTCTTGGGTTTTCTGAATGTTTCCTTAGGGCTTGACACTGACACTCAGACAAAGCTCTCCACAGAGGGTAACATTTAGCTATGCCACATTAAGAAGATGCCTCGGGAGGAATTCACAGGTTTCTATTTTATCTTGCTCAGAGGGGAAAGCATTTCACTGTGCACTTCAGAAAAAAAAAAGCTCTTGCTTATTCTTTTCTTCTCCACATCTCTGCTTCAGTTTTGTCTGATGTCAGGCAGAGTTAAGCACATGGGAGAAATGTTCATTCCCCAGTCATAACAAGGATGAACCTCTGGGAGGGACCTCAAGATACTCTTAATAGCTAGCTAGAATCAGGGGTGGGAAAATAACATTCACAGAATTTCTGTTTTTTCTACTGAAATAAAACAGATAAATGCATTTCTATATGCCCATCCTAGAACAGATGCATCCTAGAATAGATACTCCAGCCTGTATCTCAGCCACTACAGCAAACCAGGGAAAGAGCAGGTCAAGCAAACAAAAACATCAAACTGTTTTTAATAAGCTACAAATCATAGAATCAATAAGGTTGGAAAAGACCTCAAAGATCATCAAGTCCAACCTGTCGCCCAACACCTCACGACTAACTAAACCATGGCACCAAGTGCCACGTCCAGTGCCCTCTTGAACACCTCCAGGGGTGGTGACTCCACCACCTCCCTGGGCAGCCCAATCCAACAGCTAACAACTCTTTCTGTGAAGAAGTTCTTCCTAACATCCAGCCTAAACATCCCCTGGCACAGCTTGAGACTGTGTTCTCTTGTTCTGGTGCTGGTTGCCTGGCAGAAGAGACCAAGCCCCTCCTGGCTACAACCACCGTTCAGGTAGTTGGAGACAGCAAGAAGGTCTCCCCTGAGCCTCCTCTTCTCCAGGCTAAACATCCAAGCTTCTGCTTGGTAAATGTATGCCTGACAGCACAGAAAATAGCAATGCCATACCAAGCCAGTAGTGGCTTAGCTGCATAAGATTTTATCAAAGCAAAAGATCTAGATTATACAGAATATTCAGTTCCTGCCCCTCTGACTCAGATTCACAGATTCCCTGATCAAGTTGATGAATCCTTTACAGTGAGACCAGATTAGCTGCAATTGCATCTTTGGCCATAAAGCCTACAAGATGTTACAAGGGGGAGAATTAGTGCATAATACATATCAAACTCAAACAAGGCATTTTGCACCAGTTCCCATGCACCCACCCAATTTTGTGATCTTTAGCTTTCATGGCACATATTAACTTATATTCAATTCTTTGGTATTTTTATTTTATTTTCCTGGTATTTTTCAAGGAAGGCTGCCTTCCCTCAAATTTGTATTCAAGCTGTATAGTCATGCTGATGAAACTGATCCCCTGAAGTTAGCAAAAGCAGTCACAGGTAGCAATTTGCAGAATGAGGCCAGAAAAGACTCTAGATTAGTGGGTGATGTGACATCAAAAATGAGTGTGCATGCATCAAAAATGTTGGCCTTGCAGAGCCAGGGCCATAAAGACCAAGGGAACAGAAATCTTTCTCACATGCCACAAAGCTCTGCCCACAATCCCAATATGAACAACACAACCCATCTTTGCCATGAAAAACTAATCTTTCAACAGCCCTTTTATTTCTGAAGAGGCTAAATGGCCTCGAGGAACTCCTAGAAAACTTTGCTGGGAGGAGAAAGGAATGAGGTTTTCCAAGTGAGCTATGAAGCTATAAAATTTATGGTCTGGAGACCACACTTCTTGAGACAAGAGTCCAAAACAGTTCTTTTGCTTCAACATTACAAGTCCCAGTTGTATGGAAAATGTTCATAGCTAATAAGAATACAGGGAGGTCTTGCTAGGTAATGAAGCCTCTCTGGTGAGGTGTTCACAGCCTATAAATGTGAAAGCTGAATTTCACTTTCTCCTATGCATCAGCAGGCTTCTACACTTTCATATCTCTGGAATGCATGCGTTATTAGATCCTTGCATGTACCCATCACGGCCGTGTTCAAGTGCTGTTCATCTTGAGCCAATGCACCGTATCCAAAAGTCCTGATAGCCAGCTCCAATCCTTCATTTTCAGTCCATCATTGTTCCAAATGCTTGGAAACAAGCCAGTGATGCTTTCTTGGCTTGGATCCCGCTCACTCCTCTCCTTATTTGGGCACGTTGTCTATTTTTCTCAAGTTGCTGGGAGACCTTCTGTGCTTAAGACAGCAAAATCTGTCATAATAGGTCTTTCTTCTCTCCTTTAGTTACTGAACAATGAATAGCTTTGTGGCCATTTAAAGTTCATTTACACATCTCCCAACAAGAACAGTCAGTGACACTGCATGGGCCCTTTTTGACCTAGGTAATAGGGAGTGTCACCTTCACTGTGGATTGCTTACCTTTTGAGATTTGACTTACATTATTCCAAGCTGATCTTCCTCAATGTCAATGAGAATAGCACACAGCGATCTGCCACAGGGAAGGGAACATCTACAGATCAGAAGCAGGTACAGAAGTTTGCCCTACATGTTTATAAGCTTCAATTTATACTCCATTGCCCCCATGCAATCAGCTCACAACTGCTGCCTCTGCTTGCATTAGAATCATAGAATCACAGAATCAATAAGGTTGGAAAAGACCTCAGGGACAATCAAGTCCAACCTGCCACCCAACACCATCTAATCAACTAAACCATGGCTTCAAGTGTTTCATCCAGACTCTTCTTAAACACCTCCAGGGATGGTGACTCCACCACCTCCCTGAGCAGCACATTCCAATGGCAAATCACTCTTTCTATGAAGAACTTCTTCCTAACCTCCAGCCTAAACCCCCTCGGTGCAGCTTGAGACTGTGTCCTCTTGTTCTGGTGCTGGATGCCTGGGAGAAGAGACCGACTCCCTCCTGCCTACAACCCCCCTTCAGGTAGTTGTAGACAGCAATAAGGTCTGCCCTGAGCCTCCTCTTCTCCAGGTTAAACAACCCCAGCTCCCTCAGCTTCTCTTCATAGGGCTTGTGCTCCAAGCCCCTCCCCAGCTTTGTTGCCCTTCTCTGGACACCTTCCAGCAACTCAGCATCTTTCCTAAACTGAGGCACCCAGAACTGCAAGGTGTGGCCTAACCAGTGCTGAGTACAGGGGCACAATGACTTCCCTGCTCCTGCTGGCCACACTATTTCTGATGCAGACCAGGATGCCATTGGCCTTCTTGGCCACCTGGGCACACTGCTGGCTCATGTTCAGCCAGCTGTCAGACAGCTTTCAACGAGTACCCCGAGGTCCCTTTCTGCCTGTCTGCTCTCCAGCCACTCCAACCCCTTCTCCAGGCTGCGCTTCTTCCACTTCTCCTGAAATAGCTGTTTGCTTCACAGACTGTCACAACCATTTGTCCCCACAGACACAGGCAGCAGCTTTTCAAAGTTGTCCAGGAGTCTAGCTTTGACTAGTCTTTCCCAAGGTGCCATTTCAAAATGCAGACCTGCTTCAGCTTGGAATACTTTCTCCAATATTGTTAAATAATTTTGTGCACGTTTCTATCTGCTTTACCTTTTAGCATAGCTCTTTTTCACCACATGGCAAATGCACCCTTGGCAAGGCACCACAGCAGTGAAGCCTCTTATCCTGCAACAGCAGGGAAATCTTCCTCCTAATGCCTGCACTTGAATCCTGCCCTGGCTAGTTTCCTGCCATTGTTGCACTCTTGTTAACAACAGTTGTCAGCAGCTGACCATTTTCCTAGCACAGATGGACCCTCCATATCTGTAGCCAAAAGTTATTGCTGAAGCCATTCATTGGTACTTCTTCAGTTTGCAATTCATGCTCAAATTCTTGCATTCCAGCAGCTTTTGCTTCACATTGCTTACATCAGCTAGTACCAACATCTGGCCCAAATTTTAAAGCTCAGGTCCAGCTGAACCACTAGAGACTATAGCAATTTCTCTCCTACGCAGGAGAGTCCTGAACACTGAAATGAAATGAAACAGTTCATCAATTTAATTCCAACCCATAGCATCATTCATTTGGATGTTAAGCCAAACTTCCTGTGTCCTAGCAGCAGTGCTGCAAGCTGCCAGGTAGGCTCTTTGGGAAGTGTATGGTCAGGGATAGACTGGAAAGGACCCTCATGAGTCAGCTGGATGCATAGAGAGCAGGTGGGCTTGCAGCTCCCTGTAGACGGCAGGCAGCACTGGCTTCTTCCAAAACAGTGTGAGTAAACATGCATAACTGTGGCTAGTACCAGCAAAGAAACAGAGCTATCCATCTGTTACTTTCTCACTTAAGATACTGTTTTCAATTGTTCTGGAGCAGTTTCTGCTCTGACAAAACAAGATGGACATCCCAAATCCCTGCTGCTTCCATAATTACCTGTAACAAACACTGAGAACTAAGTGAAGACAGTTCCTGCTTGCATTTATGATAGCCATTAGTCCTTTAGTGACTGATCAGAGTCAAATTACTGAGTTCATTTTACTTAGTTTATACTAGGAAAAGAGGAAGGAAAGTCTGTTTCTTAAAGAACACTTTTCCTTGGATTTGGCTTTACTTATGCTGCTGTAAATTAGAAATAGTGTCATCTAGCTCTGTGGTGTTATCCCAAGGTAAAACTTCCATGACACCAAAACCAAGGACATTGTATGCTTCTTCATAAGAAGTATTGCTGAAAGAGGCGTTTGACACAATGCTTTAACAGGAGTTCTATGCAATTTAGAATAGAGTAGAGTAGAGTAGAGTAGAGTAGAGTAGAGTAGAGTAGAGTAGAGTGGAGTGGAGTGGAGTGGAGTGGAGTGGAGGGAGTGGAGTGGAGTGGAGTGGAGTAGAGTAGAGTAGAGTAGAGTAGAGTAGAGTAGAGTAGAGTAGAGTAGAGTAGAGTAGAGTAGAATAGGAGAAGAGAGGAGAAGAGAAGAGAAGAGAAGAGAAGAGAAGAGAAGAGAAGAGAAGAGAAGAGAAGAGAAGAGAAGAGAAGAGAAGAGAAGAGAAGAGAAGAGAAAGAGAAGAGAAGAGAAGAGAAGAGAAGAGAAGAGAAGAGAAGAAGAAGAGAAGAGAAGGAGAATTAACCAGGTTGGAAAAGACCTTTGAGATCATTGAGTCCAACCTATCACCCAACACCATCTAGTCAACTGAACCATGGCACCAAGTGCCCCATCCAGCCTCTTCCTAAACACCTCCTAGAGTATTTGTCACCTTCTTTTTCTTCTTGCATATTATTCAAGCCATTAATCCATCAGATCCCCAGTTGTCCTAAAAGAATAATCACAACTCTGAAGAAGCAGCAGTAATTAAAAATAAACAGAAATGAAACTCTGAATTCACAGAATATCAGGGTGCCCTTGACAACCCCTCCACCCCTTCATTCATACTGTGCACAGAGAAGAAAAGGCAGAGGTGGAGTTAAGTTGTCATGACAACTTTTAGCCTCCAAATTACTTTGTCTCTTGTAAATCAGCTACTTCAAGATACATGTTGCCCAGCAAAGCTCTTGACAGAGAATGAGCCTCATAGAAGCCCTCTGACAGACTGGTAATTTGGTTTTAATTTTAACAAAAATGAATTTGTGTGTGTGTGTATATGGAGAATAATGACTGAACACATGATGAATCCAAGCATCAGCCAAGGCAGAATATTTTATGTCTTTAATCAATACAGTAGTGGTAAAAAGATTATGTTACTCTATTTTTAGTGTTCCTCAGCCTTCATGGGGAAAACACTCAGGTGATACTTCAACTGCCAAAGACAAAACACTCATTTGCCATCTACAGTCTCCAACATCACCAGGCTATTTCATTTGTTTTGTGAGGAGCATAATCAGAAGCTGCCTCTTCCTAGAGGAAATAAGATAACCTCCCAAACAGCACACAGATATTTCTCTGCACTAGGAACTGTATAGCAAATCTCCTTACATAGTATTAGATAGTATTTCCTCAAATACATTTAACCTCTGGACTTCATAGCAGAAAGACAGTCTTTGGCAGATCACTGTGCATGCCTCATATTCCTAGAAGTGGATCTTTCATTACAGCCACCATCATTGTGAAGTTAAAAACCAAAACATAATACAAAACAGCCTTCATTCACCTTCTGTCCTGTGCTCTTGAAAGCCCTCACTGAAGAAGGAAAGAGTTGCCATTTGAGGTTGTAACAAATTTCTCTTGCAAATTATGTCTTCAAGTAGTAAACAGTCATCTTTTAAAAAGATATTTCCTCTAAAATACTTTCCAAATCACAACTAAGTCAGACAAGGGCTTAAATCCAGTATCTGTGCAGACTGGAAAGCTCAAATTGCTTTCTGATTTAACTTTTCCTATCTGCTCCTGAAAATGTCACCAAGACCTGCTGATAAAACAAACAAGAGAAGAACTGCAAACCCTCTTTTTTTCCCCCACTCCTGCTCACCTTGGAAAGATAACCTTCATCCAGGAGAGCCTGCCCTGAAAAAGGAGCTTGGCTTTATGGCCAGTGTGTATAGCAAACACAAGTTGTAGTCCACAACTGTGATTCCTGGATGCTGCAGTAATGTGCTTAACAGTGAAATCACAACCACAACAGCACATTAGCAAACAGCAGTAAACTCTGCATCCAGTTCAGATTTTCTCATTTTGTGGAGTTTATTCTCTTTATGTGGATCCACAGCTCAAGATCTCCCCCTGCTCTGCATTAGACCTACAGAAGTCCAATTTCTCTTCTTTTTCACAACTATTTTCTGTTACTAAGCATATGCAGAGCACCACAGGATCAAAGTAAAGGAGATTATCCAAGTGCTGCTAAAAGGCTGAATCACCTGTCCCCAGGGGGTCTCTGTAACTTGGTTAATATATGTAGCTGTTAAAAGCTGTTGAAATGATGGTGCTAAAAAACTGAACAAGCACCACAGAGAAAAGGCAGGCTAAAATAACTGAACCGTGAAGATGAATACAAGAATGGCAAACAAACCTACAACAACTAAAAGCAGGAGGAAAATAAAGAGCAAAGAAATAGGCAGAGCTCATAACTATCTGAAATCGGCTTTCTCTTCCCCCATTGCTTTCCCTTCCTCCTTCCCCTTCTCCATTTCCTACCTCCTCAGCTCTACTTCTACAACTATGTGGCCTTTACTGTCAGTTTAGCATGACAAATCCTCATGCTGGATTTAATGAAGTCAAGAAGGCTAGGTGAAGATGACTGATCTCAGTTTACTCCTGGTGTAATCTCACCCAAATCCATGGAGTTACATGAGGGATAAACTGGAACCAGTGATGCTTCCTGAATCTTTTGACATACGGCTTTGAAGCTCTGTAACTCCAGACTGATGATACACACCGAAGGGTTTTCTGAACACAGCAGAGGAAAAAGAAAAATTATGAGCTCCCTGGGTGGTTTTCATCACAGCAGTTGTACTACACCTGCCATATATCAAAACAGCTCCCATGTTTCCTACCCAAGATTCATAACAGCTCTGAAAACACCACCATAATTCACCATGTTGAAAAACAAATTTCTCCATAGCTGGAGAAATATATTTATTATTGTTTTTTTTTCAAGGTACAATGGCAAGGAACACAATGTCCTTTAGAGCAGCTTAATGAAAGAAATTAGAGGACTTCTGGAAAGTCTTTTGCAATGTCTGCTTTCTTTTTATCTGCAAACTCTCTGCAGTTGTTTATTTGTGAAGTGATAATCCTCTCCCTTTGTCTCAGTGAAGACTTCTTCCTAGGAGATAAAAAATAGTTTGTAGGGATATGCTGTACTGCTTGTGAGTAGTAATAACCAACTCACATCAAGGTTGTAGTTTTTTTATTGCTATTTGTACTGCGATAGTGCTGGGAGCCCCATGCTGGCACTGGATGTCACTGTGTTGGAATCACATATATACAGGGTAAGAGATACTGACTGATCTGAACGATCAGATGCACTGCATTTGAAATGGAAGAGGCGGGGGTGGGGGGGGGGGGGAAGAAGCAGAAAATGGGACTTCAAAAGCCCTCAAGAGGTCATCTAATCCATATTTGAACGTGTGGTAGACTCACTTATGGCTGATCTGACACTGCTCTCAGTTGTTTCATTTGTTTTACAGATGGAAAATGAAGAGATTGTGTCGCACCCATGAAGCCTGCTGGCTGGCTGTGGAGGAAGTGTAAGTTTAACCTCAATCTAGCAAGTTCTGGTTCATAGATCCCATAAAGATATTTCCAGTTAACTGAACTTGGGAGATGCTAAGGAAAACAACCCTAGACCTGCTGTCTGTCTTGGCTACGAAACAGCTGAGTTAAAATAAAATAAAACAAAACAAAAATTAAAACAATCTAGCTATCAGCCACAATTTTTGATATCCTCTTCTGCACTCAGGCATACCTGGGAAAAAAACAAAAGGCACAAAGCCCACAAATAGCTGTATATATTAAAATATCTCCACCTCATTTATCACACCACATTAGGTATTCATTTTTCCTTCCCTATCGGTAAAAAACACTATCCTGGGCCATACATAATATATGAAAGTCACACTGTACCAAAAGTCACAGAAGATAAAAACCCCATGATCAAAAGCACTCTGTATCTGACAAAGACTTTTTGCACACTGCAATGCATCTTCTCCCCTTGTACCCTGTCTATTGCATGAAGCAATATACATGCTCAATATCAGATAAGCTCATTGCTTTAGTCAGTTATTGTGGACACCGAGTTGCTTCTTTCAGTGGAGAAGAAAAAAATAGCTCCAGTTCCTTTTCCATCACCATGTTATCATTTCTTCTCAGGGCTGAAGTGTAATCACGCTCTTTCATGGGTTACTGTTTCTACCTTCTATGTCAAGTAAGCTTCATACATTGATGCAACATAGGCAAGATTAATATGGCTTTCCTCCTTACTATAAATCTTTTGATTTGTTGCTGAATAGACTGTTCTCAAGCATTGCTACAACTGCAAGGGACAACGCTGTTTATCATTCCCCCTGGAAGCAGCCATCCAGATCTAGATATTACAGTGTTTTGAATTTAGAAACCATGAATATAAATGTGTTCCTACCAAGAGGGAGTAGGAATTAAATGAATGTTTATTTTACATCTGAGACACTTGTTACATTTACGTGCCATCGATGACACCTAGGTAAAAATCTCCACTAAAATGGACTAAATGCTGAAGGTCTCTTCTGAGTAAGCAACACATAAGTTCAAGATTAATGAAATGCACATTACATGAAATAAAAATATACCTAATTACACTTAGTTTAAAAAAAAATAAAAAGAAAAAAAAATAGGAGCATTTCTCCCTTGGACAATGTTGGTTTTAAACTAACATGCTTTGGGAGAACTCCCTAGCAAACTTGCTTTGAAAGGAAATCTGGACGATTCCTTACAATATTTCAAGGTAGTATATGAAATCATAGAATCATAGAATCCACGAGGTTGGAAGAGACCTCAGAGATCAACAAGTCCAACCTGTCACCACAGACCTCATGACTACTAAACCATGGCACCAAGTGCCACATCCAGTCCCCTCTTGAACACCTCCAGGGATGGTGACTCCACCACCTCCCTGGGCAGCACATTCCAACGGCTAACAACTCTCTCTGTGAAGAACTTTCTGCTCACCATGAGCTTAAACTTCTCCTGGCACAGCTTGTGACTGTGTCCTCTTGTTCTGGTGCTGGTTGCCTGGGAGAAGAGACCAACCCCCACCTGACTACAACCTCCCTTCAGGTAGTTAGAGACAGCTAGAAGGTCTCCCTTGATCCTCCTCTTCTCCAGGCTAAGCAACCCCAGCTCCCTCAGCCTCTCCTCACAGGGCTTGTGCTCCAAACCCCTCACCAGCTTTGTTGCCCTTCTCTGGACACGTTCCAGCAACCCAACATCTTTCCTAAACTGAGGGGCCCAGAAGAAGCTTCCAGTTTTCAGCAAATACTCACTTTTTTGGACAGGAATTGTTCCTTCCACAAGATATCTTCTGCCTCATGCATAACTTCCTACAGTTAGCAAAGATGAATATTATAATCTACAACTACCTGAAGGTTGTAGCCAGGTGGGGGTTAGTCTCTTCTCCCAGGCAACCACCAACAGAACAAGAGGACACAGTCTCAAGCTGTGCCAGGGGAGGTTTAGGCTGGATGTTCATAAGAAGTTCTTCACAGAAAGAGTAGTTGGCCATTGGAATGTGCTGCCCAGGGAGGTGGTGGAATCACCATCACTGGAGGTATTTAAGAAGAGACTGGATGGGGTGCTTGGTGCCATGGTTTAGTTGATTAGATGGTGTTGGGTGATAGGTTGGACTTGATGATCTCAAAGGTCTTTTCCGACCTGGTTAAGTCTATTCTATGCTATGCTATGCTATGCTATGCTATGCTATGCTATGCTATGCTTGCTATGCTATGCTATGCTATGCTATGCTATGCTATGCTATGCTATGCTTGCTATGCTATGCTATGCTATGCTATGCTTGCTATGCTATGCTATGCTATGCTATGCTATGCTATGCTATGCTTGCTATGCTATGCTATGCTATGCTATGCTATGCTATGCTATGCTTGCTATGCTATGCTATGCTATGCTATGCTATGCTATGCTATGCTTGCTATGCTATGCTATGCTATGCTATGCTATGCTATGCTATGCTATTCTAATTAGGGCACAATGTACTTAAATACAGCAGAAATTTATGAAGTAATGTCCTTTCTGGCTGACAGTGCATTGGGAGCATGAAGTGATTTCAAGTGATTCAGAATCAAGTTCTCCAGTTGTCCTTGACACAGACTAGCATCATCCTAGTGATTGAACAGAGCCAAGCCTGCTTACATCAATTGAGGTGCTGATGCTGTACACATATCTACTTTGGCTTGAATCAACAAGCTACACTGCAATGAGGTTTCTAGGTGTACATTTCTGTGTCTTTTCCTGAAAAAGAGGAGACCCACAGGGACTGTAAAGGTCCTAACCAGATTCTGTTAGAACATGCCCCAGAGTACTGAAACTACTAAAATGGAGGAGGAAACCCAGAGCCACTGAGCAACAGAATAAAAATAAATGTGGGACATGAGGCAGACTTCCCTCTTGTCCTGTTCTTCCACGGTGCCCACTTTCTTCTATCCAGACTCTCAATCCAGCAAGCCTGGTGGGTTGCAAAAAATGACTTGATCTCTTTTCTGCTCCTAAGGAGAGTCTTTGTCTTCTATCCCCTCCGTGCCTGCTGCTTACTCTCCTCAGTAATCTCTGCCCAGCTGAGGATGTCAAATTACTTTGAAGGTCTGGAAGCTTTCTCTTTTCTAGAGGACTCCACCTGAACCAGAGTCTAATAGTGTGGCAAGGCTGAGAAGCAGATCTCTTCCTTGCTGACCAGCCAGATCCTTTCCCCAGGACATGTCCTTAAGCTCTGTAAGAAGTTCTGGAATGTCAGCAAAGAATGTGTTAACCTCTGCAACAGGACAGGAAATAAAAACCTTAATCTATAGTCTATGAACATCACCCTTACACTAGACTGATGGAAACACTGTAAACCAAAGGAAAGCTGTAAATGGGTGAATGAGGGACACATTTAAAGGATCAAAGGAAGGATCAAAGGATATGAATAACTACTAAGGACCCGAGAAGGTGATTATTCTTTATTGATGGGTGCCCTCAAAACACTAAAAAAAGACTTCAACTTTAGTACCTGACCTGTGGGAAGGCTTATGGTGATAGTGCTGATGACTACAGTTCATTAAGCTCAGAGGGGCAAATAGTAATTGGTATTTTTTATTAGACTCTTAATCCATGTTTCTAAGGAATGACACAGGTAAAGTGCCTTGTTGCAGAGGTAAGACTCCCTTTCTTGGGAGAAAGGCTAGGAAAATGGAAGTGTAACAGTTTGGTGATCTGAGAGAATAAAAAAAGAGCAATAGTTACACTGAGAAGGTATAAAACCAAGTACAAGTTTTGGATTCCTGAGAGAAGAACCTATGACCTGTTCCCCACCTCAGGGTTCAAATAAGGGACTATGAGTAGAATAAAATCAAACTGGTTTTTGATCTGGAGAGCCTCACACTTGCCAGAAATGTGAATCTTTAAAACATTCAGAAGACATAAAATTTTTGCAGACAATGAAAAGCAAGGCCCCAAAGAAAGATAGTGAGGTGCATTTGGTGTCTGAAGGAAAGACAGGGGTACTGTGACAGGGCAGATCAGTTGCTATGATTGATCCAAGAGGATCTTTTTGAGCTAATCTATGATGAGATCCAAGGACTAATGCTCTACAATTACTGGAGAGGATGTCATCTATGTTTCTGCTGGAAGGGATACGTGTTATGCATAATGTCTGTTGTAGCTCCTTGTTTGTGGGCTTTCTCTGAGGCACTTGAAACAGAAGCAATGCCTTTTTTCTCATTAAGCTCCCACCACAGTTGGAGTAGTTCTAATGTTCAGGGGTTGTATCCACTGAAGTTACTTCATCACTGTATTTAAGCACAAGATCATTCTTCAACCTGCCTTACAACTGAAGTCAGTGGTGATAGAGTACCTTCAAAAACCCCAAGATTTACTTGGAGAGTTGCCCTGAATGGACAAAAAAGCCTCAAGATTGCTCTGAACCAGACAATGAGGCAGAAGCTAGTAGATCTGCTTCTTTAGGCTTGCCTGTACACATTTCAGAGCCAGAATGAGCCAGGTGGGTGTGCTTTTGGCCACGTTTGGAAAGAAGGCTTTCTATAGGTTGCAATACCAGGGTTTTATCCCTAGATCTGTGTTGCTACTGGCCATTATTGCCTCGGGAAATCTATAAATACCAGCCCAAAGGGCCAGAGCATTGTCTTGCCATTGTCCACGCTCTGGAAGGAACCACAAGCTTCACTTGGAAGCTGAACTGTGTTTCAGTTTACCCAGACAAGACAGCAAAGCCCCCTCGCTATTCTCAGCGTTGTAAAGCCCAGAGGACAGATAGGTGTCTCACTGGGTCGAGAGGCGAAACCCCAGAGGGGCTGAGTCCCCGGGACAGTTTTGTTTGATTGGAGCAAGGAGCGAGCGCTGCTGCAAAAGGATCACAGCCGAGAAACCTCCTCTCTACAAAGCTTTTAGCTACAAAACCTTTGGGAGCAAATCCTGCCTCAGCAATAAGCTGCAGACACCAACAGAAAGTGAAACTCTGACCTGCAGCTCCCACGTGGTCAGCACCCTTTTGGTTTGCCTAGATCTTAACGTGTGCCACAAGGTATCAGGATCAGTGAGGAATTACAATACCTGATGTTTATAAGCATCTATTGCAGGTCTGTTGCCCTGGGGAATTCTGGGGTTCCCCACCCACCCACCCCCCCCCGTTGTGGGAAACCACCGGCTGCAGTGCCAAGGTTCCATTTCTTTACAGTCTAAAGTGCTGTTTGCTGTTTCTGGCTTTTTGTACATACTGTTTAAATTGTTCCTTGTTCCTGCTGGTGAGGGGTCAGTTCCATGACTGAGCACCTCGAACCTGTAAATAGGTTTTATTGAATATTTTTGTGGATTTTTTGTGATTAATAAAATTATTGATATTGTATTAATAGAATTATTAATAAATATTATTAATAAAATTAAAACATTACTATTAATAAAAGTATTAATATTTTATTAATCGCTCCACTTATTGAACATTAATATATCCTTTTATAGACCACAACAATAGTTTGATTATGCAAGGTGGTAGCTCTGTCTAAAGATGCATCCACCAACAAGACTAACCCGAAGCGCGCAGTTAATGCTATTGATTTTCGTGGGATTATTCGCATGCAGAAGTTAGAACAAAATGTCTGTCTCAGTGGGGAAAAAAGGTGTGTAAAGCACAATTTGCTGTGTATGCAAGCTATTTAATGTGTACCCTTGCCAAGAAGGCCAATGGCATCCTGGCCTGCATCAGGAATAGTGTGGCCAGCAGGAGCAGGGAGGGCATTCTGCCCCTGTACACTGCACTGGTTAGGCCACACCTTGAGAACTGTGTCCAGTTCTGGGCCCCTCAGTTTAGGAAGGATGTTGACTTGCTGGAACGTGTCCAGAGAAGGGCATCGAAGTTGGTGAGGGGTTTGGAACACAAGCCCTATGAGGAGAGACTGAGGGAGCTGGGGTTGCTTAGCCTGGAGAGGAAGAGACTCAGGGGTGACCTTATTGCTCTCTACAACTACCTGAAGGGAGGTTGTAGACAGGCAGAGGTTGGTCTCTTCTCCCAGGCAGCCAGCACCAGAACAAGAGGACACAGTCTCAGGCTGCGCCAGGGCAGGTTTAGGCTGGATGTTAGGAAGAAGTTCTATACAGAGAGAGTGATTGCCCATTGGAATGGTCTGCCCAGGGAGGTGGTGGAGTCACCATCACTGGCGGTGTTCAGGAGGAGACTTGATGGGGTGCTTGGTGCCATGGTTTAGTTGTTTAGGTGGGTTGGATTGGTTGATGGGTTGGACGCGATGATCTTGAAGGTCTCTTTCAACTTGGTGTATTGTATTATTGTATTGTACTGGTCAATAAATGTGATTATAAGATTGCAAGACCTGACTATAAGCAGTGGTATCTATAATACAGAACTCTTTGGGGGTTACTTTGACAGAGGCCATTATTTTAAGTACAAACCAACTTGATTCTTTTCCCTATGTTGCAAGTTGGATACTTAGCTGAAAACAGTATGTCTGGAGGTAAGCAAATGGAGAATCATCACAGATTCATTTCACAGTTTACTTTTGCTGTATCTGAAAGAGAAATGGCCATAGGTTAATCCCTTTCTGCTTAGAGGAAAAGCAGCCTCAAGCAAAATTAGGAAACAATTTCCTTCACTCACTGTTCCCATTTTATCTCTTCTCTCCATTTCATACTGAAGCTGCTGCCAATAGTGTTAGTTGAGGAATTAATGTCTTGCCAAAATACTGAGAAAATACTTCAACAGTGAGATATATTAAATCATGAAGTAGTTTCCACAAGGGAAAAGACAGGAACTTTGCTGCCCAAGCAGTCTGAAAAAAGGCAAACAAAGGGAAGTGCAAAGTTCTGCACCTGGCAAGGAACAATCCCAGGCACCTGTATATTCTAGGGACCATCCAGCTGGAAAGTGGATTGGCAGAAAAAGATCTGAGGGTCCTAGTGGACACCAAGTTGAACATGAGCCATCAGTGGGCCCTCATCACAAAGGCAGCCAATTGCATTCTGGGCTGCATTAGACAAAGCATTGCCAGCAGGTAGAGGGAGGTGGTTCTTCCCTCTCCTCAGAACTGGTGAGGACATACCAGTGCTGTGTCCAGTTCCTTATGTGATTCTGTGAAAACAAGGCACCAAAACTGACCTTTCACCATATCTAATATGCATAATTAAAGTTCTTATTTATACATACTATTCATTGACATCTGTGTTACCTGTGTTACATGAATCAGTTCAGATTTCAGGGAAGCAATACAAAATACTGCTTGTTACTGGCAGTTTTCACAGATCCATAGATTCACAGAATGGTTTAAGTTGAAGGAAGCTTGAAGATCACCTAGTTCCACTCCCCTGCCATGAGCAGGGACACCTTTCACTATATCAGGCTGCTCAAGTTCTCATCCAACCTGGTCTTGAACACCTCCAAGGAGAGAGCATCCATGACCTCCCTGGGCAACCTGTTCCAGTGTCTCACCGCCCTTACTGTAAAGAATTTCTTTCTAATATCCAGTCTAAATCTCCCCAAGCTTCAATCCATTCCCTCTTGTCCTATCACTACAAACCCTTGCAAAAAGTCCCTTCATGGCTTTCTTGTAGGCTCCTTTCAGGTATTGAAATGCTGCTATAAAGCCTCCTTGGAGCTTTCTCTTCTCCAGGCTGAACAGCCTCAACTCTCACAGCCTGACCCCATAGGGGAGGTGCTCCAGCACTCTGATCATCTTCATGGCTCACTTCTGGACTCATTTCAGTACCATCAAATAGCAGGTAAGCAAAGGCAAAGCACATTTCACAGACCTCATATGTGATGCTGCAAGATAAAAATATAATGGATGATCAGCTTAGTTATGTTGTCATAAATAAATAAAATATGGCAATGTAGGATTTCCTTCACCACCTTAGAATCATAGAATCAATAAGGTTGGAAGAGACCTCAAAGATCATCAAGCCCAACCTGTCACCCAACATCTCATGACTACTAAACCATGGCACCAAGTGCCATGTCCAATCCCCCTCTTGAACACCCCCAGGGATGGTGACTCCACCACCTCCCTGGGCAGCCCATTCCAACGGCTAACAACTCTCTCCATGAAGAACTTTCTCCTCACCTCAAGCCTAAACTTCCCTGGGGCTGTTCTTCATATTTTTGAGTAGACTGTGAATTTAGCAAGCAGACTGGAAAGATACAGCTAAAAACATTATTTGGATCAATTTTAGTATCTTATCACTGTGTACTGCAATATTAAAACATCTTCCACATATAGAATAGCATAGAAGAATGGCATGGCATTGCATGGCATGGCATGGCATGGCATGGCATGGCATGGCATGGCATGGCATGGAATAGAATAGAATAGAATAGAATAGAATAGAATAGAATAGAATAGAATAGAATAGAATAGAATAGAATAGAATTAACCAGGTTGGAAAAGACCAAGTCCAACCCATCAGCCAACACCATCCAATCAACTAAACCATAGCATGGAATGGAATGGAATGGAATGGAATGGAATGGAATGGAATGGAATAGAATAGAATAGAATAGAATAGAATAGAATAGAATAGAATAGAATAGAATAGAATAGAATAGAATAGAATATGATAGAATAGAATGGAATATGATAGAATAGAATAGAATAGAATAGAATAGAATAGAATAGAATAGAATAGAATAGAATAGAATAGAATAGAATAGAATAGAATAGAATAGAATTAACCAGGTTGGAAAAGACCAAGTCCAACCCATCAGCCAACACCATCCAATCAACTAAACCATAGCATGGAATGGAATGGAATGGAATGGAATGGAATAGAATAGAATAGAATAGAATAGAATAGAATAGAATAGAATATGATAGAATAGAATGGAATATGATAGAATAGAATGGAATAGAATAGAATAGAATAGAATAGAATAGAATAGAATAGAATAGAATAGAATAGAATAGAATAGAATAACCAGGTTGGAAAAGACCAAGTCCAACCCATCAGCCAACACCATCCAATCAACTAAACCATAGCATGGAATGGAATGGAATGGAATGGAATAGAATAGAATAGAATAGAATAGAATAGAATAGAATAGAATAGAATAGAATAGAATATTATAGAATAGAATGGAATATGATAGAATAGAATGGAATAGAATAGAATAGAATAGAATAGAATAGAATAGAATAGAATAGAATAGAATAGAATAGAATAGAATAGAATAGAATAGAATTAACCAGGTTGGAAAAGACCAAGTCCAACCCATCAGCCAACACCATCCAATCAACTAAACCATAGCATGGAATGGAATGGAATGGAATGGAATGGAATAGAATAGAATAGAATAGAATAGAATAGAATAGAATAGAATAGAATAGAATAGAATAGAATAGAATATGATAGAATAGAATGGAATATGATAGAATAGAATAGAATATGATAGAATAGAATGGAATATGATAGAATAGAATGGAATAGAATAGAATAGAATAGAATAGAATAGAATAGAATAGAATAGAATAGAATAGAATAGAATAGAATAGAATAGAATAGAATAGAATAGAATAGAATAGAATAGAATAGAATTAACCAGGTTGGAAAAGACCAAGTCCAACCCATCAGCCAACACCATCCAATCAACTAAACCATAGCATGGAATGGAATGGAATGGAATGGAATGGAATGGAATGGAATAGAATAGAATAGAATAGAATAGAATAGAATAGAATAGAATAGAATATGATAGAATAGAATGGAATATGATAGAATAGAATGGAATATGATAGAATAGAATAGAATAGAATAGAATAGAATAATAATAGAATAGAATAGAATAGAATAGAATAGAATAGAATAGAATAGAATAGAATAGAATAGAATAGAATTAACCAGGTTGGAAAAGACCAAGTTCAACCCATCACCCAACACCATCTAATCAACTAAACCATGGCACCAAGTGCCTCGGCCATTCTCTTCTTAAATCATTAGTAACAGCAAAAAGCGTCATGATTTGTATGGAACTTCTACCTATTCTTGCTTGAGATATAAGTAACTTGTTTCACTTGGAACATGGAAAGCTGCTTCTCACAGACAGAAAGGATGCACTATCCAAATTGCTTCCTGTTGTGTAACTACAAAGCTATGAATAAGAATTGTACTTTGCCAAACTGCTCTGCTATCTTGCTTAAATTTTTGTCTCACACCACTTACTGTCTATGCATTCTTTTAAGAGTACTAGAAGAAAGGCGCAATCACAAAGTAAAGCTGCTAAGAATTTCTACTCTCTTGACTGATAACATTTCTACTGTCCTCACCAAAGCTCTGTTGTCATCTCCCCTTCTGGTAAAACAAATGGTATCTGACAGCAAACAACACTGGGTCTCCTAGCCCAGTTTTATGTTCTCCTTTATTTTATTTTTAAGAGAGCTGTCTTATTATTCTGTCTGAATACAAATCTCCTAGTTGATTTAAAAATGCATATGACCCTGGGAAATCTGTCTCAGCATTAATGAGAAATGGCACCACCCATTTATTGGGAGCTCCTTCAACTTGGCTGTTGACACAGATGCCTTTTTGAGTGCAAAGGAAATTGAGGAAGGGAGAATATTTTCTAATGGTCTTCTCTGCATCAATTATTTCAAGTTATTACCCACAAGTAGTTCCCATTTGGTTAGTATATATACCAAGTGAGAAATTCACACTGAAAAGCAACCACAAACTAACATAGGCCTAGTTTGATTAAAAGAGAATTATGGGTTTGCTCTCAGATGCTGCAGCTCATGCACATTGCTGGCTCAAGTGTCAGGAGCATTTGACCTCAAAGCTGTATCTAGCAAACCATCTGGATCAAGCTCACAGGCCATTTAGCACGAGCTAGAAACATTTATATCAGTATATATTTCAATCTAGCAGCCATCTCGGAGTACAAAGCTTGATACGGGACCAGCATCAACACTGGAAGATTTCAGCACATATTCAGCCCCATTCCTGATGTATCAACTGAAAGAGTCTCTCCCTGGCCTGAAAGACATGTCAAACAGAACAAATAAGAGAGTAAAGCAGGTAACTGATCAATGAACACAAATATGTCTGTGTCTGATAAGTTTGTTTTTACTTCAAAATGGGGTCTGCCAGCACAGATCAGCCAGATGAGCCAGATGGCAGTATGTCATTGCTCAGGAAATACAGCCCTTAGAGCACACCCTTGGTTCCACCTTCACTGATACCTGATATGTGCATCACTGAAGAATAGAAGTTTTATCTTGGTCAGACAAGAGCATATGACTGCATTTCTGTCATGTTAGAAAAAAATGATATGGTACTTACATCAGCTTCTTGCCACTTGTGAAGGATAGTCAATACCCAGTCCACCACGAGAGTAGAATGGCATGAGGCTGTTTCTGCTCTGGAATAGAGTCCACTGCTTCAAAAGGGGAAAGCACTACATTTGAATTGGCAGGATGAGCTTGCATCAGTTCTGTGTTTGCATCATGTATCTGGGGTGTTCTTACCTGATTTGGTCTTTTACAGAGAAGTTGTACACCACTATGTCATAAGTGTTCAGCACTTTATGAGACTCAGCATTCAGAACTGAAAACTCTTAGCTATGAGGCAGTTCCTTTAGCAAGCATATAGGATTTATCTAATTAACTTTTTAGGTCAATTAAGTAGGCATCTACCTCTTAGCTAGCCATCAAAGCCCCTCATGACAGTGAAGAGGAGAAAAAGGAACATGTGGAGCATAACTTACCTGGTTGTTTTAGAAGCCTTTTTCACAAGCTGACTGTAACCCTAGGAGCCTGAAAGAGACTGACCTGAAAGAGAATGCAAGTGAACAGTTAGAATGTAGTTATCTATATGACATGTAAGTAGTCAGCTGAAACTCCCTTCAGTATAGATATCCCTGTCTGTATAGTGTCAGGTGGCTGCTACTTTTCCATCATTGTTGAATTTGCCTGTATTTTGCCCTTGAAAGTCAACCTTTCTGTGTGGAAGCTTATAATTCACCTTAAAGGATTACCAGAAATATTTTATCACCTGTTCTGGTGTTAAAGCATTGCTTAAAACAATGGAATGGAATGGAATGGAATGGAATGGAATGGAATGGAATGGAATGGAATGGAATGGAATGGAATGGAATAGAATAGAATAGAATAGAATAGAATAGAATAGAATAGAATAGAATAGAATAGAATAGAATAGAATAGAATAGAATAGAATAGAATAGAATAGAATTAACCAGGTTGGAAAAGACCTTTGAGATCATCAAGTCCAACCTATCACCCAACACGATCTAATCAACTAAAACATGGCACCAAGCACCCCATCCAGTCTCTTCTTTGGCAGTCTGCCAGACAGAAAGGAATGTGAGGGAGCGATTGTTCAGGGAACTCTATCAGAAGACTAAGTGGCCTGTGAAATACCCAAATATATGGTAATTATCAACTTAACAGAATATGTATTCTGCTCTGATTGGTGGTGAGGAGTCATTCAAACAGTTAGAAAGATTCCAATTTGTCAGTATAGCAATCCTAAAACTGCAATTTAAAAAGATCGTGCCAAGACACCTGGAATTCTAATTACTAAAGAACATGCTGTACACCTAATTTATTAGTAGTTCCTTGATTTTGGCTCATGAATACCAGGAAGCACACATAATATTTGAGTGGGTGGGTTTTTTTTTTGGTTAGTTGGTTTTGGGGTTTGGGTTTTTTTTTATTTAAGGGACCACTGTTCTGTGCTTTCTCAGTTACCTAATGCCTGGCTGAAATCACTTCCAAGATGGCCAGAGCTCAGGACATTGTATGTTCAGCTGTTTCCAAATATCCAGGTTTTTTGATCACTCAGATGGCTTTTCTAAGCACAAAGCCATCTTTGTCAGGTACTTGCTTG
Source organism: Picus viridis (assembly GCA_033816785.1). Classification (NCBI taxonomy): domain Eukaryota; kingdom Metazoa; phylum Chordata; class Aves; order Piciformes; family Picidae; genus Picus; species Picus viridis. Next base: position 13,024,157 of record CM066566.1, read on the forward strand.
CATTTTTTATAAGAGACAGACAGACTATGCACCTGCCTCTAAAGATGAATGGAGACAGATGGAAGCTCGCTCTGTCTGTGTGCTGAGTCGGACATACGCAAGCTAAATGCTGCTCAGCAGTTGTATAGCTGTATTAGCACAGCAGTGTCAACAGAGCTACACAGCTTCTAGAGCAGAACAGATGAGGCTGTGCAAACACAGCCAAACAGCTTCTGGATGGTGTTTGGTGTAACCTAGTAAATATGATTATTATTATTTTTTTGCCATTCCTAGTAGAAGGCCACATAGTTTTTATTGACCTGACAGCAAAGAGTGTCAGGATTTGTTTGGGGTTGTTCTGGCCTAAGCTGATAATTAGCTTGCTTTATTTAACTGGGGTAGGAAATGTTCAGCAGTCAGGTTTGCTTTAGATTAGGTCTACTTTACAGTGATAACAATTAGATTTTCTGTGTAGATTAATTTAACTGGGATGCTAGAATAAAATATGGTTTGTGAGAATGCAAACACAGGATGGTACTGGAGGTTCCAAGACTGTAAGCACAAATCCCAGTGGTCAGCCAGTGGTCACTGCAGGCATCCAATTGTCTAAACAAGTTTAGATATAAAAAAGTAACCACAAAACCAAGTAAGTGAGAACTAAAGAAAGCCCATGTAATGGAGCATGTAATGGAGCATGTAATACATGTCCATATTAAGAAAACAGACATAGAATCATAGAGTCATAGAATTGATAAGGTTGGAAAAGACCTCGGAGATCATCAAGTCCAACCTGTTAACAAACACCTCAGGACTAACTAAACCATGGCTTCAAGTGCCACGTCCAATCCTCCCTTGAACACCTCCAGGGATGGTGACTTCACCACCTCCCTGGGCAGCACATTCCAATGGCCAATTACTCTTTCTGGGAAGAACTTTCTCCTCACCTCCAGCCTAAACCTCCTCTGGTGCAGTTTGAGACTGTGTCCTCTTGTTCTGGTGCTGGTTACCTGGGAGAAGAGACCAACGCCCACCTGGCTACAACCTCCTTCAGGTAGTTGTAGAGAGTAATAAGGTCTGCTCTGAGCCTCCTCTTCTCCAGGCTAAACAACCCCAGCGCCCAAACACAGACGAAGAAATCTTCAGCCATCAAACTGCCTGGGGAACTGGTGGCCACTGACACCCCCTCCAGCCCCTCTGCTGTTAGTCCCAAGACCCAGAGGGAAGTATGGTATAACAAGAGAGAAAAGGAGGAAATACTTTAATTTTGCAGTTACTAGGGTGTGGGCCTTACCACTGGACTTTTTTTTTGTCACTGTCTTGTAACCTGGAAAGACAGACACTGGCTTTTTGCCACCACACACATTCACCATAAGTTTCATTACACTTCGTCTTAAATATTTACAGTGTAGAGATGTAGATTTGATATAGTATCACAGTATCACAGTATTACCAAGGTTGGAAGAGACCTCGAAGATCATCGAGTCCAACCCGTAACCACAAACCTCAGTCATCCAGGCTCCCATTATAGTCATTGGAGCAAAATAGGTACATTTAGGAGATGAATTATCTGAGCTCAGTTCCCTCCACTGACTGTAAAGGCCTTAAGGTATCTAATTCAAAGAGGGACAGTGACCTGGTTTTGCTGAGACAGAATCACAGACCAGCCACGGGCTGCAGGCCATTAGCAGTTCTGAGTTGGCTCACAGGTATATCCCATACCATGAGCATCACAGTCAGTATAAAGGAGGAAGTTTGCTAAAGAGTGGGGAGTCTCCTGCTGGAGCCTCTTGCTTGGTTTTCCCTTCTCTTTACTGCTCTTGAAAACTGTGTTCCTAGCTATTGTGATTGTAGCACATTTGCTGGGGTGAGCATAACTTTATATATCTTGTATTGACATGGGTATTCATTTGGCTCTTTCATTAAATCCATTTTTGTTTCAACCTGTGGGTTGTCTTTCCTTTTCCTGATTCACCTTCTCTGCTGTGAGAGACTGAGAGCTTGTCTCTCCTGATGTGACTCAACAAAGATAAAATCAACGACCGAGGCCACCTTCGGGAATATGCATAAGACAAGATAATCTCCACCCATCAAGAAAAGGAGGATGGTGAGACAATGGATTCACCACCTGGCCCCTGATTTCCTGAGAGACAATACTTGGACACATAGCTAAGGACTAAAAAAATGTATAAAAGACTTGAGCAACTACTGGCTCAGCAGAAGAAAACCAGGGAACCAAAACCACAAGTGAAGAAAAACACAGAAGGAAAACACAGATGAAGAAAAACACAGGAGAAGGACAATGCTGCTGAGAAGGGAAATGGAGAGAATACCAGGAGAGGAAAAATGACAGAGACGTCATCATGGAGCCTGGAAGAAACAGAGCCCCCTCTCTGTGCCCTAAGTTCCGCCTGCTGCAACTCATGGAGCTGAAGAGGCTGCCCAGAGGACGTCTCTTCTCCAGCCAAAGCCTCAGCACCCTTTCTCTACAGACCCAACATCTCCTGCAGCACCTTTCCTCCACAGACTCAAAGTGCTTTGGGGGGGGGGGGTGAGAGGTGTGGTAATATAATTCCTTTCCTCTTCTCTCTCTCCCTCCCTATTTTCTCTCTCTCTCCTTTCTGATCCATCCACTTTATTTGTGTAATAAATAGTCTAGCTGTTGATATTTTGGCCTCGTTTGTGCCTCTCATTCCACAACACGGGAATATTCAAAAGAACTGAGTCTCTTTCCCTCTCCGGACCGAGACATCTGCCAAGGAGGGGTTGTTGGGTGATAGAGCAACTGCTGTAGTTTAGATGGAGGCTAAATGTAGGTGACAGTTACAAGGACTTTCACCTGTGAGAACAGAATTCCTACCCTCTGTGTCCATGCAGTATCCTGGTCTTCTTTATTTACAGATTATTTCAGTGAGTAATTCACTCATTAGATTGAAACCCCATAGGAAGCATGGCCCCAGGGTTTAATTATAAAACAACACTAATAAGTAAGGATCACTCATTTGGAAGGAATTTTCACTGTACCAGTAACAGCAGAACTAATAAACAAAGGCTGTAATTTCAAAGGTATTGCTGGCTTCAAAAGAAACGAGGATTCTACGAAATCAACACTTCTCAGGAGGTAATTCAGAATCTTTCTGAATTAGAGCCTTAAAAAACAAGCAGCTCTGCTACAAGGATCATAACTTAAAAAGCAGAGGCTCAGCTACAAGAGCACAGGGAGAGACAGATAGCGTGTCCCACAGGAAGCAAGGAGGATTTGTCATGTTTTGTTCCTATTTCACACTAACCCTCATGTTGTTAGGGCATTTCAGCGGATGGGACTACCCTGAGCTTGGAGCTTCCCAGCAGAGCTCTTTCCTGATCCCCAGCAGTGCAGCCATCTCCTGCCTCACTGCCAAGCTCAGCCTGAGAAAGGAACCAGTCATGTGAGGCACTGGTTACCAAGCTGGTCCCCAGACAGCTCCGCTCTGTGCACATTTATAGCTCCATAAAGGATGACAATACTAACAATTTACTAAGTTCTGATAAAGACCAGCTTCTTGGGAATTGCTGATACCTCTGCTTCCATGGGAAATAAATCTCTCTGGACGCTTTGCTCCACTGCTCTCTGAGCACATGAAAGTGCTGCTGAAATTCCTAATTGCAAATTAGACTTTGGACAGGGGAAGGCAGAGCAGACAGATTGAAATAGCCTTAAAGTGCTTTTCTCTTCCTGGTGGAAGAAGAGTTCATAATCCAGACAAATTAACTGATTGTAACAAGCAGCATTAAGGCAGCACTGTGCAATGCTGTGCCTGGCAGCTGGTGGCCAGACACTAGAACATACTTAACCAATTAGAATGGTCCCTCGTGCTGGCCAAAATGCACATTAAGAACAACTGAGATGTGCTCTGGGATGTTTTGTGGTCTATGTACAGCAGCTTTACCAGGTGGGCCAGGAAAGTGAGATTCTCAATGGATGAGTTAGCTGGGGCTGTAATAAGCCTGAATCTGCAGGAAGCCGGTCTTTGCATATCTTAGTGGTTAAACCACTCCAGGTTTAGCTGACTTGTCTTTTTGTGGCTCTGTAACACTTCAAGGAGATTTTGGAGGCATTTTATAATCACTGATGCCTTTCCATACTTAAAAATAAATAAGCTGCCGACCTTTCAGAGTATTATTTTTCGGACACCATTAGTTACACTTATGGAATAGTCATTCTTTGTACTTGTACAGTACCTTCCTTCAACTTTCATGAATTCCAAACATTAATGAATTACAGGCTTAATTTTCAAGCTCTGCTTCAGTGACTCAGCAGCCCTAAGCAAATGTAGTCATTTGTCTGTGTTCTCTGTCTACAGCTTTAGGTACTTAACTCTAATCACTCACATCTGAAAATGTAAGCCAAGGAGACTTGAGGCAGAAGTGGGAAGAGATCACAGAGAATAGAATAGAATAGAATAGAATAGAATAGAATAGAATAGAATAGAATAGAATAGAATAGAATAGAATAGAATAGAATAGAATAGAATAGAATAGAATAGAATGGAATGGAATGGAACAGAACAGACCAGGTTAGAAGAGACCTTCAACATCATCACATCCAACCCATCATCCAACACCATCTAATCAACTAAACCATGCAATGAAGGACCCCATCAATTCTCCTCCTAAACACCTCCAATGATGGTGACTCCACCACCTCCCCAGGCAGCACATTCCAATGGCCAATCACTCTCTCTATGAAAAAATTTCTTCATAGAATCCCAGAATCCCAGAATCACCAAGGTTGGAAGAAACCTCAAGGATCACCAAGTCCAACCTGTCACCCAAGACCTCTTGACTACTACACCATGGCACCAAGTGCCTCGTCCAATCCCCTTTGAACACCTCCTGAGATGGTGACTTCCTAACATCCAGTGTAAACGTCCCCTGGTGCAGCATGAGATTGTATCCTCTTGTTCTGATGCTGGTTGCCTGACATATCAGAAATCCTCCCCCAAAGTCTGTTTCATCTTATGCCTTGATGTGAGGGATTTTTTTACTTTTTATTTCTTTCCCCCCCCCCTCACATAGTAAGGGGAATGCTGACTTGCTGACATCCTGTCAGCATTGTGCACAATGGAGAATTTGGAAACCTTGGAGCAGCATTTTCTCTCCCTGATTGCCCAGGCTTGGGCAGGTGGGCTGTCTTGGATTTCTACCTGTCCACAAAGAAAGACCTCAAGTGGCAATGATGATGTTAAAATCAGATTGTCTGTTAGCTTAATTTCAGTTCCAGGATTAATGGACATTATTTTTGACACAGATTACTCATGAGTAATTCTGAATGTTTCTGCTGACTAGATATCCCTGTACTTACCTAGATGATGTGACCCTGTGGTGGGTTGAAGTTTTCCCCCAGCCTTAACGTTGCCAGGCCAACTCAAAAGCAAATGAAGCTGTATTTACAAGCAAAAATCTACACTCTAGGAGGGAATGCAATGAATATGTACAAAATATATAGCGTTTACAATATTGTACAGATATTGACAATCAGCAAACAGCACAAAAATCCCCCTGGTCAGAGACCAGGGAAGCTGTTCCACTACCCAACCCCTCCCACACCCCCCACCACCCTGTCCCAAGGGAGAAAAGGAGCCAAGAGAGAAGCAGTGGGTTAGACTTAGCCAAAGCACATTATCTCTCCTGGAGAGGAGGAGGCTCAGGGGAGACCTTACTGCTCTCTACAGCTATCTGAAGGGAGGTTGTAGCCAGGTGGGGGTTGGTCTCTTCTCCCAGGCAGTCAGCACCAGAATGAGAGGACACAGTCTCAAGCTGTGCCAGGGGCAGTTTAGGCTCAAGGTGAGGAGAAAGTTCTTCACAGAGAGAGTTGTTAGCCATTGGAATGTGCTGCCCAGGGACATGGTGGAGCCACTGTCCCTGGAGGTGTTCAAGAGGGGATTGGACGTGGCACTTGGTGCCATGATTTAGTAGTCATGAGGTGTTGGGTGACAGGTTGGACTTGATGGTCTTTGAGGTCTTTTCCAACCTTATTGATTCTATGATGCTATGAAAACAGCTGAGATCAGAAGAGAAGAAATAATTGTTAGGGTACAGCTCCTCTTATTCTACACACTTACCCAATGAGTTTGTTTAGAACAATCTTTTGTTTTACTTTTTACACCCAATACTGATTTATTTATATTTTTCTACTTTTCTGCTCAAAATCTGTAACTAAATTTTAAAGGCAGAGCCTAAAACCACCACAGTCCCCCACTATCCAAATGCCTGTCATTAATGAATTGTTTTCATGACAAATAGAAGGAAACAATAGCCAAGTTCATGCCCTTCTCAGAATCACAGAATCACCAAGGTTGGAAGAGAAGCTAGAATGCTGAAATACTATTTTCCTTTATTCTCAATGCCTTGAACCTGGAACACTTCACATTTCCTGTTAAATCAAAAGCATTCTAATTGATTTTAGTTGTGTACCTTACAGTAAGATGACTCATGCCCTAGAAATTTCCTTTTCCTTGATTCATCAACTAGAAAGGCAGCATGGGTAGGTCAGCTCAGGAGAAAAATATCTCTCCCAGGTAGGTGCTTGGAGTTAGGTTAAATAAAAATGTCAGCCAGGCAGTGGGAGAGAGATGTAGCACTAGGCTGCACATGCAGTTGCAGACAGGACATCATGGATTGCAGGAGAACTCCCAATTGCACCGACCAATTTGCATAAAAGGCATCTGGCCAGTTTGCACATCTCTGAAATTAACTCCTTTAGGAGTGTGGCCTGACTTTTCAGGGATGTGAAGGAGGAAATAATCTGATTGCATGTTCTGAGGAAAAAATTAGGTCAAAAACAGAAATAGAGGCAGAAAATGTGAGTTCTGACCTATCCACTTGAATCACAAGATTGTACTCAATAGCTTTGCTAGAATACATTCATTAAAGCTATTTGGCATTTGAGTGTTTATCATAGTATCAGTCAGGGTTGGAAGGGACCACAAGGATCATCTAGTTCCAACCCCCTGCCATGGGCAGGAATTTACAAAGCAAAGTGTGCCCAGGTGGCCAAGAAGGCCAACCGCATCCTGGCCTGCATCAGGAATGGTGTGGCCAGCAGGAGCAGGGTGGTCATTCTGCCTCTGTACACTGCACTGGTTAGGCCACACCTTGAGTCCTGTGTCCAGTTCCGGGCTCCTCAGTTTAGGAAAGATGTTGAGTTGCTGGAACGTGTCCAGAGAAGGGCAACAAAGTTGGTGAGGGGTTTGGAGCACAGTCCTATGAGGAGAGGCTGAGGGAGCTGGGGTTGTATAGCCTGGAGAAGAGGAGGCTCAGAGCAGACCTTATTACTCTCTACAACTACCTGAAGGGAGGTTGTAGCCAGGTGGGCGTTGGTCTCTTCTCCCAGGTAACCAGCACCAGAACAAGAGGACACAGTCTCAAGCTGCACCAGGGGAGGTTTAGACTGGATGTTAGGAAGAAATTCTTCATATAGAGAGTGATTGGCCATTGGAATGTGCTGCCCAGGGAGGTGGTGGAGTCACTATCACTGGAGTTGTTTAGGAGGAGCTGGATGGGGTGCTTTGTGCCATGGTTTAGTTGATTAGATGGTATTGGATGACAGGTTGGACGCGATGATCTTGAAGGTCTCTTCCAACCTGGTTTACTCTACTCTATATTTCAAGTCTGTTTCTAATTTACCTTATGAGCTAACTTAAATGCAGCAAAAAACCAAACTGCAATAAATTGCTTTCTAATACCAAATAAGTTTACCTGGACTTGAGCAAAGCCTTCGACACTGTCCCACACCACCTCCTGGTCTCCAAGCTGGCGACACATGGGTTTGATGGATGGACCACTAGATGGATAAAGAATTGGCTTGATGGCCGCACCCAAAGAGTGGCTGTCAACGGGTCCATGTCCCAGTGGAGGCCAGTGACAAGCGGAGTCCCTCAGGGATCAGTCCTGGGACCTGTCTTGTTCAACATCTTTGTGGGTGACATGGACAGTGGCATCGAGTGCACCCTCAGCAAGTTTGCTGATGACACCAAGCTGTGTGGTGCAGTGGACACCCTGGAGGGAAGGGATGCCATCCAGAGGGACCTGGACAGGCTGGAGAGGTGGGCACAAGCCAACCTCATGAGCTTCAACAAGACCAAGTGCAGGGTCCTGCATCTGGGTCGAGGCAATCCCAGGCACAAATACAGGCTGGGCAGTGACTGGCTGGAGAGCAGCCCTGAGGAGAGAGACTTGGGGGTGCTGGTGGACGAGAAGCTCGACATGAGCTCTCAATGTGCGCTTGCAGCCCGGAAAGCCAATCAGATCCTGGGCTGCATCAGGAGAAGTGTGACCAGCAGGTCAAGGGAGGTGCTTCTCCCCCTCTACTCAGCTCTGGTGAGACCCCACCTGGAGTACTGCGTCCAGTTCTGGAGCCCATATTACAGGAGAGATGTGGACGTGCTGGAGCGTGTCCAGAGAAGGGCCACGAGGATGATCAGAGGGCTGGAGCACCTCTCCTATGAGGACAGACTGAAGGAGTTGGGGCTGTTCAGTCTGGAGAAGAGAAGGCTCCGAGGTGACCTCATTGTGGCTTTCCAGTATCTGAAGGGGGCCTACAGGAAGGCTGGGGAGGGACTTCTCAGGATCTCAGGTAGTGATAGGACTAGGGGGAATGGAATGAAGCTGGAAATGGGGAGATTCAGGCTGGATGTGAGGAAGAAGTTCTTTACCATGAGAGTGGTGAAGCCCTGGAATGGGTTGTCCAGGGAGGTGGTTGAGGCCCAGTCCCTGGAGGTGTTTAAGCCCAGGCTGGACGAGGCTCTGGCCAGCGTGATCTAGTGTAGGGTGTCCCTGCCCATGGCAGGGGGGTTGGAACTAGATGATCCTTGTGGTCCCTTCCAACCCTGACTGATTCTATGATTCTAAGTTTACTGATGATTACCAGATGTCTGTCTCTGACTAAATTCAAGAGCATCCAATATAATCACAGAATCATTTAGGTTGCAAAAAGACCTTTAAGATCATGAAGTCCAACCATTAGCCTACCACTACTGGGTTCACAACTAAACCATGTTACTAAACACCACATCTACATGTCTTTTTTAATCTGTCCAGGGATAGTGATTATATCATTTCTCTTGGCAATCTGTTCCAGTGCTTTGCAACCCTTTCAGTGAAGAGATTTTCCTTAATATTCAATTTCAACCTCCCGTGGCACAGATTGGGGTAATTTCCTCTTGTCCTATCACTTAGTTACTTTGAAGAAGAGGCTGTCAATTGCCTCCCTGCAGCCTCCTTCCTTTCAAGTACTTGTAGAAAGGGATGTCTCCTCCCAGCCTCCTTTTGTCCAGGCTAAGCGATCCCAGTTTCCTCAGCCACTGCTCATGAGGCTTCACTGGACATACTCCAGCACCTCAACGCCCTTCTTACAGCAAGAGGCCCAAACCTAAACACAGTATCCAAGGTGGAACCTCACCAATGTGAAGTACAATCACTTCCTTGGCCCTGGCTGTCACACTATTTTTAATACAAGCCAGGATGATGCTGGACTTCTTGGCCACCTGGACACACTGCTGATTCACGTTCAGCCATCTGAACATTCGTGGTCTTTTTCTGACAGGCAGCTTTCCAGACACTCCTTCCCAAGCTGGTAACATTGCATGGGATTATTGTGACCTAAGTGGGGCACCCATCAATTGGCCTTGTTGAAACTCCTGCAATTGGTGTGGCCCATCAGTCCAGGATGTCCCAGTCTCTCTGTAGAGCCTTCCTACCCTCAAGCAGATCAACACTCCTGCCTAACTTCGTGTCATTTGCAAACTTACCAGGGGTACACTTGATCCCCTTGCCCAGGTCATTGTTAAACACATTAAAGAGCCCTGGCCCCAGTACTGAGCCCTGGGGAACATCCCTTGCAACAAGCCACCAGCTCGAGTTAGATTAAGATGTACATTACCTTATGTACATAACGGAAATATTTTCTGTTATTAAACTAAGGCCCAAATAATACCTTTAAGTGACTGAGGAAGGACTTTAGCCCACCCTGACTCAATGCTCAAACTATCTAGTTGAGGATCATCATGTTCTGTTCACCTCTAAGTCAGGGGGAAGTAGATTCTTCTTGCTCTTTACCAGCCATCTCTCTTCACAGTGTATTAAATACTATGCTACTTAAAACCATGGATTAAACTTACTGTTACCTACATGTTCTGTTGCCTCATCAATACCTGAAGTTCTTTCTCTTTTCCATATACCCACAAGTTTGGCCAATAATGACATTTCATCAAAATCTGAGCATCTGAACACCATAATTCAGGCTACTGCTTTGCAGAACTGATGTTACAACATTCAGGCAGGTGGTGGTCATTTATCTGTCCAAGGCTCAGTGCACAGCAGGAGTTAGGTTTAGGCAGTACAAAGCCTGTGAATGCCTCAGGAGCTGGTTTCACACAGTGAGTTACCTGCTGTTCTTTTTAGCTCTTTCATATGCAGAGGTCAATACTTTATTGTAGAAATTATCCTTTTAAATCAATGTCAGCTGACTTACACTCAGATCGGCTTACACAAAGTCTGATGGTATTTGAAGCTGTGGAAGGAATGCAAGCAGGGAATCCCATGCTAAAAGACGGCCATTAGTGTACATCCAGGCTCTGTTAAAACATTTTGCAGCTTCTTTAGCGTCTACATACGACATGACAACAGATTTACAGCATGCTGTGACAGCCTCTTCAGCAGGACGGTGCCATTAATCTCCGGATAGACTACTGAGATCAGCACTGATCTTGTGTTTGGATCCCTTAATCCAGCACCCTGCACCCAGCTGGACCTCCCTTACTGTGTTAACTTGTTCCAGCAGCACAGCACTTGATCTCAGCCAAGACTCTCTTTACTTGTATTTAATCATACCATTTTTCACAGTTTCTCTGCAAGCACTGAAGACATAGTCAAGCATTTAAACACATGATTAACCTAAATTGCTTGAATAGAATTGTTGACTTCAGCAGGGCTGCTTGTACACTTGGAGTTAAAAATGTGCTCAAGTGCTTCGCAGATCAGCTAATTATCATTGAATACACAGAAGCATAGAACTGTTTCAGCTGGAGAAGAATTTTAAGATCAGTGAGTCCAACTGTTGACCTAACACCACCATGGCCATTAACCCATGTCCCAAAGTGCCATGTCTACACATTTTTCAAACACCTCCAGGGACGCTGACTCCACCACCTCCTGGGTAGCCTCTTCCAATGCCTGACCACTCTCTCAGGAAAGATTTCTTTTTTCCTATTAAATCTAAACCTCTCCTGGCACAATTTGAGGCTGTTTTCTCTTGTTCTATCACTTGATACAAGGGAGAAAAGACCAAAACCCACCTCACTATAACCTTTTTTCAGGCAGCTGTAGAGCGCAATGAGGTCTCTCCTCAGCCTCTTCCATTCCAGACTAAACAATCTCAGCTCTCTCAGGTGCTCCCCATAAGAACTGTTCTCCAGGAGGTGCTTCACCAGTTTCATTGTCCTACTCATGCACGAGCAGAAACATAGAGATAACACAAGCACAGAAATGCTGCATAACTCATTCCCAGGAGCCTTAGGTGCAGCTTTAAAGTACGTATTTCACCTTACACCAAAAAGAGATTAGATTTTTATAGAAGAGCACAACAGACTCAAGTGCAAAATAGCATAAGCTACTTCCAAGATGGGCATGTTTCCTATAGAATAATTACAATTCTGTATTAAATTCTGTATTAAAGGTCCTGCCTGACCAACCTGATCTCCTTCTATGAGCAGGCGACTGCCTGGTGGATGTGGGGCAGGCTGTGGATGTAGTCTTCCTAGACTTCAGCAAGGCCTTTGACACTGTACCCCACAGCAAACTCCTGGCCAAGCTGTCAGCCCCTGGCTTGGACAGCAGCACTCTGAGCTGGGTCAGGAACTGGTTGGAGGGCTGAGCCCAGAGAGTGGTGGTGAATGGTGCCACATCCAGCTGGCAGCCAGGCACTAGTGGTGTCCCCCAGGGATCAGTGCTGGGCCCCATCCTATTCAATATCTCTACTGATGATGTGGATGAGGGAATTGATTCCATCATCAGTAAGTTTGCAGATGACACCAAGCTGGAGGTAGGTGTTGATCTGTTAGAGGGTAGGAGAGCTCTGCACCAGAACAAGAGGACACAGTCTCAAGCTGCACCAGGAGAGGTTTAGGCTGCATGATAGTTCTTCACAGAAAGCGTGATTTGCCATTGGAATGCTGCTAAGGGAGGTGGTGGAGTCACCACCGCTGGAGGTGTTTGGGAAGAGACTGGATGGGGCACTTAGTGTCATGGTTGAGTTGATTAGATGGTGTTGGGTGACAGGTTGGACTCCGTGATCTTGAAGGTCTTTTCCAACCTGGTCAATTCTGTACTCTGCATTCTAAACGTACATTTCAGAGTATTGAAAACTTCGTAAGAAGCCAGCCTTTGCTGCCTCCCTGCACAGCACAGATAGCACATTTTGTTGAAGTTTTAAAAGGAAAAAAAACGCCACAAATCTGCTATCTTGCAATCCAGTCTGCTGTTTTGTTAGGTTTGTTTTTTTTCCCTTGGGAAGTATCAGAAAGCCCTTGACGGGGTCTTGTTTGAGGTCCCAAGCACGCTTTTCCCCGGCCTGCCGTGCCGGTCGCGGTGAGCTGGGGCACAGGTGCGCCCCGGTGCTCGCGGCGGTGGAGTGCTGGCCGGCCCGGGGCTGCCGGTGCTCGCGGCGCTGGGGACAAGTTCCGCCCCAGGCCGGCGCTGGCTGCCGGTGCCCGAGGCGCTGGTGCTCAAACCGGCCCAGGGCTGCCGGTGCCCGTGGCGCTGACCAAGCTCGCGGTGCAACAGCGCCCCCTGCGGGCTCTGTGCGGCCCTGCCCAGCAGCCCGTCCCACGCCTGGCGCCTCACCCGCGGCTCAGGTTCACGAGTATTTTAACTGAAGTGGTTGAAGGTCTGCAGGCCGGCCTGGGGCTCTGCCAGAGCAGGGGCACTGCTCTCGGTGGGCTTTTGATTAACGCCGCGTGTGGTGGCAGCAGAGATTTTCTGCATAGTTGCATCCCTTACTCTCCTTGACAAGTAAGCAGAAAGGGCAAGTTTGGGTTGTTGTTTCCTCATCCCTGTACTGACAACTGCAAATCATTTTCAGGATGGATTAAATTATGCGGGGGGAGGCAGGAAGGGAGGCTAAGAGGGGAAAATGTGCAATGCAATACACTTTGCGTGGTTTGCAATTTAGATCCTTTTGTATTGATCACCGCACAAGCCGAGGTGGGGGAAGCAGTTGCCAGGTCTCCGGCTCCAAATATTTCCAAAATGATTAGACATTTTATTAATCAAGGTCAAAGTAACCTCATTTAGCCAGCATTAATGAAAGCATAGGGTATGTGTTAACTAAAAATCACTTCGGCAAGGAAAATTGAGACGCATTAGCATTCAGGGGAGAGCAATTTGCAGTGTGTGGGCTTCAGATGCCATCTACTGGGCAAATCTCACGCTGTAAAATGATAAAACACTCCTGCCTGGGTTTGCATTTTCTCCTCTCCTCTGCCCTCAGCACTTTTCCCGAAGTAGTTCAAGCTGGGGAAACCTTTTAAACACGATTCACTTCGGCTTGAGAAGTCAGCAGAACTTGTGCAGTGCTCAAGTGCTGTGGTTTGCTTTGCTGAACTGGGGAACAGAGTTGCCCGTAACAGGATATTGAAGGTTTAATGTAAAAATACATGCACAGAGGTCTCTGTAAACACTAAAGAGAGAAACTCGTTATCCAATGTCAGTACAGCTCAGAGCACAAACATGATTCATGTAAGGAAAACCACTCCCAAGCACCTGAAACAAGAGGTCATCTTGAAATAGGATATATTGTGCGGTAAAGATTAATAATTACTAGAAGTCACAGTAGGTTAAACTATTAAAAACCAAAACCAAACACCACACACAAAAAAAAACACCACCAAAAATAAGCCTTAAAGAAACACTAAGATATCATAATTTTGCACTGGCAAGAGGTATGCACTGCAAGTGCACTGCACACAGTGGGATCAAATGCTTAGGTTTCTATTCTGCAGAATTTAGAATGGAATGGAATGGAATGGAATGGAATGGAATGGAATGGAATGGAATGGAATGGAATAGAATAGAATAGAATAGAATAGAATAGAATAGAATAGAATAGAATAGAATAGAATAGACCAGGTGGGAAGAGACCTTCAAGATCATCATGTCCAACCCACCAACCAATCCAACCCACCTAAACAACTAAACTATAGCACCAAGCACCCCATCAATTCTCCTCCTGAGCACCTCCAATGATGGTGACTCCACCACCTCCCTGGGCAGCCCATTCCAATGGGCAATCACTCTCTCTGTGTAGAACTTCTTCCTAACATCCAGTCTAAACCTCCCCTGGTGCAGCTTGAGACTGTGTCCTCTTGTTCTGGTGCTGGCTGCCTGGGAGAAGAGGCCAACCTCTGCCTGTCTACAACCTCCTTCAGGTAGTTGTAGAGAGCAATAAGGTCACCCCTGAGTCTCCTCCTCTCCAGGCTAAGCAACCCCAGCTCCCTCAGCCTCTCCTCATAGGGCTTGTGCTCCAAACCCCTCCCCAACTTTGTTGCCCTTCTCTGGACACGTTCCAGCAAGTCAACATCCTTCCTAAACTGAGGGGCCCAGAACTGGACACTCTTTCTATCCACTGTAGGCTGTGGACTGGAATCCAACTGATGGCCCTATCCAGCTTTTCTGAATTTTTCACATTTGATGACTCTGAGTCTGTTTTCCAATTGTTTCAGCACTGCCCAGAGCCAGGAAGGATCAATCTATTAAATAAAGCAAGAGTTGCTACCTGGGAGATCCCAGCACATGGTCCTAATTCTAGCAAGCACATCCCTTCAGGACAGAGTATAAGCAGAACTGTCTCTGGATCCTGGACTCATAAAATCCCAGATTGTTCTGTAAATCCAGCAGTCTTTTGTGAGCTGCAGTTTTAGTTTTCAGGCCCCTTCTCTGATTCCTTGATCTGCTACAAAGCAAAGCTACCATGCAGTATAAATTATTTCATCTTGTATTGCATCAGATTATGAGTACACACATGGTCATTTATTTTCTCTCTCCTTCCCTGTCTCCATCTCCTTCTCTTTTCCTAACCTATCTTTCAAAGGCTGTAGATGTATAGACAAACAATCAGAGTTTTTTGCAGGTTTCTTTCCAGTGCTGTTTCATCTTAATAGGCCCAGTGGGGACTGGCCTACTTAATGAGATAACCTTTGAAACTTTTTGTAACTAAATCCTATTCCAAACTGTGAGGAACAGACAAAACCCAAAATGTATTAAAGCTGAACAAAGAGATTAACAAAAATAGCAACCCAGGCAACCAGCACCAGAACAAGAGGACACAGCCTCAAGCTGTGCCAGGGGAACTTTAGGCTTGAGGTGAGGAGAAAGTTCTTCACTGAGAGAGTTGTTAGCCTTTGTAATGGACTGCCGAAGGAGGTGGTGGAGTCACCATCCCTGGAGGTGTTCAAGAGGGGATTGGCTGTGGCACTTGATGCCATAGTTTAGTCAGGAGGTCTGTAGTGACAGGTTGGACTTGATGATCTTTGAGGTCTCTTCCAACCTTGGTGATTCTGTGATTCTGTGGCACAGGTTAATGCAATGTAGAAACCATCATTTTGGGGGTGATTTTGAATGTGTGATTTCTAGTAACATTTTAATTTGGGGGGCCATAACCCATCGTTTCAAAATAAATCCCTTTTCAAACATAAGGCAAGGCCTTCTCAATTTTGAAAATATTAAATTAATATCCTGGTAATTCTGAAAAATGAGCACATTTTAACTTCCAGAGGTAATTAACAGCTAGCCCATTCCTAGAAAAAGTTTTGCACACACACAAAAAAAGAGCAACCATAAACCAAATTCTTTTGTTGATCATTTACTGAATAGCTCCCAAGCTACTACTGAAGAAGCTCTTCACCATGAGAGTGGTGAAGGCCTGGAATGGGTTATCCAGGGAGGTGGTTGAGGCCCCGTCCCTGGAGGTGTTTAAGACCAGGCTGGACGAGGCTCTGGCCAGCGTGATCTAGTGTAGGGTGTCCCTGCCCATGGCAGGGGGGTTGGAACTAGATGATCCTTGTGGTCCCTTCCAACCCTCACTGATTCTATGATTCTATGATTCTATGATTCTACTACACTACTTTAGTAACTACTTGAGTACTGTGTCCAGTTCTGGGCGCCTCAGTTTAGGAAGGACATCGAGACACTTGAACGTGTCCAGAGAAGGGCAACAAGGCTGGTGAGAGGCTTTGAGCACAAGCCCCATGAGGAGAGGCTGAGGGAGCTGGGGCTGTTTAGCCTGGAGAAGAGGAGGCTCAGGGGCAACCTTCTTGCTCTCTACAACTACCTGAAAGGTGGTTGTAGCCAGGAAGGGGTTGGCCTCTTCTCCCTAGCAACCAGCACCAGAACAAGGGGACACAGTCTCAAGCTGCGCCAGGGGAAGTTTAGGCTCCAGGTGAGGAGAAACTTCTTCAACGAGAGAGTCATTTGCCATTGGAATGGGCTATCCAGGGAGGTGGTGGAGTCACCATCCCTGGAGGTGTTCAAGAGGGGACTGGACGTGGCACTTGGTGCCATGGTCTAGTCATAGGGTCTGTGGTGACAGGTTGGACTTGATGATCTTCAAGGTCTCTTACAACCTTAGTGATACTGTGATACTGATTTATCACCAAATCAGAATAAAAGAGCAAGTCCAGCACAACAGCAATTTCCTGAGACCATACTGGAGAAATTCAGAAATCCAGCTCTGTCCCAAAATATAATCAGTGTTACATAGCCTACAGTAAGTGATCTTTGATGTCTTTTCCAACCTTATTGATTCTATGATTCTATGAAGTGCACCAGATAAAGATAAATGGGCACCTGTCAACTAATGAGGAAAGGTTATCATTAAATTATCCAGTAGTAACGGTACTTCCTCCTTTCCTCAAAAAACCTGCTTTAAATGTCTATTCCAAAAGACTGCTGCTATAAAATGTAACTTCCCATGCTAAAAACTCTCTGCAAATTATGTCTCTAGAACCACATTCTAACAAGAAAGCAATAAAACTGCACACATTGTGAAAGATAAAAATACTTTATGCTAGCTGTTAAGAAAAGGCCTTGTTCTGGGTCAGTTGTTCTCTGTCTGTTGACATAGCAGAAGCAGCCTAAGGAAAGACCTGCCAGAAGCAAAGACCTGTCAGGTGCCTCTGAACTGTCAGAGGAGAAGGACACAGTTCCAGACTCTGAGGCTCACAGGAGCTCTGGCCCTAGCCAGTGGGTTGTTTACCTGCAATGGGATCAATCTGTTTTGCAGCTTTGATTTCAAGTCAAGCAGCACTGCTCCCTACCTTCGATCACCCATCCCAATCGTAGACAAATGTGCCAGGGCAGAATCTTTCATAGAATCATAGAATCAATAAGGCTGGAAAAGACCTCAAGGATCATCAAGTCCAACCTGTCACCATAGACCTCCTGACTACTAAACCATGGCACTAAGTGCCACAACCAATCCCTTCTTGAACATCTTCAGGGATGGTGACCCCACCACCTCCCTGGGCAGCCCATTCCAATGGCTAGCAACTCTCTCTGTGAAGAACTTTCTCCACATCTCGAGCCTAAACCACCCCTGGTGCAGCTTGAGACTGTGCCCTCTTGCTCAGGTGCTCATTGTCTGGGAGAAGAGACCAACCCCCTCCTGGCTACTACCTCCCTTCATGCAGCTGTAGACAGCTTCTTCCTTATCATTCTTCCTTATCATTCTCTATGACTTTTCTTCTGGGTCCTCCTCCACACCTTCCTTTTGCACTCTGGTTTAGGGCCAAGAGCCTATAACCCCTACTGTGCGATACTCAGAGCATGCTAGAAAACCTACGCTCCACAGCAATCTTACTGTGTTATATTGCTATGAAGCATCTTGCATTCCTGCTGCCACCATTAGTCACCATCATGCAGCTGCTCTCCTGGTCTTGTCACCATGCAAAGACTCTCCACATTACCACTCGCTTAGTCTGGGGGGATTAACATGCCACAATTTCTGCTATTTAGTTCCATTTGTTCTCACAGTGGAAAAACAGAATAGGGCTTCTTTTAACTACAAAATACATAGAAAGACAAATAGGAAGCAAAATTCAGACTCTCAGAAACATTACCATTACAAGGGCAACAAAGCTGGTGAGGAGTTTGGAGCACAAGCCCTATGAGGAGAGGTGGAGGGAGCTGGGGTTGCTTAGCCTGGAGAAGAGGCTGAGGGGAGACCTTATTGCTGTCTCCAACTACCTGAAGGGCAGTTGTAGCCAGGTGGGGATTGGTCTCTTCTCCCAGGCAACCACCAACAGAACAAGAGGACACAGTCTCAGGCTGCACCAGGACAGGTTTAGGCTGGATGATAGGAAGAAATTCTTCATAGAAAGAGTGATTTGCCATTGGAATAGGCTGCTAAGGGAGATGGTGGAGTCACCATCGCTGGAGGTATTTAGGAAGAGACTGGATGGGGCACTTAGTGCCGTGGTTTAGTTGATTAGATGGTGGTGGGTAATAGGTTGGACATGATGATCTCTGAGGTCTTTTCCAACCTGGTTAATTCTATTCTATTCTATTCTATTCTATTCTATTCTAGTCTAGTCTAGTCTAGTCTAGTCTAGTCTAGTCTAGTCTAGTCTATTCTATTCTATTCTATTCTACTCTACTCTACTCTACTCTACTCTATTCCAGTCTAGTCTAGTCTAGTCCAGCCTAGCCTATTCTAGTCTAGTCTAGTCTAGTCTAGTCTAGTCTAACGTACAATTTTTACTGACATTAAAGACAGTAAAGTACCTATGCAGGACTCAGGGCCAAGTACACAAGGATTTCAGTTGTGATATCCTGTCCCTGACAAATGTGGGGTGATGCCTAATGATCATAATGTCTCCTATTTCAAATGATAAAAGCAGTGAATGTAGAGTATTCTGGAACACTGTTCAGTTGTTTCAAAATAGATTCCTGGGATTCATATCTCTGGAATTAATAGCATTGTAAGAAAAAAATAATGATGTGAGAGTTTGTAAGGAACAATGTTTGCAATATTTAATTCCTTTTGCCTCCATAGAAAGAAAAAAAGAAAATTGTTATTCTTCCTATATTACTAATTTGCAGACTTTCTTTGAGGTGGAAGGAAGCATTTGCAATTTGAGCTATTCTGTTATGAAGCCCAGACAGGAAATAGTTGTCTCAGAATATCTCAACAGACTTATGACCATCTTAGCTACTGTTACCTAGGTATCAGATATGTCCATTACATCTCCCCCTAAACTTAGGAGTCTTATGACCCACAATGCCACATACTATTTGGTGGGAGATGGGAAGCAGAGAAAAGTAAGGGACTTGGAAATCACTAGTTCTAAAGTTATACAGTATCAAGAATGAGGGAGATGGGTGGTCACAGACAGACATCATCAATCTACACTTCAGATAGTTTCCTTCACTGCCTACTCAACTCTAAGAATTGGGAACAAAAGTAGATGCCAGTCCCACCAACAGACGCCACCTAAATGAACATTAACACAACATTCAGGTTGTGACCCTGTGGTCAATTGCAAATCTAGAGGAGGGTGATGTTTGCTTAAGCAGAACCTTGACTAAGCCACTGCTGTCAATTTTAACTAAGCAAAATACTTTAGGATTCTAAAGGAGGGCAGGAACTGCCAGCTTGGAGCATAAACCCCTCCAGCTTCAAGAATTAGTATCAGCAATAATCACATTCAAGTGGAATAAGTGATCACTCCAAGTTTGCCTGAACACATAAGTAAAGCAGGAATATTTTGTGTGAAATCTTTGTAAGTGCAGTAATTGTCTCCTGCATGTATTCATTTTGTTATGAGCTTCTCTCAGCTCCTTTTACTTCTACTACTTTAGCTGCCCAGTTAAAAACCTGAGATAACTGCCCATGTTTCCTACTTGTCTGGCACTGTCAGAGGGAGAAGGAGTGATTTAATAACTGAAGGCTACAGAAATATTGTTTTCAGCCAAAGCAACAATCAAATTCCAAAGTTCTCTGAGATTTGATTCACAGTGTTTACAAAACTCTGGTTCTGTGACCTCTGCTTATCATTGCAATCGTAAATCGTAGAGAGGGCTGTGCCCCTCTGCTCCTTTTAGTTTCCTTTATCCACTCTCTATCTCCCACTTCATCCTTAAATTGTACATTCTAAGGAACAGAGATCATCTTTTCAGAAAAATCAAGCAACATTGCAGGATTATGTGTGAACTGGTAGGTGCTTCTCTAATACAAGTAATGAATGCTCAGAATAGCAACAGTGAGTTGAAACAGAAATACCCGTTCTGTGCCTCCCCTGAGCCTGGTTAAGGTCTAATCATTGTGTTTTGAGTTATACTAGCACATGGGCAAAACAAAGACCCAGCAGTCCTACAGTTATATTCTAATGTTCTGCTCTGTACTCCTCTGTTTACAAACAATACTAAGCTCTTTCTGAACGTGATGCTTGGAATTCAGCATGTAATCTAACCACTATGTTAGCAGCTTCAAATGTGACTGGCTTAAGGTTAATGGAGCCAAAAATAAATGCTGTAAGTAGAGTGTAATCCCAATATATGTTTTGCCCTAGTATTGAAGGATGCACCTTGTGTGAAGGCTAAATAGCTACCTTTTCAACTTCTGGGATAGAAAGACAGCCTTCTCTTCAGACAGAAGAAAGCTGTTTAAATCTTTTATGGAAATTTATACAAAGTAAGAACCAATTTTTTTCACAATTTTTTTTTAGGAAGCCAAATTACACCAAAAATAAAGGGGGGAGGAGGGGGAGGAAGAGGGGGAAAGGAGAAGGAAGGAGGATGTAAAACCCTTTCCACAAAAGAAAATTACAGTCAGCACTAGGTTTTAAAGTAAAGCTACTGGCAAACATCCGTGTCTAATAAAAGCAACTTTCCCAACACTCCCCACCAAGAACTTTCTTTCCCTCCCACAATATCCCCATGTGCTTAAAAACTAGCCATGACAATTCTTAAGCATGTTGTGTAGCTAAAATGCAAGACACCGGCTAATGAACTATGTACCCCTAGATCTGAATGGGAAAGTATGCTACACATGCTTAGATAACATCAGAAATAGAAAAGTCATGGGAAAGGAACTTAGAAACTACAGTAGCCCAAGAAATCTGAGATAAAAATCTAGCCCAGACCTCTAAGACCACAGGTCTTTGAGGCCTTTCACATGACCAAATTACTTCATCATTCACTGTGTTCAGGGACAATCCAGCCTGTAAAGGCTTACATAGTAAGCAATTCATTTATTTCATGCATATCTCACCTTGCTGAAACTGCTGGTATTCTGCAAGATGTAGGTGAGGCTGGGATATTTCTGATCTATAGAATCTCAGGGGAAGTGGATTACCACAGCAGCTGAGATCCTGTACTGGCCTCTACCTAGCATCCTGTGGTTTGGATAACTTCAAGGTAGAACTTCAAGACTGGAGGTTTTTATAACACCCTCTCTTCTAGGTTTTCCATTTGGTTAGCAGAGCCTGCATCTCAGTCTCAATATCATGTAGCTGAGCTTGTGTGAACTTATAGGCTATTTCTGGAAGGAACACACACATAGTAAAGGGGATGAGAAACTTCAAATACAGTTAGGGAGAGGAAAACCCCCACTGCTCCACCTGGTCTCACAAAGACCATACCTGTACTAAGGACACTGAGTGAATATATTTGGTGGGCCCAGGTGAACTTCATGAGGTTCAATAACAGCAAGTGCAGGGTTCTGCCCCTGGGCTGGAAGAATCCTCACTATCAATACAAACAAGGGGCTGCAGTGACATAAGGCAGCCCTGTGGAAAAGGACTTGGGGGTGCTGATGGACAAGAAGCTGGACATGAGCAGTCAGTGTGTGCATCCTGGGCTGCATCAAGAGATGCGTTGCCAGCAGATCCAGAGAAGTGATTCTGCCACTTTGCTCTGGTGAGACCTCACCTGGAGTACTGCATCCTGCTCTGGAGCCCTCAATACAGGAAGGACATGGACCTGATGGAGCAGGTCCAGAGGAGGTTCATGAAAATGCTCAGGGGTTGGAGCCCCTCTGTTACTAAGACAGGCTGAGGGAGCTGCGGTTGTTCAGCCTGGAGAAGACTCCAGGGAGACCTAATAGCAGCCTTCCAGTACCTGAAGGGGGCTACTAGAAGGATGGGGAGAGACTGTACAAAGGCCTGTAGTGATAGGACAAGGGGCAATGGTTTCAAACTAGAGAAGAGCAGATTTAGATTGGATGTTAAGAACAAGTTCTTTACCATGGGGGTGGTGGAACACTGGAACTGGTTGCCCAGGGAGGTGGTTGAGGCCCCATCCCTGGAGATATTCAGGGTGAGGGTTAACAGGGCTCTGGGCAACCCGATCTAGTTGAGGATGCCCCTGCTGACAGCAGGTGGGGTTTGAACTAGATGACCTTTGGAGGTATCATCCAACCCAGACCATTCTGTGATATTTTGTTCAAGAAAACAAGGAGTCATTGTAGTTACAAAGTACCTGTGCTTAAGAATTCAACATTGAGGTACAACAGGCCAGTTCTTG
>CM066566.1:14422250-14704750 GCA_033816785.1 Picus viridis
CAGACTGATACAAAGGACTGAAGTTCTGTATGAGAACCGTATTTATGAACTCTTAAGGGCACACCAGTGAGTACAGGGCAGGGACAAGTTTTCCTGGCAGTCCCTGGCTGCAGAGGGCACTCTATGCTGTATCAAACACTATGGTAGGCAAAATGAGGGAATAAGCCAAGGGTTACAAAGCTAGTGATGACAAACAGCTGTCTGGAAGCTGTTGAGTGCAGAGTTGGGTGTCATTGCCAACAGAGATAGCAGGGCTGTAAGGGAACTCCAGGACATGGGTCCTTCTGGCCCGTGTGCTGCAGAGATGAAAACTTCCAGTAGTCCTACCTTTCAGGAGACCAGAAGAGAGATGGATCCTGAGAAAAGAACTGGTTTGGGTGCTGGGTCACATATCTCCTGATTTTGTGCTTTAACCTGCTTTGTATCAAGTTGTGAAAATAACCTGGCTTGTCACTAAAAATAACAACCCTTAAAATTTTAGATCCATCAAAATAATTACTGTTACAAGCCCTATTGCAGTCACTGTAGTTGTATAGTTGACACTGGCTGTAATTAGGAACTGACATTGGCTGTAGTAACTCTCAGTGTGAGGACAGAAGCCTGGTTAAGGACAAGATTTCTGACATGCCTTGAGATGATAAACCTGTCCCTGTGAAGATGAGGCAGGGAGAGCCATAAACAGAAACTATTTAAAACTACACAGCTAATAGTTTGTTTTTTTTTTTCCCCTTACGATTATTTAGTCATGGAGTGTATGACATACACATCGTTGCTGCTTTTACCAAAGGCATATTGTGGGAGGAGAGCAGGAAGAGCTGTAGGTTTCTATCAGAACTGACTTTCTGCAGTATTACCCCAAATATTCAGAGGGTCATTTAAGAGGGGGGTTGGGCACTTCTAGCTTTAGTGATCAGAGTAGAAATTTTGGCAACATTTTTGTTACAGCTGTCCCTCAAGCGTGGAATTTGCAGGTACCAAGTTACTTTTGGTACACTTTTCTCAGAAACTGGTCCTGTTCTCCAGTTCTAAATGCCAGTTTTCAGGTGCTGTTCCTTTCTTCATTTGATCTTGTGTGGCTCTTTTATATTGTAAATAATCTTTTGGGGTGTAGAGGTTTGGGCTAAGTTCAGTACTATTCAGTCACTCCTAAGTACTTTTTGATCTCTCTGAAGTATGATTTTGGCTGTAGCTCACCAGAGCCCCAAGAGGAGGAAGAAAGCAGTATTGTAGCAAGAAAAGAATATCTGGCAGATTTACCGAGAGATGCATTGACTCTGACATAGCTAATCTGCCTGGATCTGAGCACTGACTGACCTTATTTACTAACAATTATATTTATTAAAAACGAAAAGCCTCAGAACTTTGAGCTTCATAGTGTATGTTCTCTGAGGAGACCATCTAAAATTGCATATAATGGGTGGATTCAGGAGAGGCTCCCAACAGTGAGTGCTTTAACTCAGTGCAGATCAAGAACACCTCTCATGGCGTACCTAAAAAGTAGCAAGGTGTACAACATCAGAAGCTCTTCTATCCCTAAATGGCACCAAAGAGAGCAGCTGCATATAAAGTGATTTGTTACAACTGAACATATTTACTACACTCATTTCTATCAGTTTATTTTGTATATATGGATGTCTTTTTATATGCATTTTTCTTAATTACATAACTGTTATGAAACATAATGAAGCTGCAGTTGTAGTTAGGTTAAATGCTGATTTATACTGGTGTTTGGCTGTTTGTTTTCTGCAACAATTACTTGAATCTTGTTTCCATTAGGCAGTGAAGTCTGATGTTTACACAATTGCTTTCTTTGGGTTTGGGGGTGGGCTCCCCTCTTTCTTCTCCTCCCCTGCTCCAAGCAAGAGCACACATGCTCAGAAGTCAAGCAGATGTGTTGGGGATGAAGTACTGGGATCACCTCTACTGGCACCAAAGCATTAATAGTGATATGCAGATTCTCATGTGTTTACATTGCATAGCTGACAACTTACATGCTTAGCATGTTCCTCTCTGGTTTCTTCTACACCTTAACCTGTTGCTATTAGCTTTATTGTGAGAAACTTAAAATCTTTCTGAACAGTAATTTACAATCATAAAACTGTCACAGAGAAGGGGCAGCTTTCCTGTGAAGTCTGCCCCGCTCTCTGTTCCCTTAACTTGGATGAATTAAACATCCCTGGGTTATCTCTGCAATTATTTTTGTATTTGCCAGCAAGGGTCATCAACATTTGCACTAATCACAATGTCCCAGCTGTTCTGCTTCCACATAGTTGTTTTCAATTGTGTTGCCTAAACTTGTAATGAGCTGTGTTTAAGTTTGAAGTGAAGTGTAGAAGATATATGTAATAATTACATATTTATTGTATTTTGTATGTTACTTATAGGACTAGTCCTATGCACAGAGAAAACATCTTGCCATTTATAGTTTAATACTTGAAGTAACTTTTTTAAATGGGCTTTTATAAATGAATTAAATACAAAATCACATTGCTTTGCCTGGAAGTTCCTTCTTGTTTTAATTGTATTGTGCAATTTCCCCCTATGTATACTATTCCATAAGTGTTATCTTAAGCCATTTATAATCATTGAAAGTGCATTCAAGATTTTGTACATCAGTGTTCAGACCTGTTCCTACTGCTCTGGAGTATTCATGTTTAAATAAAAAAGTTGTACCATTTCAGGCTTCTTTTCCAAAGTGATAAAATATGGACGGACTTCTGCATTCATCACTGAATGCAACATCAACTTAATAAAAGTATGTGAAAGAATCTGAAAATTGCTTAGCTGTAGCATGTGTGTATTAGGTCAGAGCAAAACTGCCTGCATGGGAAACATTTCATTAGCTATTCCAGTTTTCACACTCCAGCTGCACCAAACCTCAGACTACACACTCAGTCTTGACGCACCTTGCAGGTCACTTATCTTGAAGGGCAAAATAATAAAACCTCTGACTTCTGGCTAACTGTTTGTTCAGAACACTAAACATGACTAAGAAATCAAATAGCCACTCACACAGGCATCGGCTGAGTTCCTCTGAGATCAGAAATAATCTCTGTGAGGAATGCAGTAGCACCCAAGCTGCCACTGATAGGACATTTTTTTCCAGAGAGTTTATAAAAAAGCTGGAACATCTTACACCCTTTTGTGAGGTTCTCTCACACACCTAACTAGTCCCTACTTCATCTTGGTCCTTGCATTCCTGATGAAGTGAGCGTTGTGAAGTATTGTGACTTGTGTTTCAATAATGCTGAACACAAAAGTAGGCCTTCAGGAAAAAAAGACTGAGTAGCAAAAGCCATCCGATCATGATCAGCAGACAATCCCTTTAAACAGAACAGGCCTGTTCCCCTAGCTTTCCAAAGAAAATGTGCGAAGTCATATTTAGTTCAAATCATTTGTCACTGTACTTCGTAACTCAGGCTGTCTCATACAAAACCCCTGAAGAATACAAGGCAGGCAGACAGCAGAGCCACAAAAAGAACTTCCTTTTCTAAGGAGACAGTAACAAGAAAACATATACTTGTTCTGTAGGACTACTTTTAATGGAAGATCTTACATACTGTAGCAGTCTCATTTGTCATCCACCTTTGCTATATTCAATTACAAAACTACCACAATAGGTACAATAGTAGATCCCACTGTAGTGTGTAATACACACCAAATAAAAATATGCTGTATTATTCAAGATGTCCACCTTTTTGTCACATTTAAGTGGTTCAAATCATCACTGATGTATCTATGCTCAGGGAACTTGGCTGTCATCCGGCTTTTGAAAGCTTCCCATCTTGCTTGTCTCCCTTCTGCATTGTGTTTGTACTCCTGTTGTTGTGTCAGGTAAGGTCGACTCAGCCAATACTCATTCTCTGCCTCAATTTCCAGCCTTCGGATCATTGCTTGCTTCATTGAAAGGGTAACCGCTCTTGGTCGCCTGTACTTTCCAATCCATTGTTTTCCAGGAATTCTCTTGCGGAGCAATACTGTTGTCAAAAACATCACGCCTCAAAATGTAAATGAAACGTGTTAAAAATCTAACAAGAAACAATCAAAAACTGCACACACTCCACTGCTTTTCAGCTAAGTGAAGTTTGAAGTTCAGAATCTGATACAACCAAACACTACCCAGGCAGTATGACAGACATATTGAAAACTTAAAACCAGACAAACATAAATCTTCTTTTAGCTAAAGAGTTTACTTGGTTATCTTTACACTGGTATTAATGCATGTACTTCCTAAATCATTTATGAAAAACCCAGTCCCAGCTACTGTAACACAAGATTCACTTTGCTTCTTCTTCAAATAGGTAACTGCAAACACGGAGTATTTCCAGGTCTGTCTTCTACATCTAGATAAGGCCTTTCTTCAGTATTGTTTTGAACTACAGCCTCTCCATAAGCTTAGGGGTATCCAATTACCTAGTCTTGTAATTTAACTATGGGAACTCTGGTTTGTGGAGGAAAAATAATATCCTGTGTTAGACGAACTAGTGTATATATAAAGCGTTAATATCATAGAATCATAGAATCATAGAATCAGTCAGGGTTAAGGGACAGAAGGATCATCTAGTTCCAACCCCCCTGCCAGGGCAGGGACACCTACACTAGATTTTGGCAGGGACTGCCTCAACCACCTCCCCTGTTCTTCTTAAACCCTCCCCCAGGGACTAGGCCTCAACCACCTCCTACAATTCCAGGGCACCACTCTCATGGTAAAGAACTCTTCCTCACAAATCCCCCATAGGTTTCCCCCTATTATCACTATAGATCCTGCATATTCATCAATGAATGGGTCAGCCAGGTACTTTCTCCAGACTGAACAGCCCCAACCTGTTCAGTCTGTCCTCATAGGAAAGGTGCCCCAGCCCTAATCATCCTCGTGGCCCTTCTCTGGACACTGCTCCAGCACGTCCACATCTCTCCTGAAACTGTCGGGCTCCAGAACTGGACGCTGCCTCGGTATCCAGTTCCCCTTCCGGCAGGGCAGGCGAGGGCACGGCAGAGGTGCCCGTCTCCCTGGCAGCGCAGCTGCTCGCCCTTAGCCCTGCATCCGCTGCCGCCTCGGCAGGAATCGAAGCGGACGCGCGACACGACACGGCTGCCCACCGGGGCTCTCCGGTGCCATAAGAGCTACACTGGCTGCTGGACACCAGCCAGCTCTAGAAGGGGTTCGGCCTTCAGGGAGGAGCGCTACTGATTTTCCACCAGGGTCATCTACGGGTTTAGGGCTAGGCCAACCCGAGCGAGACCGAGGCCAATCTACCAAGAGCCACGCCGCGCCCAGTGCAAAGAAGCAGTGCGAGAGGCCACAGGAGCGCTCTAAGTCCTGTACTTAGTAGACCCCTTCTCTCCTCCACCCTCACTCACCCACTCCGGCAGCGGCTTCAGCTCCAACCCCCGCCGTCACGGCAAGATGGCGGGGGCGATAGCAAGCGGCCTATCTCGCGAGAGTTTGCGCGACGGGCGGGGCCTCGCGCCGCCAATGGGCCGCGCGCTGCCCGCGGTTCGAAGCGGTCGGCGGGTAGCAACCGTTCTTGCGGCTAGGATGCGGCCTGCCCCGGCCCGGCTCGGCTTTCTCCTTTTCTCTACTGAGTTGCTCCTCAGCCCATTCCTGGGCGGCTACTAACGGCCGTTCACGTGTCTAATGCGAATCGGGGGCTCTAGATGACCCTAGCCCAGTGGCGCTGTCCCTCGACTGCTCCCCTTGCCCGTGGGCGATGGACGTGTCCGGGAGCTTCTTCAGTGATCTGCGCAACCTGTGCCTTAGCCTAGAGAAGAAGGCCAGCCAGCTCGACCAGGCCTTAGGCAAAGAGGACTCGGGTAAGCGCAGGACTCGCCTCGTCCCCTTCTGGAGAAGGCCGAGTAAGCAGAGGCTGAGGGCGTCTCTTGCTCCTAGGGCCGCAGCCCTGCTTCGGGGCTCCCGCAGGCGTGTCCCTCCCACTGAGCATCGGACCCCGAGTCTGGAAGCTGCTCTGGAGGGTAGCTCTCGGTGATGGGTGCCACGCCGGGATGCTAGGGGTGATGGCTCTGGAGGCGGTTGTTCCTTGGCAGTCATGGATTTAGATTCCTGCCCGCCTGCCATAGCTAAGTGTGGATGAGCCTTTAGTGGGATGATGGCTCTGAGGATGGGCCTGGGAGTAGCTCGGTAGGGTATTATTTGGGCTCACACTCTTATCGTCTCTGAGGTCCTTTCATAGAATTCTAGAACTGTTCAAGTTGGAAGAGACCTTTGAGATCACCGCGTCCAACTGCTTCCCCAGACCCCACCACTACTGCTGAGCTACTACCACTAAACTAGGTCCCTAAGTACTACATCTACATCCCCACGTCTTTTAAATACCTTCAGGAATGATGATTCCACCACCTCCTTGGGCAGCCCCTTCCAAATGTCTTTGTGAGTGTGTAGGTGAGCTTTCATCACAGGATGAATCGGGCATTACCCTCCATGAATAGAGGCAGGAAAATGCATTTGCAGGGCTTGTTTTCCTTCTGCACGGGTAGCTCAAGCTTCTGGTAGGATTTATTGCTGTGCTATGCCTTGTCACATAGCAGGTGTCTTCTTTCACACTGTTTACATTAACCTTGATTTTACTATTTATTTTTTTCTACATCTGATGCATGTGTAAGTGAACAATATCCACATCTGCCCACAGGCAAACAAAAGGGAAGAATTAGGCTTTCTGTTGATGTGTCTTTTTCCGTGGCGTCTATACAACTTCTTTTCTGTTTTTATTGTTGTTTCCCATTCAAACTCTTTAAGGGTAAAAATTTAGCATGAATGATCATTGATAGCCCTGGGACATACCTATGGTAGCAACATCTGCTATGGGTAATTTTTTACAACATTAGCTGCAATGGTAAAATGGAAGCCGATGTAGCAGTCTCGTGCTGTGCAAGGTATTCAACGTGAGCTAGTTTCTCCTTTTTTTCTCAGTCTTGTCTCTTCCTCTAACATGACTTCAGCATCTCCAATATGGGAGATTATGTTCTGATGTATACTAAAATACTGGTCTCTCTTTTTTTTCTCTCCTAATCCTTTTTTGTGAATTTGCATATCAAAGACTGTGAAGATGAATCTCCAGCAAGTGTCTTGCATGACCTCCATAATGAAATCAAGACTCTGAAGGTATTGTCTTAAGATATTTCCTTGAAAAATTGGAGAGGGGGGTTGTTCCATAAACTTATTTTAATCATTAAGCACAATACAGCTATTAGTCTGCAGTTCTGACCCTTAATTTATTAATTTACCTCTAAGTCCTCATAATGGCAGTGAATGTCAGGGTCATGCCCAAAAACATTTGAGTGACTTAAAGTAGATTTAGCAGTATTTGTTAGTTCGCAATCACTGTTGCCACTCACTCAGATCAGAAGAGGACAAAGGTAACAGGGAAGCTGTAGCTGTGCCAAGGCACAGGTATTGGGGAGAAGGATTCAGGAGCAGCAGCTTCCTGGAGAAGAGTTGTGATTGTTTCTGATCAGTGACTAGCACTAAGAATAAAACAAAATCTTCACAGAAGTTTCAGTACCTTCAGCCACTCAGTTAAGCTTGTGAATCATGCTCTTTATTTCTTTAACAGAAGTAGGAAAAATGGGCTATAGAAGCAATTGAAAGAAGCTAGGGTATAAATTTAAAGTTTACTATCTGGTCTGTGTTGATTGTATGCAGAGAATAAGAGTCTGAATTAATTGCTGTTATCTCTTATTTTTATGGAGTAAAAGCTTACATTTTTGAGAGGTTATCAGTAAGGAGTTAGTGTGAACCATCAGCTTAGTGTAGCTTTTCAAATTTTTTTGTGCACTTATGCCCTATATATCCCAGATATTTGTTAACCTACTTTTCACATGCAGATAAGACATACATTTGCTGCTTATCCTCATCTGAAGTTCAGTACTCGGCTCTTGTGCACAAAATGCTTCAGGTGTAAGCAACTGCCATGTGGTCATTTGAAAATAAGTATTTCTGTGTTTCCCTTCCCTTCCTCTGCCCCCAAAGGAAGACTTTAATGCCAGTCTTGATAAGAGTTACTCTTCAAAACAAGCAATTCATGATTTTATGAAGGAAAATGAAACCCTGATGCAAAGAAATGCATCCTATCTTGGAAAACTAAGAGAGCAGTTCCAGAAATATGGCTACAATACAAGTGTCAGAAACTCTGCAGGTAATATTTCTTGGCCATAAAGTTTTTGAAGACAAAGGTAATTTTGTAAAATATTTCTCTTTCTCATGATCTTTGTGTATATTTCCATGAACTAAGAGATCAGGTACATCTGTGTTACTGACTTTATAATAATATCCAGAGCATGAAGGATTCTGTTGTGATTGGTGCCATTAAAAAATCCAAAATACAAACTTAAAAGTTAGATCTCCTGCCATGGGGTGTTTTTTGATTCCAGTAGTAGTTGTATTCAGAAAACATGTTAGCAAATGTGTCTTCATAACCCAGAGACTTACACTGCTTTGGTTTCTTATACATGGTAAACTGCTGTAGCTGCACCTGAACTAGTTGGCATTCGTCTATGATGATTCCATTAACTTATATCACCATAGAGAAAATATTAACATCATATGCCCTGCAGCACCAATGGGATAAGAGAAGCATGTGTGGGGATTAGGTGATGTGTGGCAAGCAGTATCAGCTTGATCACTGAAGGGGCATATAATCTGTCTGCTTTATTTCTCTGTTTTGTTATTTTTAATTACTATTATTATTGTTTAGAGGACACAGTCTCAAGCTGTGCCAGGGGAGGTTTAGGCTGGATGTTAGGAAGAAATTCCTTATAGAAACAGTGATTGCCCATTGGAATGGGCTGCCCGGGGAGCTGGTGGAGTCACCATCATTGGAGGTGTTTAGGAAGAGAATGGATGGGGTGCTTGGTGCCATGGTTTAGTTGATTAGATAGTGTTGGATGATAGGTTGGACTCAGTGATCTCAGAGGTCTTTTCCAACCTGGTTAATTCTAATTCTAGTTATTGTGTTTTAGTTAAACACATTTCTTATCTCAACCCACGAGTTCTTTTTTCAGTTCTTCCCATCCCACAGGGAAGGGAGAGGAGTAAGTGAGCAGCTGCATGGTAGGTAGTTGCTATCTGGGTTTCAACCATAACATTGCTTCAGGTTCAGTGCTTTAAAATGAAATAAGGAATCTTTTTATTACAATAATAGATTGTTTAACATTCAAATTGGTGGAGAAGTCCCAGTTTGTTTCATATGAGGAAACCTCTGACAGTTTTTTAATTATTATTACGTCCCTCAAACAGAAGAGGAGGAAGAAGTTAACAGTTGTGCAGCAGTGTCTGTCCAGAGTCAATCTGATGGAGAGGAAGCAGATGATGCACGTCATCTTCCAGCTTGTACTGAGAAGCCGCTGGTGCCCAAAGACCTGCTGCGTGACCCACAGCTTGCTGATTTTGGTCTTTCACAATACGCTTTCTCCA
Organism: Picus viridis; assembly: GCA_033816785.1. Classification (NCBI taxonomy): domain Eukaryota; kingdom Metazoa; phylum Chordata; class Aves; order Piciformes; family Picidae; genus Picus; species Picus viridis. The sequence goes on from CM066566.1 coordinate 14,431,681, forward strand.
GGCCTTGGAGCACAGTGGAAGAGCAGCCCAAAACAAAAGCAGGTCAAGAACATGATTCAAATAACAGGACTCCACTGAAAGCACCAGCTCCTTCTGTTTTGCCCAAAACACCTAAATGTAGGCTGAAAATGGAAGATTACGAGTGTGCAACACCAAAACTTGAACACTTTGGCATTAGCGAACATACCATGTGCATGAATGAAGATTATACCATGTCACTTATTCAGAAAACTGCTCAGGCAGTCACAAAGTGAGTAAATTACTTAAGTTCAGATTGTTTCTCTGTGGAATTTTCTGTAGTTTCTTCTCACTGTACTAATTTCTTGCTGCTATTCCTCTTCATTTCTTCAAGCATGTGAGTCCCGTGTCTAAGTGCCAGGTTCTACACGTTGGCCACAGCAACCCCGTGCGGTGCTACAGCCTGGGGTCAGAGCAGCCAGGCAGAAAGGGACCTGGGGCTACTGGTCGACAGTAGGCTGAACATGAGCCAGCAGTGTGCCAAGGAGGCCAATGGCATCCTGGCTTGGATCAGTAGTGTGGCCAGCAGTAGCAGGGAAGTCATTGTGTCCCTGCACTCAGCACTGGTTAGGCCACACTTTGAATACTGTGTCCAGTTCTGGGCCCCTCAGTTTAGGAAAGATGTTGACTTGCTGGAATGTGTCCAGAGAAGGGCAACAAAGCTGGGGAGGGGTTTGGAGCACAAGCCCTATGAGGAGAGGCTGAGGGAGCTGGGGTTGCTTAGCCTGGTAAGTAGTAAGTAAGTAATAGTTCTGACCTTGGAGACAGCCCTTTATATTCTTTGCTTGTGCCAGACAGGTCTTGTACCTAGCTGAACTCTGTCTAGCAGCTGTGCATTGTGTGAAAACCACTTTAATACCTCATCTCAAAGTTCTTAAAATATTTAGTAGCCTCCAACTTTGTTCTTCAAGTTTTTAGTTTTGAAGCAGGTGAAAAAACCCAATATATTTTGATGCACGTACTACAAATCTGAAACAGAAGTAATTAGGAAAGAAAAGAAAGGGGGAAGGAAAGCATCTGAACAAAGTGTTTGTTATTATTATGCTTGTTCTTCTGCATTTTAAAAACTAAAATTCATATGGGTTTAGGTATCTATAACATTTGTAAAGCAAAACTGGCTTGAAAAATTCATGAGTGTTTAACTCAAGATTTGAGATATGTTCATGTAAGTAAAATACACTGCCTCGAGTTCATGGGTTTTGGGTTTTTAAGCTGAGGCTTTTTGTAGGGAAGCTCTAAATCTGTATCACAATATCACAGTATCACCAAGGTTGGAAGAGACCTCAAAGATCATGGAGTCCAACCTGTAACCACAGACCCCATGACTAGACCATGGCACCAAGTGCCACGTCCAATCCCCTCTTGAACACCTCCAGGGACGGTGACTCCACCACCTCCCCAGGCAGCACATTCCAATGACTAATGACTCTCTCAGTGAAGAACTTTCTCCTCACCTCGAGCCTAAACTTCCCCTGGCGCAGCTTGAGACTGTGTCCCCTTGTTCTGGTGCTGGTTGCTAGAGAGAAGAGACCAACACCTTCCTGGCTTACATCCACCCTTCAGGTAGGGTGGCTGGCTCTCATAATTAAGATAATTTTAAATGCTTTAAAAGTTATTTCCTTACATTTTTGTGTAGAGTTTAGGTAAGCTTCCACTTTTTATGTGTAGTTGTCTCTTAACTACCTGTTCCCTCCTTCCACTAAAGCAGCATGAATATATTATGAAGAATTTCTAAATTTCACTTTCCTGGAATACTACTAAATGGCTTCTCTTTCTGAAGTCAGCTAGTGAGCAGCATAAGTAATCTGCTTGAAACTTTACAACTGATTTTAAAATCTTTTAGTGTTCACCGTAGCATTTAGTAGATTAAAAGCCAAAAAGGATGTCCATTTGTCATTCAGAATTTTGTAAGCAACAGATAATTCAAGGTAAAATGGAATGTGCCTCTAACACCAAACTGACCACCTGGGACAAAAAAGTATTTATCCTACCCTGACCTGGACACACTACTGGTGGTGGTGGTGACCTTTTATTTATTCTCTTTCCCTTTTCTTTCCTCCTCCCTTCTCTTCTGCTTGTTTGTTTCATTTGGAGAGGGTTTTGAGAGCTAATTGAGGGGGTTGATTTTTTTTTTTAGGTTGGTTAAAAATGTTGATCATGAAATGAAAATACCAGAAGTGACACCCAGGGGAATCATTGTTACTCCTAAGCCAAAACAGAAGGTGCCAAGTGAGAATGGTAAGTTAAAAATCCATTAAATAAATATACATATGCTTTTTCTTGCATAATACATATGTAAATGCATTGTAAACACACACCAAACTTCTAAACTATGTTTCCTGTTAATCCAGACTCAGTCAGTGAGCAGTAATGTCTTAAAAAAAAATACATTTTGTGTTCTGTGGAAACGTTTCTCACCTGAGTATAGGCTGGGGTCAGAGTGGCTGGAGAGTGGCCAGACAGAGAGGGACCTGGGGGTACTGGTTGATTGTAGGCTGAACAAGAGCCTGCAGTGTGCCCAGGCAGACAAGAGGGCCAATGGCATTCTGGCCTGCATCAGGAACAGTGTGGCCAGCAGGAAGAGGGAGATCATTCTGCCCCTGTACACTGCACTGCTTTGGCCGCACCTTGAGTACTGTGTCCAGTTCTGGGCCCCTCAGTTCAGGAAGGATGCTGTCTTGCTGGAGCATGTTCAGAGAAGGGCAACAAAGTTGGTGAGGGGTTTGGAGCACAAGCCCTGTGAGGAGAGGCTGAGGGAGCTGGGGTTGCTTAACCTGGAGAAGAGGAGACTGAGGGGTGACCTTATTGCTCTCTACAACTACCTGAAGGGAAGTTGTAGCCAGGCAGAGGTTGGTCTCTTCTCCCAGGCAGCCAGTACCAGAACAAGAGGACACAGTCTCAGGCTGCACCACGGCAGGTTTAGGCTGGATGTTAGGAAGAAGTTCTATACAGAGAGAGTGATTGCCCATTGGAATGGTCTGCCCAGGGAGGTGGTGGAGTCACCTTAATTGGAGGTGTTCAGGAGGAGACTTGATGGGGTGCTTGGTGCCATGGTTTAGTTGTTTAGGTGGCTTGGATTGTTTGATGGGTTGGACGCGATGATCTTGAAGGTCTTTTTCAACCTGGTGTATTGTATTGTATTATTCTTCTACTCTTACCTGTCTAGAATTATCCAAAGGGATCCATGATTTTATAATTGCAACTTATCCTTACTTCAAATAAAATTTCTGGTTTGCCAACTTTGCTTTTTGTTTTTTTCCCTTCTGAGAATACCCATTAGATCTGTTTAAGGATGGGAAAGAAACTGCTTTCAAAGAGGTTAACAAGACAGTGCTAAAACATCTTTGAGAGGAAACTTGAGTATGTTCTCTTGAAAATGTGAGAATAGCTTGGGGCCAACATAGTGGTAATAATATTTGAGAAGCTAAAGCAATGGTTTAGTTGGGCTTTTCCCATTATTTTTAGTAATGGACTGGATTTATTGCTCTTTTCTTGCATTTGCTGCTTTTATGCAGTTCTGTCATATGGTTGGTTCTTCATACTAAAAATATCAGCTAAAATGGTACAGGAGTATCAGAGTAGGCAAATCTATGAAAAGCTAATAGACTTAGAAAACTAAACTGGGACCCTGTAACTAATAATATTTATACTTATGTATGTATACACTCTCATGTTTATTTCTCTTCCCCTGACAGCAGCAGCTGACTGGATGACTTCTCCTATGATATTTGTGTTCTGTACTCCTGATGTAAAACTCTCTCCCAAAACAAATGGTACAGTATCATCAAAGTCACCAGGGACAAACGAGCTGCCTCCTCCTAGTCAGACAGAAACCCCACGATGCCCAGATTTTGAAACAAGATGGCTAGTAAGAGAAGCTAAGGTAGTAAACACCAATTTCTAACATCTTCACACACTTTTTTTACCACAAGCAGTTTTTTATTCCAGTGTTACTTTTTCTTACCTTACTGTAGAAAATCTCTCTAATGGTAATTTTATAAGAACATTTATTAACTGCTTTAACTGAAGGCATTTAATACCTCTTTTGCAGCAAGTACTGCAGAGGGAAATGATTCAGTCAGCGACAAAGAAAGATACAACAAATAAAAAACCCAAGGAAGACAGAATTCCTTTTGCTGTGAGTTCTGACAACTATCTAAAACGTTTTGGAGACCCTTCTCCTCCCAAAATAAAATCCTGTGTTGAATTACTCAATACTCCTCCACCTCCAGAATTAACAAGGATACCAGATGATGTCCTACAGGTTAGCTAATATACCTTTTTTTTCCCCCTAAATGGTTTTAATATTAAAATAGTAAAATTAAAAGAGGTTAATTCTATTAATCCTTTCTTCTTCAAGAAGAAAATTCTCTACTGTTTAGTCAAAATATATAAACTGTAATCCAGGTTTCATTACCTTTTAATTCCCTCTAGATTTTGTCCAAGTATAATCATAAAGTAGACTCTTCTACAGACAAGGAAAATGGAGACCAAGACGGGAAGTACTACAAGATATGAAAGTGATTTCACCAATAGTGCAACAAAGAGAACAGGTATTAACCTTTACCAATTTGGTTAAGTAATTTCATTTGGAGAAGCTCCAGAAATGTTTTAATGCATTAGGAAATTCATGCAGCTACTTGCTTTTCAGCTACCCAAGTAGCTCTTACTGCTGTGACTAAACTATTTTTTGTGTGATATCTGACTGCCTTTATTGTGAAGAACAAATATTATCATGGATTGTGTGGTTTAGTTGTGCCAGCTTTAAAAGAAAAAAACATTAGGGTAGATGGTTTTGGTTTGGTTTTTTTACTGTTTTATCTGTAAAATCAAAGTACCACTGAATGCTTTCTTCAGAGTAAATTTATGTGTCCAGAGTAAATTTTAACATGCCCAGAGAAGGGCAACGAGGCTGGTGAGAGGCCTCAAGCACAAGCCCTACGAGGAGAGGCTGAGGGAGCTGGGATTGTTTAGCCTGGAGAAGAGGAGGCTCAGGGGAGACCTTACTGCTCTCTACAACAACCTGAAGGGAGGTTGTAGCTGGGAGGGGGCTGGTCTCTTCTCTCAGGCAACCAGCACCAGAATGAGAGGACACAGTCTCAAGCTGTGCCAGGGCAAGTTTAGGCTCGAGGTGAGGAGAAAGTTCTTCACAGAAAGAGTTGTTAGCCTTTGGAATGTGCTGCCCAGGGAGGTGGTGGAGTCACCATCCCTGGAGGTGTTCAAGAGGGGATTGGACGTGGCACTCGGTGCCATGGTCTAGTAGTCATGAGGTGTTGGGTGACAGGTTGGACTTCATGATCTTTGAGGTCTTTTCCAACCTTGTTGATTCGTTGATTCTATGTAATAACACTAAGAAACTGGAGAAAACAATTTAAGTGACACAACCAATTTCACAGCTGCTTTGGCAAAACCAAAGTTCTTCGAAACGCAAAACCACATCATGAGCAACGCATGAGATGAAGTTAGTCTGCAATAAATAGGACTCATCTTTAGACAGTGGAACAATAGTTTTAAAGATATTTGACCCACTTGAATTGAAAGAAGTTTTTGTGACATGTTGATCAAGTGTAGATATTCCAAATTCAATGTAATGTCTATTTTGTGTATTGATTATCTATTAAACCTGGGGTCAGTACAAGAAGCATGTACGGAGTCAAATAATAATCACTAACAGCCCAGAATGAGACTGATAAAAGTAAGTTTGGAGTTGGAATCCACTTGGAGTAATCAAATAGAACTATGCTATTATTTTATCTGACCCTTCTTTCATTCTTTTCAAGAGGAAAAAAAAATGTTGATAGTGTGTCTTCTACTACTTCCAAATATGATTGAGACAATAAATTCATGAACCCTTCTGGATATATTTGCAGAGAATATCCTGGATTTTTCAAGGCAAACATCTGATATCAAGCTGAAGTTCCTGCTGAGACTTTCACATTCATGGATCTTGCCACTGAATCATCATACGCTCAAAAACTAAAGGAAGTTACTGGTGGGAGGAAAGAGCCTTTTGGCAATATTTTGGTATCTAGTAGTCATAGTAATTAGGATTGGTTTTCTGGTAGAGATTATACTTCTGTCCACAAGAAATCCCATCTCCTTATCCTTTATTTGGAGCCAGTTTGCACTTTACAGTGTCAGATGTTCTTTATAGTGATTCCAAGAACTACTCTTACTAGCTGTACACAGTCTTCCTGGGATGGCTAAAATTCTGTTATTTAGATGAGGGCCAGCATGCAACACATGAGAGAGACTGTTCCAGGAGACTGGGAGAAGTGTAATATGCAATTCCACTTCACATCCTCACAGCTGGAGATGCCCTGAAGTATCTCTCCTGGTGCTTAGGCTTACTTGCTCTGGCTAAAACCTAATGAGTGATGGAGCTGGTTTCCTGCTATTCCAGTCATCCTCCAGAATAAGTGGAGAAGTTTATTTTGTATTCTTTGTGGCCTGAGCACACAGTCATTTTCTGTGACAGCTTCTGTTTTAAAATACATGTATTACTACGTGTGGGTATTTGAGCTTGATCGGTGCTTTTAAATGCTAAATAAATCTGTGTTGTATAGTGGGTGGCTACTTGGAAAACTATAACCATTTCCTACTGTGACAAGACTGACTTAGTCCCTGAAGGAGCTGGGTTAGACTAAAGGCCAGGCCTGCTTCCACCATTCTGCCAGAATAAAACCACTTAGACTGAATCCTAGCTGTGGAAATTCGTGGTCTTAAGAAGGCACAAAGAATTCTGCTCCAGAGCAAGAACCTTTCAGCCAGGCACATTTACCAACACTAAGCTGGAGGAGTTTTATAGCCTGCATTCTCCCGCCATAGCACTTCATGGCTGCTTTCTTGCCATGAAGCAAGCCAGATATCCCAGAAGACTCCATTTAACATGAAACAGAACAAGCAGCACTACTGTCATGAACCTTGTTGTATTTCCCTTTGCCTTCAATTAACGACGTTCCCAAACGAGCCTGCAAATGGCTTTTCCCTAAACTTGGCAAGATTGCATTCCACTATCCTTTTTCCCCACTGGGGAACTGTAGAGTTGTACCTAGCCCTGCTGGGGTTCTCACTGTGGGCTACTTGCATTGTTTTTCTCGCCTATTAAACCTTTTTCTGATACAATCCCTAGCTATTTTGTTAACTAACAGGAAGGGGATTCAGTTACTACTTCAAGATACAAATTATCTTTTTAGGTACTACTTTAGCAGTAGTTTGATTATTGGAGGTGGAGGAAGGAAGAGCATGAACAGTAGTGGAAACTGATCTGTGTCCAAAATAGCTGGAGAGGGGAAGTTTTGTTCGTTTTGGAGTGCTGGGAATGTATTAGTTTGGGGTTTTGCTCCTATAGAAATCAGTTCTCATGTGTAGGTGGCTCCATGGCCAGCTGATAAATGGCACAAGTTCAAACACTGTACCAATCAAGGATGTAGCAAAGAGAGGAAGGTAAAACTCCACTTTACCCAGTATTGCTGCTGAAGAAAGGCACGTCCTGCTGCTCACTAAATTAACATGTCAAAGTGGGAATAAAGCAAAATAACCTGAAAGCTACATGGTGGTTTGTTGGGGGCTGAATCTGCTAACAGCACTGGCCTGTGGGGAAGTGTAGTTTAGATAAACAGCTAAATAAGTGGCAAATGCTGTAGCTCTGTGAGGTGATTTTAAAAATGCAGTCTGGGCTGGGTGTTCAGTGTTTGTTGCACTGCAGTCCTTTTCTTCTTTATTTCCTGTGGTAGTTAATCTTCTTATTATTTAGTGAGTGAGTGAGTCAGCTAACAAGTGCTTTCCCTATCCCATTGGTTGTCAAAGAATCATCCTGATAGTTCTGCCCAGGAAGCCTCTTAAGGTGGTCAGCGTGCTCTTCTCTTAGAAATATTTTGCCTGAGGTAAGATACAAATACAGATCCCACAGTGAAGTGAAACTTCCCTGCTGGCTGTCAAATGGATAAATGACAAGCATCACACTTAGTCCCTCCCAATGTGCTTTCACTGATGTTTTTATGAAGCAGTAGTGCAACAAATGGAGTCCAGCCTCCTTGGTTCTTTAAAGCATCATGGATGCTGCTTTTTTCTGTAAGCATTCTGTGGGAGGTGATACTTGCCTTGGTCCCTGTTGTCATTATTCAGAATTTCCATGATGGTTGCAGGTCTTCTGTCAACAGCTGTAGCTGATGTTGAAGCTGCCTTCTGTTTTGGGAGTACTTTCTTTCTCCAAAGGACAGTAATAAGGCATTTATAGGGAATGGTGACAACATCCAGTAGCCACACTATGGAATTGCATTAGTCCACAGGAATACAACCATACAACCTACCAGGAAGACGTAAGTCAGTGCTGCCTCTATTATTTATCAACTTAAACGTGAAACTCTGTGCTGCTGTTACAGTAATAGCCACTTCTGCAAATGTCTTTGATCTTGTCAAAGAGATGTTTTTTAAAATAGCACATAGAGAAAATGGTCTGTAGAGGAAGATGCTCTGCTGCTACACACGTTTCTCCTGGAAAGGAAAGCGTAATTTGCAGAATACCCAGAAAAAAGGTGTTCAAATACTTTCATAATTTTTGTTGTAATGTATTCCTGGCTTAAACCCCTCTGGTTATGCTCCCTAATGATTGCTCATGCACTGTTGTAAACCAATCTAAGGCCTGGCTGCATGCTCCCACCTTTCCTTACCCCAGCTGCGTGTGCCACATCCTCAGTTGCATCATTGCAGTGTGGCTGCAGGGCAAGCCTGTGGTCCTTGCTCAACAATCATGAACTAATTGTTCTTTTATAAGGTTAAACTGATAATAGGCTCTATGTGTTGACTCGGGGTCCGATGCTCAGTGGGAGGGACACGCCTGCGGGAGCCCCGAAGCAGGGCTGCGGCCCTAGGAGCAAGAGACGCCCTCAGCCTCTGCTTACTCGGCCTTCTCCAGAAGGGGACGAGGCGAGTCCTGCGCTTACCCGAGTCCTCTTTGCCTAAGGCCTGGTCGAGCTGGCTGGCCTTCTTCTCTAGGCTAAGGCACAGGTTGCGCAGATCACTGAAGAAGCTCCCGGACACGTCCATCGCCCACGGGCAAGGGGAGCAGTCGAGGGACAGCGCCACTGGGCTAGGGTCATCTAGAGCCCCCGATTCGCATTAGACACGTGAACGGCCGTTAGTAGCCGCCCAGGAATGGGCTGAGGAGCAACTCAGTAGAGAAAAGGAGAAAGCCGAGCCGGGCCGGGGCAGGCCGCATCCTAGCCGCGAGAACGGTTGCTACCCGCCGACCGCTTCGAACCGCGGGCAGCGCGCGGCCCATTGGCGGCGCGAGGCCCCGCCCGTCGCGCAAACTCGCGAGATAGGCCGCTTGCTATCGCCCCCCGCCATCTTGCCGTGACGGCGGGGTTGGAGTTGAAGCCGCTGCCGGAGTGGGTGAGTGAGGGTGGAGGAGAGAAGGGGTCCACTAAGTACAGGACTTAGAGCGCTCCTGTGGCCTCTCGCACTGCTTCTTTGCACTGGGCGCGGCGTGGCTCTTGGTAGATTGGCCTCGGTCTCGCTCGGGTTGGCCTAGCCCTAAACCCGTAGATGACCCTGGTGGAAAATCAGTAGCGCTCCTCCCTGCAGGCCGAACCCTTCTAGAGCTGGCTGGTGTCCAGCAGCCAGTGTAGCTCTTATGGCACCGGAGAGCCCCGGTGGGCAGCCGTGTCGTGTCGCGCGTCCGCTTCGATTCCTGCCGAGGCGGCAGCGGATGCAGGGCTAAGGGCGAGCAGCTGCGCTGCCAGGGAGACGGGCACCTCTGCCGTGCCCTCGCCTGCCCTGCCGGAAGGGGAACTGGATACCGAGGCAGCAATAGGCCTGGGAAACCCGACAGTTTCAGTTCGGAAGTGAATCAGCTCAGCAGTAGCGTGCAGTTGCACCAAGGGAACGGGTTATGGCAGGGCTGCTTTTCTCAGCGGTAGTACAGGTTTATGCCGTGTTAAAGTACCTGGCTGACCCATTCATTGATGAATATGCTATATAATTAGAAACCTAGGAGTTAGACGTGTTTAGGACTAATAAACAGGTTAATGAAGAACAGGTATGTAAAATCTAAACGTAGCTTTGCCTTTCTTACCTCTGTTAGAGCTGTGTAGTGTGTTAGAAACTATATTAACGCTTTATATATACACTAGTTCGTCTAACACAGGATATTATTTTTCCTCCACAAACCAGAGTTCCCATAGTTAAATTACAAGACTAGGTAATTGGATACCCCTAAGCTTATGGAGAGGCTGTAGTTCAAAACAATACTGAAGAAAGGCCTTATCTAGATGTAGAAGACAGACCTGGAAATACTCCGTGTTTGCAGTTACCTATTTGAAGAAGAAGCAAAGTGAATCTTGTGTTACAGTAGCTGGGACTGGGTTTTTCATAAATGATTTAGGAAGTACATGCATTAATACCAGTGTAAAGATAACCAAGTAAACTCTTTAGCTAAAAGAAGATTTATGTTTGTCTGGTTTTAAGTTTTCAATATGTCTGTCATACTGCCTGGGTAGTGTTTGGTTGTATCAGATTCTGAACTTCAAACTTCACTTAGCTGAAAAGCAGTGGAGTGTGTGCAGTTTTTGATTGTTTCTTGTTAGATTTTTAACACGTTTCATTTACATTTTGAGGCGTGATGTTTTTGACAACAGTATTGCTCCGCAAGAGAATTCCTGGAAAACAATGGATTGGAAAGTACAGGCGACCAAGAGCGGTTACCCTTTCAATGAAGCAAGCAATGATCCGAAGGCTGGAAATTGAGGCAGAGAATGAGTATTGGCTGAGTCGACCTTACCTGACACAACAACAGGAGTACAAACACAATGCAGAAGGGAGACAAGCAAGATGGGAAGCTTTCAAAAGCCGGATGACAGCCAAGTTCCCTGAGCATAGATACATCAGTGATGATTTGAACCACTTAAATGTGACAAAAAGGTGGACATCTTGAATAATACAGCATATTTTTATTTGGTGTGTATTACACACTACAGTGGGATCTACTATTGTACCTATTGTGGTAGTTTTGTAATTGAATATAGCAAAGGTGGATGACAAATGAGACTGCTACAGTATGTAAGATCTTCCATTAAAAGTAGTCCTACAGAACAAGTATATGTTTTCTTGTTACTGTCTCCTTAGAAAAGGAAGTTCTTTTTGTGGCTCTGCTGTCTGCCTGCCTTGTATTCTTCAGGGGTTTTGTATGAGACAGCCTGAGTTACGAAGTACAGTGACAAATGATTTGAAGTAAATATGACTTCGCACATTTTCTTTGGAAAGCTAGGGGAACAGGCCTGTTCTGTTTAAAGGGATTGTCTGCTGATCATGATCGGATGGCTTTTGCTACTCAGTCTTTTTTTCCTGAAGGGCTACTTTTGTGTTCAGCATTATTGAAACACAAGTCACAATACTTCACAACGCTCACTTCATCAGGAATGCAAGGACCAAGATGAAGTAGGGACTAGTTAGGTGTGTGAGAGAACCTCACAAAAGGGTGTAAGATGTTCCAGCTTTTTTATAAACTCTCTGGAAAAAAATGTCCTATCAGTGGCAGCTTGGGTGCTACTGCATTCCTCACAGAGATTATTTCTGATCTCAGAGGAACTCAGCCGATGCCTGTGTGAGTGGCTATTTGATTTCTTAGTCATGTTTAGTGTTCTGAACAAACAGTTAGCCAGAAGTCAGAGGTTTTATTATTTTGCCCTTCAAGATAAGTGACCTGCAAGGTGTGTCAAGACTGAGTGTGTAGTCTGAGGTTTGGTGCAGCTGGAGTGTGAAAACTGGAATAGCTAATGAAATGTTTCCCATGCAGGCAGTTTTGCTCTGACCTAATACACACATGCTACAGCTAAGCAATTTTCAGATTCTTTCACATACTTTTATTAAGTTGATGTTGCATTCAGTGATGAATGCAGAAGTCCGTCCATATTTTATCACTTTGGAAAAGAAGCCTGAAATGGTACAACTTTTTTATTTAAACATGAATACTCCAGAGCAGTAGGAACAGGTCTGAACACTGATGTACAAAATCTTGAATGCACTTTCAATGATTATAAATGGCTTAAGATAACACTTATGGAATAGTATACATAGGGGGAAATTGCACAATACAATTAAAACAAGAAGGAACTTCCAGGCAAAGCAATGTGATTTTGTATTTAATTCATTTATAAAAGCCCATTTAAAAAAGTTACTTCAAGTATTAAACTATAAATGGCAAGATGTTTTCTCTGTGCATAGGACTAGTCCTATAAGTAACATACAAAATACAATAAATATGTAATTATTACATATATCTTCTACACTTCACTTCAAACTTAAACACAGCTCATTACAAGTTTAGGCAACACAATTGAAAACAACTATGTGGAAGCAGAACAGCTGGGACATTGTGATTAGTGCAAATGTTGATGACCCTTGCTGGCAAATACAAAAATAATTGCAGAGATAACCCAGGGATGTTTAATTCATCCAAGTTAAGGGAACAGAGAGCGGGGCAGACTTCACAGGAAAGCTGCCCCTTCTCTGTGACAGTTTTATGATTGTAAATTACTGTTCAGAAAGATTTTAAGTTTCTCACAATAAAGCTAATAGCAACAGGTTAAGGTGTAGAAGAAACCAGAGAGGAACATGCTAAGCATGTAAGTTGTCAGCTATGCAATGTAAACACATGAGAATCTGCATATCACTATTAATGCTTTGGTGCCAGTAGAGGTGATCCCAGTACTTCATCCCCAACACATCTGCTTGACTTCTGAGCATGTGTGCTCTTGCTTGGAGCAGGGGAGGAGAAGAAAGAGGGGAGCCCACCCCCAAACCCAAAGAAAGCAATTGTGTAAACATCAGACTTCACTGCCTAATGGAAACAAGATTCAAGTAATTGTTGCAGAAAACAAACAGCCAAACACCAGTATAAATCAGCATTTAACCTAACTACAACTGCAGCTTCATTATGTTTCATAACAGTTATGTAATTAAGAAAAATGCATATAAAAAGACATCCATATATACAAAATAAACTGATAGAAATGAGTGTAGTAAATATGTTCAGTTGTAACAAATCACTTTATATGCAGCTGCTCTCTTTGGTGCCATTTAGGGATAGAAGAGCTTCTGATGTTGTACACCTTGCTACTTTTTAGGTACGCCATGAGAGGTGTTCTTGATCTGCACTGAGTTAAAGCACTCACTGTTGGGAGCCTCTCCTGAATCCACCCATTATATGCAATTTTAGATGGTCTCCTCAGAGAACATACACTATGAAGCTCAAAGTTCTGAGGCTTTTTCGTTTTTAATAAATATAATTGTTAGTAAATAAGGTCAGTCAGTGCTCCAGATCCAGGCAGATTAGCTATGTCAGAGTCAATGCATCTCTCGGTAAATCTGCCAGATACTAACGCTGCTACAAATACTGCTTTCTTCCTCCTCTTGGGGCTCTGGTGAGCTACAGCCAAATCATACTTCAGAGAGATCAAAAAGTACTTAGGAGTATTGAATAGTACTGAACTTAGCCCAAACCTCTACACCCCAAAAGATTATTTACAATATAAAAGAGCCACACAAGATCAAATGAAGAAAGGAACAGCACCTGAAAACTGGCATTTAGAACTGGAATGGGACCAGTTTCTGAGGTGTTCAAAGGAGACTGGACATGGCACTTGGTGCCATGGTCTAGTAACTTGGACTATGATCCTTGGGGTCAAATTCCTTGGTTATACTGTGATACTGTGATACTGTAACAAAAAAAGTTGCCAAAATTTCTACTCAAATTCCACGCTAAAGGGACAGCTGTAACAAAAATGTTGCCAAAATTTCTACTCTGATCACTAAAGCTAGAAGTGCCCAACCCCCTCTAAATGACCCTCTGAATATTTGGGGTAATACTGCAGAAAGTCAGTTCTGATAGAAACCTACAGCTCTTCCTGCTCTCCTCCCACAATATGCCTTTGGTAAAAGCAGCAACGATGTGTATGTCATACACTCCATGACTAAATAATCATAAGGGGAAAAAAAAAAAAAACAAACTATTAGCTGTGTAGTTTTAAATAGTTTCTGTTTATGGCTCTCCCTGCCTCATCTTCACAGGGACAGGTTTATCATCTCAAGGCATGTCAGAAATCTTGTCCTTAACCAGGCTTCTGTCCTCACACTGAGAGTTACTACAGCCAATGTCAGTTCCTAATTACAGCCAGTGTCAACTATACAACTACAGTGACTGCAATAGGGCTTGTAACAGTAATTATTTTGATGGATCTAAAATTTTAAGGGTTGTTATTTTTAGTGACAAGCCAGGTTATTTTCACAACTTGATACAAAGCAGGTTAAAGCACAAAATCAGGAGATATGTGACCCAGCACCCAAACCAGTTCTTTTCTCAGGATCCATCTCTCTTCTGGTCTCCTGAAAGGTAGGACTACTGGAAGTTTTCATCTCTGCAGCACACGGGCCAGAAGGACCCATGTCCTGGAGTTCCCTTACAGCCCTGCTATCTCTGTTGGCAATGACACCCAACTCTGCACTCAACAGCTTCCAGACAGCTGTTTGTCATCACTAGCTTTGTAACCCTTGGCTTATTCCCTCATTTTGCCTACCATAGTGTTTGATACAGCATAGAGTGCCCTCTGCAGCCAGGGACTGCCAGGAAAACTTGTCCCTGCCCTGTACTCACTGGTGTGCCCTTAAGAGTTCATAAATACGGTTCTCATACAGAACTTCAGTCCTTTGTATCAGTCTGGGGGTTCTCTTAGGAACCAGTGCCCCAGGGGGAATAAAGGGGTGGGGTGGTAACTTTGGCAAAATCCTATCTGAATATTTTTATCAGATTTCATATTTGTAAAGTTGATTTTCAGTAATGCCTGCCATTGTACCAACAGTAAGCCTGGCCTCAAGGGTATCTTAAGTACATAGCTCTCCCTTTCTCAACTGAAACATGAGAAAAATCTGGGACAAAATGTACCTAGATCTGCATAAAAAAAGTCAGAAATGTCAGCTTTTCATGAAAAGCCACTAAAATTTCCTTAGATACACAAAGAATTGGTTTTAGAAGACCAGCACTTGATAAAATGCACACATGGAGCTAGCCCAGTCTCTAGTTGCATTTTTTCCTGAAGATTAACTGTCCTGACTTAAGGAATCACACAAGTTATACATTTTAGCCCACCGCATATATACTTTCGTATGGGGACAGATCAAGCACTTTGGGGGTGGGGCAGAGACCATATTGCTGAATCTGTGATATTTCTCAGAGACAGATTTTGCTTATAGTTCTGCTAGACAAGGAGAAGAAAAAAGCTAAACCTTTCAGATTAATGTGTAGCAAATGCAATGTTTCTTGTGCAAAGTTTTAAGAAGAAACATTCTGCAACTTTCATAAAACATGCAAGTGTGGATCATTACTTCTGTCTCAAGAACATTCAACAGTGACCAAGTCATGATGACAGATTCTCAAAGTGTTCTTGTTCTAGAAGATGAATATATGAGAAAATTTTATTCTCTCCAAAGACAAAAAATACTTGTTTTTAAACCTTATAGTTGATACCTTAGCATCTCCATCATAAACAGATTTGACTTAAGTAGCAATCAGTCAGAAACTGAACAGGTTCTTTCAGTCCAGATCATCAGCTCAGTCTGTATCAAAATTGCTCATGTACATTCGCAATCAGCATCAGCTGAACATCAGAACAGTTACAGACAGGGAAAACAGGGAAATGCAGAATTCCAATACCACACAAAGACAAGCAAGCAGTCTTCTTACAGAGTGAGGGGAACGCCCCTCCGCCCCAGCAGGTGTTTGCTGTAGGTCTTCAGCATAGCACAGACTGTATTCCTCACACAGGAAACACATTTTGCCTTTTGTGAACAGGTACATTGCTGCACAAAGCACTCTGTCTTTAGTGAACCTGGCATCACTTAAACTGGTCTTGAAAGCAGCAGACTAAAGCACACAATTTTTCAGTGCGAACACATGTGTGATCCAACATTATTTTCCTCATAAATACTTGTTTAAGTGGTACTTAGAACCAATAAAAACTTGTGTCTTTATTAAAAAGATAAAACAAAAGTATAAAACAGTATTTGTAAACCATCAGGAGTCCCATAGAAAAAGCACTGCTCTTCTATTTTCTAACGATACACAACTGCAATATGGTTTTTCTCAAGGGTACTTTACCATTTTGTTACTGCTTCATACAGAACACTGCAGACATTAACAGAAGATGTAACAATTGTTAATTCCTTTCTGGATTGGTCTTATTGTTTGCTGACAGACAACGATTGCAAAGTAATAATCCACATCTTTTCAACTAAACCTAAGTCTGCTTCAATGAGCTCTGTTCTTGACATGGTCTTAAATAAATCAAGTTAAAATGATGAGTGGGCTCAATCTTATATTCTAGAAAGCATCACCCCAGTAAGAGGCTTTTACATCATTGGCATTGCCTTGCTCCAAAGCACAGCTAGTAGAAGAAATCCTCAGCCCTAAAAGACTTGGAGAGCTATGATCATGGGGTAAACTGGTTAGTAGGATGAGGAAAGAAGTCATCATCCAGTCCCTTCCCCATCACCTGGTGTTTGAACTACATATAGTTGCACTTCAGATCTTCAGACTCACCAGCCATGCCCTATGTTATTCCCCCTCCTCCCCCCCCTGCCTTTTAATTTTTTTTTCCTCTTTCCCTTTTTTTTTTCTTTCTGTACACTGGATACTGGCTATGGAAGTGACTTCTGCAGTGCCTAAGGTATGAAGTTTGCCCATGGGGAGGTAGTAGTCTCTGCAATCTACTCTCACCACTGCAGCATAACAGAAATGCATAGTTCCCACTCTGGACCTTGTGCATCCAAGCAGGGCACTTCAGGATTTGGCCCTTTGGTAGCAATATATAATTCAGTGTTGCATAAATGCACATTAAGAATCTTAAGGCATGTCTTAACTTCCCTGCTCTGCAATAGTGCTTACATGAATCCATTGTACTGTGCAGAAACTTGAATTTCTTGTCTCTTCCTAAAATGTACATGGTCCATTTTTCACTGATCAACTTCTTCCAAACAAAATTAAGTAATATTCAAGCTCAAAATGTGTTGCAGAAACCTAGTGAAACAAAGAGATCATTAGTGGAATTACATTATTAGCTTTTTAAAAACAGATCACAGTTCAATGAAGCTAAGTTACATGTGATTCACAGGCTCCTGGTTCAGGAGAACAGCTAACTTAAAACTCATAATAATTCTGGGAGGTGTGGGGTTTTTTATTTTTGTCTTAAACCTCTTATGTTTTAGAAGATTATCTGCACTAAGAATGTCAATCTGTCACCACTGACCTGTGGCTAAAATCTCTTGGATCCCAGACTGGCAGGAATTGCTCATTCATTTTGAATTAAATTGATAGATATGGGGACACAAATTCCATTTGCCTAGGTGAGGCCTGGGAACTGCTGGCTGGGGAACTGGCTTTCTTTCGCAAATCATGCTCTTTTCTCTAGAATAACCTGGGAACTTCACTCATCAGCCATGACTTTGATTGCTTCTGCTGTATGTTACAAGCATAAAATTGAAAAACACAACCCTGTCTGTTACAAAGTATAAGAAAGTGCATGGAAGAGATGCTGGATGTCACAGCAATTGCATGGTTGCTTACAGCTGCAGGGGGGACTGGAATCAACCACCCTAGCTGACAGGAAACTAATCAAATCCAACTGATCGCAGAAGGGCTGAAACATTGTGCATCAAGTTAACCATTATCTGAGCTCATGCATACCAAAATGCTTTTGTGTTGGCTGCAATTGTGCACTATTTACACAACTTTTAAAACTACAGAAGTTTGGGCAAACATGATACAAAGTACACAATCTTCCTTGATTAATTTTGGCCAG
This sequence comes from Picus viridis, assembly GCA_033816785.1. Classification (NCBI taxonomy): domain Eukaryota; kingdom Metazoa; phylum Chordata; class Aves; order Piciformes; family Picidae; genus Picus; species Picus viridis. Next base: position 14,449,551 of record CM066566.1, read on the forward strand.
ACTTCAGAAAGAAAAGGAGGCCAGAAAGAAAATTCAACCCAAACCATTACCATTTAATTGTCTAGCTTAAGACAGCCACTTATGCTGCCTCTCTAGGTCAGTGCAAAAAAAAAAAAAAAAAAAAGATTAAGATTAAAAAGATTAGAAAAAGATTACTTTTTTCTAATACTCTATCAAAGGCTGCTGGGATTAACTGCTCTCAGAAGATACCTATTCTTTTCTATAGCATATAGACAATCCTTAGTAACCTGTTCAGATCAGGTTAGTTTTTATACAGCTAGAGGCTGAAAGAAGTCCCTTGCTAGGGACATTCATTTGCACACCTACATAAAACATTAAGAAAAGTTGTAAAGGGAAAACTCATCATTGGCAGATTCTCATGGTTAAGTAGGTTTTTCAGAAGTAACACAAACTAGTCTAATTTTGGTGTTATACGAGTTTACACTGAGCAGTCTAACATCAGCTCAAACATTGCACCACCCTCCACAAAGGCCTTTTAGACAGTTTTTTATTTTAATTGAAAACCAACCCCTCCCCCTGCCAAAGAATAGGTCAGAAGTCTTTTTAAATAAAAGAAAAAAGGGCCAAAAAAGGAAAAAAAGAAAAGAGAAAAAACGTTACCCTAAAGTTACTAAGCTCACAGAACTCAAATTTTTATTTATTTTATTTTAACAAAGACAATTCCTTCCAAGTTCTGCTTCTTTTCCTTCTCTTTGAGGAAAAAAAGGGGAAAGGGGGTGGAAGGGGAGGGTGTGTGAATGACTCAGGCCTCAGCATTTACAGTTGCTAGTTGTCCTCCAGAGAGAAAAAGAATTAATGGGAATTTGTAAAGTCACTATGCTCCACACAAAAGAAGTCTAATTAAAGTCACTGGAAATACATCAAGGGAAGTTTTCATACATGCAGAATCACTGGTATTTCCTAAGTGCAAAGTGCACACAGAGCTCTTTCACATAAGATTACGGTCAATTCCAGCTGTGACAAAGTAGTACCTATGCCTTTTTACCTACTGACCTTCCTTCCTCCCTCACTTGCACACAGCTTCTTAGAGAGCAGTGTACAGCCCACCAACATACAATTAAGACAGCTGAACCGTTCCTTGAGAACGGTGTTTCCTCAAGACAGCACTTCATCTTGAAATTGCCTATTTAGTGGATTAGATTCTTTTCCCTGGTCAGGTAACAAATCCAGCACTATCCACTTCAATTTAAATTACAGGATTAGTCTGACTCAGATCCAGCCACCAGCCCCTGTTTCCTGTATTACAGGATTACTCTTGTTCTTGTCTTCTGGACAGCCATTCTGAATTTTATTTAGACTTTTCTATTACTCATCCAACATCAGAGGGCTCCACATTCCATGACTAGCGACTTTCACTTCAAGATGATGTCTATTTTTGTTTATGCACACATACACAGAAATGGCAATCAATTATGTTGGTCTTACCTGTTTTTCACTGAGATGGTTGGTTAGTAATAAGCTGAGATCAGCTTTCCAATGAAACTATAATATGCTTTTTTGCACCTAAAATGTGAGAGAGTCTCAATTATGTGTTTTTGCACATTTGCACAACAAATAGCAGAGACTTCAAACCAGAAAGCACATTTATTGTGTTGTGCCTATTTTAGAAAAATCTTTTCCTCCCCCTAATCAAACACAAAAAGATCAAAAATTGCAGGTCAGGAAGGGTAAGAATTATCTGTCCATTACCTTAGTGCGATAACTTGTTTTGGAGGAGAGCATGAGACACGAATTTGCCTTAACTTCTTAACATGCTGACTTGATTCTATGGAATAATTTTTCCTCCACTTCAACAAATTCCTAATGACATTTTAGGCCTAAAAAAAGGGAAAACCCACTACAAATGACAGATGGAATCATCAGAAGTGTTACAGTGCAGGCTAACCTGTTTTAACACTTTCCTCTTCAGGGCCACTTTCCACCCACTGACAATCACCAGCTAGCAATCGATTTTGTGATTCACTGAGTGGTCGAGTAGGAAAGGACTGATTGGTTCCAGAGCTGAAAAATAAGCACACTCAACAGGAATTCTGTAATAGTGGTAGCTGTTTATTTTAGACATTTGTAGAATAATTGTGAGAGACTAAAGCTTATCTCTCCTGGTGACTCAACAAAGATAAAATCACTTGCTGTTTGTCCAGACAATAGCTGATGTGCTTTGGGCAGAGCCACTGGAAGGACTCTTGGAAGGTGCAAAGATAACATTGCTCACGGGACTGCAGCTGGCCTACAACAATGGTCCAAGGGCCCAGCATTCACACCTTCAGGACAAGATCATTTCCAGCCATCAGATACCCCAGGAAAGGACAATGGTTCCTGATGTGAAAAGAGTGTGTGGGTAGCTAGATGGAGCAGGAGGAGGTGGAGGCCTTCCCCCCCTTCCCCCCATCCAGTGGCTGCCCAAACTCACCTGAGTACACAGAAAGATTTCCTGGGGAACGATACCTGGACCTAAAGATGATTTCCCAGAACGATATCCTGGGGAACAACACCTGGACACTTGCCTAAGGGCTAAAAAACTGTATAAAAGACTGGAGCAACTACTGGCTTTAGGAGGAGAAAATTGGAGTAGCAAGATGCAGAAGAAAGCAGACGGCACCACTCGCTGGAAACATCCCGGGGCCAACACAATGGATCTTGGACTCTCCGTGCCCTAAGTTCCGCCTGCTGCAACTCATGGAGCTGAAGAAGCTGCCCAGAGGACCTCATCCCTTCTACAGCCAAAGCCTCAGCACCCTTCCTCTACAGACCCAACATCTCCTGCAACACCGTTTCTCTACAGACCCAACATCTCCTGCAGCACCTTTCCTCCACAGACTCAAACTGTCTTGGGGGGTGAGGGGTGTGGTAATATAATTCTTTCCCTCTTCTCCCTTTCTTCTATTCTCTCTCTCTCTCCCTCTGATCCCTCCACTTTATTCATGTCCATCCACTGTAGTTATGTAATAAATAGTCTAGCTGTTGATATTTTGGCCTCGTTTGTGCCTCTAATTTCACAACACGGGAATATTCATTAAAAACCTCAATCTCTTTCCCTCTCTGGATCGAGACAATAATGAAGTTGGTTAGGAGCACAGCAAAAAAAAAAAAAAAAAAAAAAAGTCTACACTGACAACTACAAATGGCTCATGGTCCCTGGCCCCAACCCTGGTTCTCTATCTACAGGCTTATTCCAGTCATTAGACTAAGCCCTTACTTGACATAGGCCATTCACAGCTCTCATGACAAATGGCACACTGACAACAGTGCTACTGCCACACAGTTAAAATAAAAATCTAACCAGCAATGTCTGCAAGAGCAACCTAATGCTACTTGATCCCACCAGTAAATGCTAAAAGCCTTCTGTTGGATATCTTCCTTATGCAAAAGGATAGTCTGCTGTTTGCACAAGGTTCTGCTTTTGTGTAAATTCCACAGGTTATATTGCACTGGAGGCAACTTCTCAGTACTTCCTTTGAAACCTTTCAATGCCTCCTAACTCAGGTGACTGCTGTTGACAATAACCTTCAGATACAAATTCTCTAAACTGTACATAAGACCTCTAAAATATCAAATGTCAACATCTGCAAAAGTTTAACATACTCCTGTGTCTTTGAATCTTAAGCAGGCTTCCTGGAAATGCACTGAAGATACAGATTTGGAGGGATAAAAAGTAACAAGCTCAAACTCCCTCCAGTGCCAAAACCCAGCAATAACCACAGTGATATACCTCTCTTGCTAACCAGGTCTCAGCATCCCCAGTTTAAGCACACTGGAGGAGATTAAATACAAAAAAATACCTTGCCTCTCCTTCATTCTAGTAAGCATCTAAACTTTGTTTTCACTATTCAGTCTCCCCTTGGACTTTTTTTGATTATTAAGTGCCTAGAAGCTCTCTTACTTCTGTTATTACTGTTTCCTTCGAGCAATATCTTCTCTTGTAGGTCAAAGCCTGTAAGAAAGTTTCTGCATTCAGCAGCACCATTTTTTTCAGTCTTGATCTATTCTGTCCTTCCCTGAAGACTTACAAACTCAATCTGAATATTTAAAGTAGTATAAAACCCCCAAATATTTTGAAACAATTTTTTCTCCACATGAAATACAGAACAGTACACAAGCAGTATCATAAATGCTATAGTTACCTTTTGGCAGATTCATTTTGGCTTGGGACAGTAACTTGCTCTGGATCCATAATCACCAAACGAGTTGGAAAATTACACCCATCGCCCAAACTAAACCAGAAACAAAGATTCAAATCACTGATTGCAGTTAAATTAACTGAACAAGTACCTCTGCAAAAGGCAAACACTACAGGCTCAAATCAATTACTTGAGTGGAGTGTTGAACTCCAGATCAAGACATTTCTACCACTACACCAGGCAATCATTTAATTAAATCTTGGAGCTTAAATGACTCCCATTCTATCATTCAGTATAGGTTGCTGAGCACAGCACTAGTCTACGTATTTCACAAACATCACTGTGTTTTGGTAGACTATAGCCTTAGTCTTCCCCTAAATTACTGTGCAGACATAGTCTGATTATCTGGTTTCTATAGCCCCAGAAGCTACAGCATAAGCAATATTCTGGTGGTCATTCTTTCCCTTCTGCCCATAATCTTGAGGTTAGCTAAGCCTTCTTTGAAAGCAAGGTTATGCAAGATAAAACACGGTGGCAAAACAGACTGATCCATCTACAATATAGCTTCTGTCTTGAATCACATGAAAAGCCACAGTATTTGAGCAAACAGGTGAGGCAACTTATAATTGTCTTACCTCTACTATTTGCTACCAGATCTCAACTTCACAAACAGATTCACCAACATTTTAAACAAGCCCCAAAAGAGGTGTTAAAACACAGCTCCTACTTTGTGTTCTGACTTTTGGGAGCTTCCCAAAGCTTTCCAAAGTTCTGTATTTGGGAGGCCTTTCTCAATAAGGCCCTTATCTTTGAACATGAACCCTGAGTTTGCTCAGTTTTCGCCTGCACATTTTCCTTATCCCAATACTCATCATGCAGGATTTACAAGTTGGCTTTTCAGTTGTGCTTCAGTTCTTAGGCGAAGGAAAAGCATGACCAAAGTTGAGGAAGCAAAATGAAAGTCATGAAAGCCATTTATTCCCTAATTCATTCCCATTCAGACTGAATACCTGGTAAAGATAGGGAGTAACCAGTATTTCTTTTCATCTCCGAAAACCTCCCTGAGATTTTTGCTGCATCCAAGAGAAAAGCCATTTTTATCAGGGCCATTTCGAAATGTAGGTGCACGAAACGTTTCTGTAAAAGAAAAACATGCAATGTCTCTAGAGTGATAAGGAGCAGGAAGAATGAATAAACAGACTCTAATTTCTTTATTGTGAAAACAAGTGTCAGGCAAGCTGAGACAATCTTGATGTGTGTTATGGGAAAAAACACCCCCAACCTTATTCTTTAACAGAACACTTTCTCTTCCAGAAGCAGTTTACTAGATCTAAACCCATGCAGGACAGTTTATTCCAGTTCTGCCAAGCCCTGAAGTTAAGAGCATCCTGCAGTATCACAGGAAGATGAGGGCTATTACATTAGAAAAGTAAATACTTCACAAACTATAGCAAACCACTATCATTTTTCTAGTGCAGTGGACACGCTGGAGGGAAGGGATGCCATCCAGAGGGACCTTGACAGGCTAGAGAGGTGGGCACAAGCCAACCTCATGAGCTTCAACAAGACCAAGTGCAGGGTCCTGCATCTGGGTCGAGGCAATCCCAGGCACAAATACAGGCTGGGCAGGGACTGGCTGGAGAGCAGCCCTGAGGAGAGAGACTTGGGGGTGCTGGTGGATGAGAAGCTCAACATGAGCTCTCAGTGTGCACTTGCAGCCTGGAAAGCCAATCAGATCCTGGGCTGCATCAGGAGAAGTGTGGCCAGCAGGTCAAGGGAGGTGATTCTTCCCCTCTACTCAGCTCTGGTGAGACCCCACCTGGAGTACTGCGTCCAGTTCTGGAGCCCCTATTACAGGAGGGATGTGGACTTGCTGGAAGGTGTCCAGAGAAGGGCCATGAGGATGATCAGAGGGCTGGAGCACCTCTCCTATGAGGACAGACTGAAGGAGTTGGGGCTGCTCAGTCTGGAGAAGAGAAGGCTCCGAGGTGACCTCATTGTGGCCTTCCAGTATCTGAAGGGGGCCTACAGGAAAGCTGGGGAGGGACTTCTCAGGATCTCAGGTAGTGATAGGACTAGGGGGAACGGAATGAAGCTGGAGATGGGGAGATTGAGGCTAGATGTGAGAAGGAAGTTCTTCCCCATGAGAGTGGTGAAGCCCTGGAATGGGTTATCCAAGGAGGTGGTTGAGGCCCCGTCCCTGGAGGTGTTTAAGAGCAGGCTGGACGAGGCTCTGGCCAGCCTGATCTAGTGTGGGGTGTCCCTGCCCATGGCAGGGGTTGGAACTAGATGATCCTTGTGGTCCCTTCCAACCCTGACTGATTCTATGATTCTAGTCAGTCCAGTTACACCCTTGACCAGGAACTGAGGGGACTCCTTGCTTTCCCCATAACAACAGATACATCAAAAGTAAAAAAGGACTTAACCCTCCTGCCAAGCAATGAAAAAATTCCTTTTCTTTCTTCAAGTAATTCTAGCAAGCTGATTTTTTCTTTCCATTTTCAATCAACCCACTTATTTTTGAGGACAGAAATTTAACTTCCACTACAAGGTTTAAGATTTTGACATATTAAGTTGTGGAGATACCCACCAGCCACTTCCTGTGAAATAAAACTGACATCACTATTAGGATTTAAGAATATGCTTCTGGATCTAGTTCAAAATGTAGTATGCTTATGAACAGCAGAGCCTCCACTTTAGTTGGGGCCACCCAGCTGCCCCAAGTACAACAGGGTTACTAGCAAGTAGCAATTTGTGTTACATACTCAACAATATATCAAACCACAACAGAGATCTCAAAAAACCAAAGACATTAACATTCATCATAAATCTTAATGCTTGACTGCAGCTGAGAACCTACATATTTTCCTATATATTTCACTTTTAATTACTTTCACCCAATATGCTTCTTATTGCACAATATTTAAAAATTCTGTTCACATGCAAAGGCACATCCTGTAGGCCACACATTCTCTTCAACTCAATTTTCTGGTCAAGGGACAGTTTCATATTCTAATTAACTGACCTATGGTTGATCTGTTTTTGCCAACTAGCCAGCAGTGGTAGCTGAAGAGGGACAGTATGCTGATGAAGAACATGGCTGCCACAAAGAAAAGGAACAGGACATGGAATTTTGCATGGGTATCTGGCAATTCATTCTGGGGAAAAAGAAAAGAAATGAATGTGTTAACATTTTTTAACAATTAATGGAATATTGTTTCTAAACACTTCCTGCCACACCCACTCTGCCATAGGTCTTTCACTTCAGGTTTCACAAAGGAAAAAAAGTGTAAGCCTGGCTTTCCTTTCCTGAGTTTAGTAGCATCAGTGCATACATCTGTCTATTTTTAAACACACAGGAGGGGGCAAGGAAGAGAATTTCCTATACTAAAACCATGTGAACAGTACAGCCACAGCCAGAGAGACATGGGGAAAACATGTTCACTTTTTCACTTTCTTTGAAAGGAAGAAAATACAACAAAAACACCCAGACCCTTTCCTGCTGAACCTTATTCTGCACTGGTATAAGGAATGTGAAGAGAAATGGCTGTCATATTATGTTTCCAAAACTGCACAACTGGGACAGGTATTCAATTTTTGATGATCTTTAAGGTTTAGTCAACAAGCAACATGTAACTAGCAAACCAAATTTGCCATGTCTGACTGGGAGTGATTCACCAGATCTACGTGAAAGAATTTCAGTACAACTATCATGTAAAAAATAACTCCCTGCCCATATTGGATAGTTGATTCCACCCCCAAGCCCAACTATTTTTAGGCTTGCACTTTCAAGAGGCCAACAGGATTTGTAATAATACTGTTCCAGTTTTATATCCTCAAAATCACAGCACATTTAAGTAGCTGACCTTTAACAAGCACTATGAAAGCAGAGAGGCTATTTTCAATCAGCTGTTTAGCTAGCATTACTGCCATTACTTTTTCCATTAGCTCATTCAGTATACTCACTTATCTAAGGCTGAAGGGCTTTTTTTTTTTAGACTAAAATACATTTCAATCAATATTAAGTGCACAGAGGTATATATCTATCTCTGTACGCTGCCTACATTCGTAGGCAACAGATCACAGATCTCCTTCCTTCTGTGATGGTGTAAATAGATACCATGAATGACCGGGAGTAGAAAACTGACAGTAGGCACAGTATTTAAACAATTACAGCAACGTTGGGGTTTACCTTTGGACAATTCTCTGCAGCTTTCCTGCGGCAAAGCTTTGCGCAAACAAAGACAATTTATTAAACACTAGCATTATGTTAAGACGAAGTGTTTGAAAACAGCACAGGCTTTGTTAAGAACAAAACGGTTGGTGCGCACACGTGCTCTTGGATGTGCTGAGTTCCAGTGCCCAGCAGCAGCCTCAGCTCTCGTTCTCCAAGAGAGCAGAGGAGAGAGTATGTAAGAGCACACTACTAGCTTAAAGGCTTGAAGTTTTCTAATGAAGCATGGAAGTACTGCTGTTCAGATTGTGGCTAGATCACCTTCCAGTGGTTCCTCTGCTTGAGCAGCATGACTACACCCAGTGCTTTCTTTGCTATTTGTTTCCATCACAAATAAGGTTTATGAGAATATGATCAAATAGTTCATACAGGTCCGAAAAGCTCAGAATATTCCAGAGGTATAAAGCAATGGCCTATACATTACAAAATATTTCTGACTTCAGAACATATCTATGACGATGAGATGCACTTTCAGTCAAAACCATAAAAATTGACATTCTTTGCACAATTTTCTTTGTTGAACAAAAGGAATCCATAACATATCAGTACAGTTTTTTTGTCTTCCCAACATCCTTCAGTACTGAGATATGTTCGTGGGCTACATTTTTAGCGTAAGATCTGAAATTTAATCAGGACTTAATACAGCAAAAAAAAGGAATGTTTACCTTTTGAATTTGAAACTCTACACCTAAGAGTGGTATTAGCTGTCTAAGCTAGAAGTTGGCAAATCTGTTGTAGGCAAGATGTATGGCTTTTAAGTGACATTAATCTGTGCAGAAAGCCTACGCAGAGCCCAAGCGTTTACCTCGGTGTCAGGCAGATATACAAAGTATTTTCAACAATGCTGGCTACCACTAGATCATGCTACAGTCAGCAAACGACAGCAGAATTCAGACCTCTGAACTCTAAGTTCAGTTTACTCGCTGCCTGTTTGTTCTTTTCTTTTTTTTTTTAAATGCAATTTTGGCTTATTTGTGCAACAGTCCCTCTCCCTCCTGCTGTGAGGATACGTTGTATTTTGCAGTTCCTTGAAACTGAGGCTACCAAAATACATACTCCAATTTCTGCATGTTCCTAAGCTTCACGTTAAAGCTATGATGACTTTTCCTACTAACTTCTATTTCTATGCTGCTTCTGGAATTGCATATTTAAACAAAACAGTTCTCTGGAAAGAATTCTCAGGCTAGTTGATTTTGAAGCTCAAAGAGCAGCAGCAGCTTAATCTTTGTGTTTTCTGTGGGCCAGAAACATGGATGTTTATTTCAGCTCTTAAAATTGTTTGAATTATGCATGATTAAGCTACACGATCCCCAGGGAGCATTTACCTCTTCTGACTACCCAATTTCAGCCACTTGTTTTAAACTTGTAGGAGAACTGTAGAACTGAAGCATCTTTCAAAAAAGGTCAATTCCTTCCTGGAGAGAAGCAGGCAAGTTTTGAGCATGTATAACAGGCTTATTCACAGTTGGGCTCTAGCAACAGCTCACATGCCACAGCATGTGAAAAAAAGGTGAAACTTCAGACATTAGTTATTTAAAGTCATCATGCTCAGCAGCAGCACAGAAGCAGACTCGCGGGTGAGACAGCTGCAAGAGCCTACAAAAGGAACCAATTTGCACAATAAAATTTGTGCTGCTTAGCACATGTAATAAGACTGAAGCCAATCTAAGGAGTCCCCTACAAACTCTTGCACAAGCTGAGGGTCATCTGAGCATGCAAGGTCATAAAAAACTCATAACAAAACCCACAACAAAAAAGTGCTATCAGAACTTGACTTGTTACTTACCTTTTAGTAGCAAGACCTAGCTTAAATCTACAAAAACTCAGAAGTCCTGGTAAACGTCCTTATATGCATATGCAAGAGTAATGAGTTCTACCTAAGGATTAGGAATAGCTATTTCCCCCCCCCCCCCCCCTTTTTTTTGAGGGTGGGGGTTTGGTGTTTGGTTGGGTTTTTTGTTTGTTGTTAATGTAACCAAAGTTTCACAGAAGCCTGTGAGATCTACCTGGAACACCCATCTCATCCTTGAATTAGTTACACTCAGAATTGCCAAAATAGTTTGCAGGACAATGAAAGCAGCTGAAAAATACAGAGCTTTCAAGGGGAGGGAGCATGGCAATCATGAGAGCAGACACAAATAACGCACTGGGAAGTACCACCATGCACTATGTAAACAGGGCATCAAGTACTGGGCGTTCAGCCAGTGCTGGTCCTTGTGTCAAATACATTTGGTGAAACAGAGGTTTTTATCAGCTCATTTTAACTACTTATTAGATAGAACAAAAATTTCATAAATATAGGGAAAGTAGTTATAAGCAAAAATAAAACCCCACCAAAAAGTAATTCATGTTCCCTTGATTTACACAACAGAGATTAACAGCTCCATCCACATGTAATCCTGTGGTAAATATTTACAGCCAGTATGCTTGTTCACTGTATGAACAGTATCAAGACCTTTCTTCAGCACTTCTGCATACAACATAAAAGACATAATGTAGAAGTCTTGCATGTGCAAGTGACATGTTTCAAGAAAAGTAGGGGTGTGTGTGTGTCTTACAATGTTTGGAAGGATCTGCATACCTGTGTTGTGTCTCTACAGACATATTATCAACAGTGCAAAACAATGGATCACTAAAATTTTTTGTAGTTAGCTTATATACCATCACAACCTCATTAATACAAGTTCTGAAGTGACCACATATACAGTCCCAAGGAGAAGTTCATCTTCCATCTGAGTACTGGATATAATCAGCAGTTTGTTACACACTTTCTCTGAAAATCATCTATGGGGTAGCAAAAAAAGAAACACTGCCTTCTGAGTGTATACTGTAATACTTCTGATAGCCAAACTTTAGGGGAGAAAAAACCCAACATCTAGAGAGCCTCAGTGGAAAATGTCAACAATAACCTCTCTGATGCTGTAGCAAAGTCGAGCATTAGCCATACAAGTAGTGCTCAAGCACTGACTGGCAAGTATGTAAGAGCACATCTACAGTTTCATTAGAAATTGCATACAAAACACTGGAAAGCAGCCAGGCAGTTGTTTGGGAGTGGCTCATTGACAAATTAAAAATGTAACTACTTAAGAGTTGAGCAAGACTACCCAGAAGAGTCAGGCTTTTTCATATGAATTATCTGTCACACCACAGCTATGACCGAAAAATACATTTATGGTTTTCATCTCACACAATACTGAGAGCTCAGTTCCTAGATAGTTCCTTGCTCTCCAGTGCCAGGCCACTATAGACAACTGACAGGTTAAGAGAAATATAGTACTTGGCAGATCAGACCTACAGGTTTATATGAATGCAAATAAACACACTTTTTGCACCGTTTATCTTACCTATCTCATGCCAACTGTCTGAAAGTACAGCTATTCTGAATAGAGCATCAAGCTTCTCTTCCCCTGACACAACAGCATCTTTTTGCTCTAATAAAGATAATTGCTACAGATAATGACTGCTTTTCCCAGTCACTCTGACAGCAACTAGCATCTAAGAAGTATGTGCTGTTATTTACTTATAAAGATGGGATGGAAAGCTTTGCACTTTGAATAGTTTTCCCATATTAGTTAATGGAAACTGATTAAGGGAATTCTGACTGTAGCTCTTCTGCCCAGAGACAGGAAGGGACAATACAAGGTTTTGGAGACAAAAGAGAACACCACCAGAAGACACGCTGTTCAGCCTGAAATGACTGGAACAAAACTGATAGGAGGTATATAACACTGATGTTCAAGGACAGCTGCTCTTTGCATAAAATCTACTAAAATACATGCACATGTATTCATCATCTGACAACTGGTAACAGTTGCAGGGAAGCTGTATATCATTAACACTGTACATAGCATTCAACCTTTATCAGATTGATAAAACCCACTGAAGTTTGGACATGCCTATGCAGGGTCTCAAAACCGGCGCTCTGTTAGTTCCCAAGAAATGAATCTACCTGATCTGGTAGCTGATTATTTGTAGACAAGTCTAGGATAATATAAAATTGTTATTTGTATTTCACATTATTCAAAATTTTTATATACATACATGTGTGTGTACACAGACACATGTGTATATAATTGTTTGCTACTGCCAGGTCTTTCTGTATCTACATATCTATGTTCAATAGTCTCAAAAAACCTTGAGCTGTGCCACTCAGTTTTGATGGAGCAGAGAAATTGCACACTGTCCTCATGAGAGCTTCTTCCCTCAATTACTCATCCTGGGCAGTGCAATATATTTAATTTATTAATATTCAGAAAGCTCTCCTTCTTCAGTCACTTTTATTGATGTTTTCAATGTTAATGACCTATGGAACAGAGTAAATGGTGAGTGACAACATGCTGATGCGGCCTCTAATAACACATGCAGGATTAAACAAATGAATAACAACAACAAAAAAAGCCTTAGAACTTACTGTCCAAAATTTTATGAAGTACTGCAAGACTGTAGCAGCAACAAATAGACAGTACAGTAAGGAATACATTAAAAACAGGAGGAAGAATTTGTAGTTAGAAAATCCCACACAATTATTCACCCTAGAAGGAGGGGAAAAAGAAAGAAGTTACTATGATGTACATAAAATAAAATAAAACCCAATACATTCAGCTTTTGTGGAGCATAACATACACATGATGTCAGTGGCAGGTCGAAAACAGTCTGGCACTTGTACTTCAGAAGCATTTTAAGACATCATTTAGAATAAAGTCTCTTCCCTCAAGCCAAAAGATCTGTGCCTCTTGCATAAATTTTGCTCCCTACAAAGCACTATAGGACAGGACATGAGCTGGCAAAGCATACAACACACGCAGTCTGTGTAGGAAGCATCTCACACATTATGAACTAACCGCAGCCATTGCAGAAGATAATAAGAGCCTCTACATCACTTTCAGCAGATGCTGCTTTGGTTACAAAACCACCTTCAAGTCAACTACTGATAATGGTATTTTTACAGTAACTGCAGGAAATATTTTACTGACTACCAGGGGAGTACAAACTGCAGAACAGAAGATGTCTGAGGGAGTCTAATGTACCATCCAGAACCGAGAACTGACTTTCAGTGTAGGGGGTATCCCTTCCCCTGCTAACCATACCAAATTAAACAAAAGAAATGAATTCCATTTCTCATAGGTCTTGTCAGCACCAGGGTTTCTCTGTATAAGGAGAAACTGCACAATTTGGCCTACTGGGCCTCCACCTTTATGTTGCAACATACATTAGGAATAAGACTTGTTTTCATACATCAAAGTCTCAGGAAGTTCTATGAAAAGGAAGTTTTACTTTGAAGTTGCATTTTAGAAGCAGCATCTAAATTCACCATTACTATACTGAACTGTTTTTTTGTTTTTATAAACTTACCATGGACAGTGGTGGTCCATTTTTAGTACACATCTGAAAGAGAGAATTTCCAGCAAGTTAAAGCAAGAATCATATTTGATTTCTAAGACACACACTTTTGGCTTCTACAGGTTTTGAGTGTCTCTTGGTTTTGTGTTTGGTTTGGTTTTTTTTAAGGGTTTTACCCCAGTGTATCTTTTTTTAAGTCCTTCTCAATTATGCCAATTCTCTGTGCTATAGCAGCCATGCTTTCACCCAAAAGGATCAAGTGAGATTCAGAAGAGTTGTGAAGAGTGTCTTTTAAATGGAGAGCATTACTGAGAAACATCATATAACAGTTCATTAAGCCATACTAATTTTATGTTCTCATTGAGAGGAAACAAATCCGAAGGATCCTTCAGAGCTGTGTTAGCCTGGCATTCACTTCAGCTAAGTCTACTTCAGGGCTATTTTTGCTAGCTTCTTGCTTGTTTATTTTTTATAGCTAAGGGAAAGAGCAGCATATCAGGTAATTAGAACATCCCATTTTCATCCAGTTTTAGTATAATATGAAATACAAGACACTTCAGGCACTTAGATATTCACTGTATTTGCTAGTAAATGTGACTTTAGCTAAGAATCACAGGACTGTTGAGGTTGGAAGAGACCTTTGAGACTAAGAGATGCATATAAAGTCTTCAGTGCCCTTACAGACTTCCCTGATGATTCAGAATGCTAGGGAGTAGCAGTGATGTATTTGACATGGTTAAAGCGTATGATTCCACTGTCAATCTCAAAGATAAAGATTTTTAGCATTACCACTAGTACATATCTGTTTCAAGGCTGAAGAAGTAAGGTACAAAAGGTATCTGGTATCTCAGATATGTCTTTATTTTCTAACCTTGATTTTAATTTTTAAAATTTTACATGTTTTAAAAATATAAGCACCTTTTTACAAAGCTACAAGCAGGTTTCCTAAAATGTTCTGCTACCTTGGACAATGGGGCTGCACCAACAGGAGGAACTTTGGTCTTTCGTGGAATTCAGGTACTGAGGTCCGAGAGAGTAACAAATAGTAAATGTTGGTGTTAATCAAAGGCTGACATGCTAGAGCCAGGAGCACACTGAAGTGATGATCACAGGACAAATAAACCCCATCATTTCACATTCAGTAACTTACATGTCACATGCAGAACAATGGTGGCAGCGGTCAGGTTTGATTAGCTGGCATCGATCGCAGTATCTGATTGCTGCATTCAAGTGGCAAGGGTCAAGTCATTAAAACTTATGTAATTTTACAAAGGTTTCCCCTCCTTAACATGAACTGAATCTTAAAGAGCTTCCTACCCTCCCCTGCCACACCTATTCTCACAGACCTTCGCATACCCCTCTCATATGGTAAGTACTTCCGAGTTTAAGAAACTTAACATATGAAAGCATTTAAACCACTTTCATTTATTACTAAATGGAAATGGACTCAGTACAGTACTCTCTTGCTCCCCATGGGGTCTTCCCATCTTTTATCCTCTGGCACTGATCCCATATCACTTCTTTGCCTTCACCTCTGGACAGGGTACTTGGGCATCCCATTGTGAAACTACATTGTTTCAGGGCAGACTTTCTGCATTAGCCGTCTCGATCTTCTTCAGCAACTAGCAATCTAGCAGGCTGTTCAGAAAATCAGCTCTTCGTCTTTCTGGGATATTTTTAAACAAGCCTTCAGGCTCTTCTCAATGGAAATAAGATACCAGCACATGCAGTTTGAATGGAGGAGGAAAACCAACACCTACAGCTAAGAAGAACTGCTAAGAGCTGGCAAGCACTTCCCAGACCACTCTAGGAATTTAAGACTAGGATTCCCTTAAAGGGAGGTTTGGACTCAGAAAAGCCAGGGGTCCCTAACTTTCTTTGGAAAGTCACAGTAGACTTAGGTACAGTTATTCTGAGTAAGTTGTTTTTTGAAAACTCTACAGGGTTGCTAGTTTCAAGAAGGAGAGACATATATGTGTGTATATATATATATATATATATATATATATAAAAAGCTAGATTTTAAAGAATATACATATGTATAAGACATCAGTTTCACAGATTATTCATATATAAGTTGGAATTAAAATGCTTCTATGTATTAAAGGCAAATACAGAAATAGCCCATAACTAGCTTTGTACTGAATTACAGATGGGAATGAAGCATCTATTCACCCTTCAATTCTAGCCTGAAGTATGAGGTTTCTCTTCTTGCTGATATGATACAGCTCAAAAAAAAAAAAAAAGCTTAAAAGAGGGACAATAAATTATTATATAACTGAGTAAAGTTTGATTCCCACCCCCTCTGGTTTTAGCTGTATTTGCTGCACTTCTTTGCCGCGTTTATTTTGTATAGCTGATAATTAGCTATAAACGTTGTCAATTAGCTGCTTGCTATTCCAAACACTGGCTACATACTGAAATTCCCAGACAAATGACTCCAGTTTCTTTTGGGAGAAAAAAACCACAATAGCACAAATAACAAAATAAGGTCATGGCCTTTGCAGTATGTGCCTAATAGATTGTTCTTGAGTGACATCAACTGAATTTCATTTCAGCTTCAGAAGCACAGAATTATCTTTATCTCTCACCTCTCGATGCTGTTGTTGTATAGATAGGCAAGTCTTTAGCAGCTCTTCTCAAAATCTCCTGCTGGGATTCTGGTCTCTCTTCCTTTTCATATTGTTCTTTATCAGCTTTTGACAAGCAGAACTAGGAGGGAGAGAGAAAATGGAATGAAAGAGATTAATTATGACAGTGTGTTCTAGTCAAGCTCCAAGGAAAAGACTATGTATCTTAAACCTATGTCTTTTAACAACCCTTACTCACTGACCCCAAAAACCCCACATAAAAAAAGCATACTACAAGAATTACAGGAGATCCTTAAAACTCCTTGATGATCCTGGGCACATTTTAAAGAAAATAATCTTTACCTCTGTTCCATTATCTATAGCCTTTTCCCTTTATCACAAAGGAAAGCAGAGACATAGGGGAGTTTTAAGAAGGCCTAACATTTCCTTTAATTCCTGATAAGAGTATGTTATCTGTCAACAAGAGGAAGGCAACAGTCCTTTGCTGCTATGAAGGCCTCTTACCCAGTTCTTCTCTGAGAGTCAGAGAGATGTGCAAACCAGCACGGGCTAAAACAAAGACAACCAACCAAAAACCAGTTGAGGGGTCTTCATGGCTTCAGCACGTAAGTTGAAAGAGTTCAAGTGAAGTTTTTATTTGGGAGTGGTCGTCACTAGTCTCAAAATCCATGAGCTGTACTGAAAGGCAACTAAAGCAAAGCCTGTGAAGTTTGAGAGAGTTAAAATTCTGAGTAATGCATAAGAAGCATTCCTATTGAAGCCTCACTGAAATGTAAAGCTTTACCAGAAGAACCTACAGAGCTCTTACTTGTGAAACCCTTGAGTTTGGTATTCATTGAAATTCTGAGCATTACCATTAAGCACCACAAAATCCAGCCACTGTGCTGACAAGCCCCTGTGGTATTTTTCTGTTCTAAAGGCACTTTTAAACTCTTGAGCTTCCTGCATGGACTATAAGAGCCCTTTTTATAAGCACACATAGCCAAAGCATTCATGGTAATGAGTGGAAAATGCTGTGTGTGCAGCTGAACAAAAATTGGATTAGTGTGGTTTTAATATGATGATATTTGCCTACCAAGAACATGCATATGATTACTACACATGGATTTTCCTCTCATCCTGTATTTTTAACTCTTTTGGATTACAGTCAGCTGGCAAGCAACAATGAAGACTCCGCTTACAGAAAGGAGGAAGCAGTAAGGCATTGCTGCAAGTTCTCTATGTTGTTTCTTAGCCCACAATGCAAACAAGTTGCCTCTTATTCACCCCAGTTATTGAGCCTACCCACTATTCACAAGCACAAAACATCAAACATAATTCCCTTTAACCCTAGTTTCTTATTTGAATCTCTGCAGTGTGAAATTAAACTTTAATATTTCAGTCATCACCAAGAGTGACCTAATTTTTAAATCTTGATCTCTAAAATAGGTATTTACTCAAATACAAAAAATGGAGATGCACACATCAGAAGTTGAAGGCAGATGGTGCTAACAGTGGTGCAAGCAGTATGTTTCTCTTCCTACCACCCTTCTGAGTCTGCTAGATGACCCAATGCCTGCCCCCATGACTTACAATCAAGCAAAAGTTGCATTAAATATGAAATACTATTTCTATACAGCAGTTCTATAGGAAACCATTAAGGCACAGAACAGGAACTCAATCACAGAGTGTAAAACTTTTTAAATTTGTCCAAGTAACATCATAATATGATTCCAAAACTATAGACAGGATTTAGGTTTTCCAAAGAGCTGTATTTTGGTTGCAATTTCAGAAATTAAGGGTCATGAGAACACAGACTCTTTGGACAATGGCAGGATATGTTCAAAGACATCAAAAGTTGTCTGTTACCACATAGCGAACAGAATTTTCAATGAGGTTCCATCAGTTCTTATTGAAAACAGAAGAGAGTCCCTTTGTTTCCTTCCTCTTTCTGGATCTTGCATAATGTTGATTGTTCTTTCTTCTGACAAATGTACAGGGATTACACTATGACAACAGCAGCTGCAGAATCCTTTTTTAGTTCAACAGTAAGATCACAGGATACTATTTGTTTTGCAAGAGTGGCTAATTTGAATGACTGAAAATATATACATTTACACCCTCATACAATGGGGAGATTCTGAAGTCAAGCTTTGTTTTTTAAGTATAACTGGCATAAATTACTCACTGGTATGTGAACAGAAGGAACTTGCTCAGAGAGAAAAAGTGATGGTGATTTTTTTTTGGTTGGTTGTTTGCTTTTTGAATGTGTTTATTTGCTGTTATTGTTGTCCCCGCCCCCTTATTTCCCTTTAAAGCCATCTGTAAAAGAAAATTGTACTAAATCTGATCTACTGCTACACTTGATACAGGAAATATTCATTACATGTCATATGCCTAAATCATCCCTTTCACTCACCAAATACGGAAAGCTTGACTATGATGTAATAAGATCACAGGATACTATTTGTTTTGCAAGAGTGGCTAATTTGAATGACTGAAAATATATACGTTTGCACACTCATACAGTGGGGAGATTCTGAAGTCACGCTCTGCTTTTTAAATATATCCAGCATAAATTACTCACTGGTACATGAACAAAAGGAACTTGCTCAGACATAACAAGGTAACTACTGTGACAAGCAGACAGCAAAAGTTACCAGGCATTGCCTTTATGAGCGGCTCTATTTCCTATAGCTTTAAAAAAAACTGGAATTAGACAGTTCCAACCACATTTTAATTAGCCAGCTTGCTTAACTTTATCATTTTCCTGTTGAACCATTGCAGATAAAAGTCAAAAAAAACCACTGTGAAGACAAGTCCCTTTGCATTTTTAGGTTTAATAATTCAGTACCACTCTTGTTGCTTAGCTAGACAGCAGAATATTCTTCAGCTTTTTTCACTTTACATTCTGCAGCTTTAAGATACAGATCTCTAAAGCATAACTAAGCACTGCAGAGCAGTATTTGCCTTTCCTTAGAAGTATGGTTTTAACTTCTTTCAAAAATGTTTAAGGTTGACATTAGCACTGAAAATCAGACTTGCCAAAAATAGAATATCAATTCAACTCCCATAAAGCAACCAAAGCTTTGAACAGTTTAGCCAATTTAAAAGTTTTATAAAACCAAGGAAGGGAAGTATTTTAAATTTGCTGCCAGTATTTAATCCCTAAGAAACACAAATCTTAAAGTGAAAACAAGGTAACCCATCTCAGGCTTACTGCAATTTATTATTCAAAGCAAAACTTTTTACAGTCATTGCACATTCTTTTGCCATTATATAAAGGCCCTTTATGTACTCACTTCTCAGCTGCCCCTAAACCTTAACCCTTAACTTGACTTAGTGGTTCAGTGCTCCAGGTTATGATTATATATTGACCAAATAAAGGTCAAAACTGAACTGCCTAAAATGGAAATAGAAAGATGTTGTCATGGTACTTGATTTATTTGTTTTAAAAAAATATGGGTTTCAAGCCAGTTACTTCAGAGCAAAGCACAGTACATGACTGCCGAAGTTGTGATGAATTAAATGCATATTTCCTGTAAGGAAATATCATTGCACAAAACACACAGTATTTTAAGAGTAACTTCATCATTTTCATTCATGATGCACTGTCATGCAGTTCTATTTTAGATAATGAGAAGGGAAAGGTGAATCATGCAGTACTGCTAACAAATTTCATCACTGAAAACAGTTCAGCTATTTATAAAAAAGGCACTGACATTTTTCTAATGTTATATTTACCTCATTAGATGGGGATGCAGGAGATGTGAAAATTGTCTTCCAATAGGACCACACAAACATGAAAAATGACAGATGAAAAACCACAAGGTAGACAACTGCAATAAAATACAAATAAGAGTTTGGTGAATTTAGCTGAAAAGAACAAGGGGGGAAAAAAAGGGGAGGGAAAAAAGTAAAAAGAATGACCTGATCAAATTACATTAGATTAAACCCTTTTCCCTGGGTAAACGTGGCACTCTAGGAATGACCACATTAAAAAATATAATAAAAAAATAAGAAATCACCAAATGTGATGGCTACTACTTTTCAAGGATATAATGTTTTTAGGTATGATTCTGAAAGAGACTTTGAAGGAAAAAAAAAAAAAGGACCAAAAAACCTCTCCCAGAACTGACTATAGCTTAACCTGTGGCACATGACTAACTTGGATAAAGACGACGCTACAATTCCCTTCTAGATTCTACTGAAGTATTTGATAACTGATCTACAAGATTCAATTTAATTTCTACTTCTAACAGAAACAGCACGGTATTGTGCCACTATAGAAGGTACTGGTCATCAATGACAGTACAAACCAGGACTGCACTCCAAGATGAGAGCCAGATGCAAGTTAAAAACTGTCTGGTTATCTTCTTTCATATCATGAGTCCTGCTGTTGTGGTCACAGTAATAGCAAAACATAGGTGGCTTTAGTAGGGAGTTCAATCAATACGTGAACGGGTCTGTATGATATGGTTGCCTTAAGGACCAGAGACCCTGAGCTTATGACCCTGGAATGGGTTGTCCAGGGAGGTGGTTGAGGCCCTGTCCCTGGAGGTGTTTAAGACCAGCCTGGATGAGGCTCTGGCAAGCCTGATCTAGTGTGGGGTGGATCTAGCAGGGGGGTTGGAACTAGATGATTCTTGTGGTCCCTTCCAACCCTGACTGATACTATGATACTATTATGACCCATGAAGTTTTTTCCAATCTTGTTTCCTCTAACAGTTTCTTTAACCATTTGTCCAAGAGGAAACAGATGAGTTGTGCTAGAACAGCAAGTCTTAGAAAAGAAGTCATGCTAAATATTTACATTATCTTCACTTACATTATCTTCAGCTGCAGGAAGAAGGAAATCTGATCTCCTTTCCTGTGCACGTAAAGAGAGCCCTTTAAGAATCTGTATGGCATGCTTTATAGATGCCAGAGAAGGCTTTAAACTTTGGGAACTTCCAATAGCTCAGAAAATGCTTGTGCACAGCCAAAGATGTGGTCTTAATTTACAATTTTTCTGAATTTTAACTATTTGTTTCAGTAAAAAAGGGAAAAAAAAACCCAAACAAACAAAAAACAAACCACCCAACACTGTATTTGAGCTTTCTTCAGAGAACTACGCTTTTTACCCTCTCTTCTGACTCCTCCAACCTTACTGATTTGGCAAATTTTCAGCCATGGAGCTGACTGAAAATGCAAGCAGCAAAACCTTTTTCTAAAGTGATCCTAAAATAGACTTGCTGATAGGATAGAGCTTGTGTACAATTGTACTAGGCACTGCACAATTAGAAGTAGTATTTTATTAAAAACATACTGTACACATTCAAACATAACATGGTTAAGCAATTAAAGCATGTGAAAACAGTTTGTTAAAAAGAGGAGAAACAGACACAAAATTGGAGTGGAATCAGCTGCATAGACCAGAGCTCTGGGGAAGAACAGAGAGAGAGGAGCTGAATAGAAGGAAAGAGGAAATGAGATACAGAGAAGGGCAGGGCACAGCAAAACTAACTTAGACAGTAATCAGTTCCATCCATAAAAATCAGCCCCAGAATTCAGATTCTTTTGAAAGATTATTTTTAGTGCACACACAATACTTTACACAGCAGAACCTCAAAGTCTTGTCACAGGCTGTAGATGCCCCAACACTGCACAGAATAACAGGCACCAAGAATGGCTGCAGCAGGGGTACAAATCTGTGTCAGTGCTATCAGTACTTACCGGAAAAAGGCTGCTGTTAAAGTGTTCTTGCAAAAAAAAAAAAAACAGACACCCAAGAGATCTTGCAATCTGTTACCATCATTAAAAGCTAAGGGTCTGTCCTCAGCAGCCAAACTGAGGCAACTCAATGAAGAGCAAGACTCACGTGTGATGGGCTCAAGGACTCAAGGAGAAAGAATCTGCAACTGGCACCCCATAGGGGCTGCGCACTGAATAAATTCTTGCTTTGTTTCCCACTCGTGTGTGCCTGTTCCTACTGTGAATACAGGTATCTGTCCTGTTAGTGCTCCACAAACATGAGAGGGAAGGAAAACACAAATTTTGACAGCTTTACTTTGGCAGTCCATCTACCCACGTTTTGGGTAGCAGTATGTCCTCTGCAGACTACCCTCCCTGAAGCATCTTGCATCAGCATTCAGTACAAATATTAACTAGTCTCATTCTGACTCAGTTTATTTTCTTGTTAAGTACAATCTAGATGGAAGGTATGTCAAAAACTTCAAATCCCAATGTCTGCCAGCTCAGACAGACTCAGAGTCATGAGGAAGTGCTGGCTAAGCTTAGAGAATCCAGGATTCTTGGTGCCATGTTATGACCAAGTGAAATAATTTTTCCGTGAAGAAACTGATGCATATTAGACCATAATATATATCCTCAGAAGGACAATGCCTTAAGACATGCTCTTTGAAGCCTCCTGAAATATGCTAAGCCCTGCCTTCCTAAGATTTGCCCTTAACATCCTTTTACAATTTTTAAAACAATACTACTTCCAAGACAGAGTTAGATTACAGAAAAGTAGTAATATATAACAGAAGTATATTATATTGTTAAGAAAGATTCAGAGTTGACTTCATTCCCCTATCCCAGTGGATACGAATCTAGACAAGACTATGAAATTACAGTTAGGCTTAACGAGGTGAAGAAATCATCACTAATTTAATCCAAAATTTTAATTAAGTACTGGAATAAAAGGATTTGAACACACTACCTTGAAATATGGGGTAAAATATATTTGCTAAGATGTGCATTATTGATTTCATGTGCATGATTGATACCAATGCTACTGGTACTTTTGGCCTGTTGACTCTTCTGATGTATTTTCCTGACTCTTGTGAGTTAGCTTCTAACAACTTTCTAAAAGTTATGATAGCTTTCGTTTGAAATGAAACAAACAAACAAACAAACAAAAAGACTTCACTTCTCATTTGAAGATTAACCTCCATGCTAAAGAAATGAATATATATAGGATACCTATGACATGCTTTAGAATGGAAGGTGCAAGAAGTGTGCAGGTGACAGCTATTAAAAGCCTAAGTCAGGTTCCAAGAATTATTGTCAGTCTCATTAATTAATCAAGATTTTTATTCTTTGGTAGACTGAAGAGCACCTGCTTCAGACTACGCACATCAACATCACTGCTCTGCCAAGTTTCCTTAATTGGGACATGGAACTTGCCTTTCCGGAATAAATTAGGAAGTACAACTTATTCATATACAGGTCAACAGTAAAGCACAGCATCCATCAGCAGAATATTGTGAAGCTGAGGTGAAGCACAGCTGTGTAATGAAATGTAAAAATCCAGACTAAGACACAGGTTCCATACTGAATGGCTTACAATTTATTTTGGAGATTTTCGCACTCTCTCACCTCTTCATTAGACTATGAAAGAGGACAGATGTCATCAAGGTTCCTTCTCTTCACAGTGTTCTGCTGGATGTTTCCCATCAGGAAGAAAACTGCTATATTAAATTTAAAATTCTGTGTTCTTTTACAAAAACATTCAAAGAGATGAGAGCCTCTTACCAGTAGTCTCACACTCTGAAGACAGTCTTCTGGGGACAGTCAAAATGTAAATCTATGCTTAGTCTATCACTCATCTCCTCCTATAATATGAGATGAACTCCCAAACAAATATCCCATCAATAATTTGTATTTCTACAGGGGAAAAAAATCACTATAAAATATATTGTATTTTGAACTTGTGGAATTGCATCAGACTTTAGATTAATTTTTGAAGTGGATGAACAAGTGATTGTCATTGTGTGATGCCCAGTGACAGGACAAGGGGCAATGGGTGGAAGCTGAGGCATAGGAAATTTCATGGAAACATGAGGAAAAATTTTTCCTTGCGAGGGTGACGAAACACTGGAACAGGCTGCCCAGGAGTGTTGTGGAGTCTCCTTCTCTGGAGATATTCAAAACCTGCCTGGACGCATCCCTGTATGACATACTCTAGGTGATCCTGCTCTGGTTGGACTAGATGATCTTTTGAGGTCCCTTCCAACCCCTAACATTCTGTGATTCTGTAATGCTGGAAGGTTTTTTTGTCAGTTTGTATCTCTAGGTATTACCCACTGTGGCATATACTTGTCAAAGTCAATAAAAAGACTCAAGCAAAGTTTGTTTAAAAAAAAGCCTTAACTACTTGACCTGGAAAAAATTCTAAAATGCAGCCACCTTTGAAACAGTTGTGTTTTGCACAGTTCCGAACAGTCCTAAAAAATGGAGTTCCAATGAATTTGGTATGCTGTTTTGAAAATAGCATGATGTAGAACAACAATTCTTCCTCTTGTAGGAGTCTTTCAGATTACAGGGTGTGTTCGAGCATAAACAGAAACCTGACTTGTGAATCTGCTGTGGCTCCTTCTCTCTTTTCCTTTTTCTGCTCTTAGAGGGTGGGTATTCACTTAAAAATACTTGCAAGCCTAAATCATAGTTGTGTTACTCACAGGTCTTGTCATCATCCCAAACTCATGGAACTAGAAGCTAAGCACACTCAATCTCACAATATTTACCTTGTTTCTTAGCACTAATCTACTCACTAAATATAGCTTACACAAAAGAGTATATTTAAATTCTATGTCCCTTAAGATGTGTGCAACAAAACTATTCACATCTTTAAATAAACAAAACAAACAAATAAAATTACCTTTTTCTGCAGTTGAAGAAATAGTAACTGGAAGAGAAAAAAAAAGATATGGTAAGTAAATTTGTATTGGATCAAATGTTTGGCTAGAAGACATATGAGACAGCTGACTTGTTTCAAATTGTACTTCAGGCCTCAATAGAGCCTCTCTACCCTATTCTGGGGTAAAACAGGAATTAGTATTCCTCCTGCCAGTCTTTGAGGCTTGGTGAGTCAGTGGAAGAGCTTAAGAGATCCAGTTCCCTGTATTAACCAAGCAAGCACACTCCTTTTCACATTCCTTAGATCATAATGTAAGCACATTCTGCTTCAGATATGCACCTACCAATGTTTTCTGAGTCAACAACTAGGCCAATACATGCAACACTGGAAAGCAGAAAATTAAATGAAAGTTCTTAGAGAAGTCACTGTGAGACTGTTATATGTAACCTACTTCCTTCTCTTGGCTTTTCCCCACCACACACTATTTTTCATCCCCCTTGGCCCTGAATGCTGCAGGTATAATTAAAACTCCTCCACTTCCTTCTTTCCTACAGCCTCATCTCCTTTAAACCCAACAGCAAACTTTATCATTCAAATCTACTTTTGTATACTGCCTGACTAGTTGTGGTACATCCTCTTGCCCTCAGGCTTCTTCAAAACCTTCACACTTCATTCATCAGTTCAGGTTAAGACGCTGAACAGAGAGCTGCTGTACTTACTGGGTTGCTTTGTTCATATCACTTTTCTTACTGGATCTCCTCCTCAGACACTGAATTCCTGAAATTCACTGAGGAAAGGATCTTTTCTTGACTCTTCATATTATATAGCAAATTTAAGCTTCTGGTCATCAGCACGAGCAAAAGGTTACCAGAGCATACCCTGCCTACTTCACATCGTTTTTTTCTCTCTCAGTTCTGACATTTCCACAGTCATTAGTCCTCTTGCCAGTTCAAAGGAGCTTTTTCTCAATGCAGGCTTGAGTGTTAAATCCACAGGCTTCAGTATGCATTGCAGACTTCCTTCTGAAAGGTTACTTTGGTCACAGAGGTGGCATGCATGCCACTTAACTGCAGATATCTGTAGGAAAAGGGTCTGCAACTATATTACGCAGCCATTCCCCATTTTATAGTCAATACAAGACATAACGAGGTGATTCCTCAGTGTACAGATAAACTCTTTTTGCTCAGGTATGTGGTTTTGGTTGGGTGAAGGGGTTTTTGTGAACTTTTTTTTTTTTCTCCTTCCCCTCCCTCTTCCTTAAAATATCTGCTCAGCACCCTCTATCTGTCCATAGGAGCTTCTACGACATTAATGGAAAAGTTTCAGTTCCTTCCACTCACAGAAAGAAGAAATTCCCATTTAGAATAGAACTAGGGTGGCTTCAAACTAAAGGAGACCATATCCTAAAGAACAGTTGAATTGGACATTACTTGCATATACTTGCACATCCTCCTCCCATGTTTCTGTCTGAAACATGGACACAAACCATAGAGAAAAACAGACCCTGAAGGACACGATTACCTGCAAATTATGCAGGTAAATATAACATGTCCAGTTGTGTCATGACCTGCTCTTATACTTACCTGCAGTCTCAGCATTACCTCACTGCATGGTAGAGGTCACATTATTCTTTAAAAGTATATCCTGTGAGTGCTTTTGCTTGGAATTTTACTAATGCTTTTTACCTCCAGTTAAAAAGGTTTCAACACAAGAAGAAGATAAAATAATTAAAAAGGTGAAAATTAAAAACATTTGCTGAATAGGGCTGCTCTCTCAACTTAAAAAATAAGTACTACAAGTACTTAATCTAAAGCTTTGTCTTTGGCTCCTCATATATCTTAAGTAAACACCTTTGCAGACAGATGGACAAACAAGTATTTCCCTAGAGAGGAAACATAAAAAAATTCTTAATTATCCTCTTATGGGATGGGAGAACATTGCTATCTAAAACAGGATAGGAAATTTGTTGTAGGCAGTTCTGACTAAAGTACTTCACAATCGGCAGTGTCATTTCTACTCTCAGCACAAACTAAAATTGTGAGCCAAATTTGATGTCTGAAGACTCAAAATAATTAACAGTCTTTATGTGTAGAAAAAGAAGTTTTAAGATTAGGTTACCTATGAGACTTCATCAAAAAGATCCCTAAATAAACTTCAGCAAAATTAATTAAAGCTTCATAGCACCAGCAAGGTATTTTTCTCTTTTGCATCTAGGTCCCTTAGGTCAGAATGCCATTATTAGACTTTGCAGAACAATTTTATTTTGGCAAGTTCCTGCAGTCTGAGGCAAAAAACAACGCTGAAATGCTTGTAATTTTCATCCTGTCTTATCATTCTCAAATAAAAAACCTGCCAGTTTACACAATTAAGTGTTTCTGTCTCTTTCACTGCTGTTATTCTCATTGTCAGATTATATGAACAGCAATCCTACCGCTTGTCCAAATTCATTCATCAAATGACAAATCAACAGCTTTACAGGATCTTTATACCACAAAGAGAAGCCCCCTTCGAAGAAGTTAATATTTAATCTTCACATTAAACAGACTCTTAAGTATTTGCTGGGCTGGCAATGTCACAAGCAGCTTTATACCATGAAGAAATAAATTCTAGCTTGTGAACTGTGGTTCAGGAAAAATGCCCCTACAGAACAAGCCTTGTGTCCCACCATCCCTGGCCTGTAGTTTAAAGTAACAGGCTTAGCCCTTGATTACTGTTCTCCGGTACTGCTTGTAACTACCTTAGATACTACCACTCAGCTTCCACTAAATTAATACCATCTTCACTTCAGTAATTTCTAAATCACTGGTTCTTGTTTAGAGTGTGGGAGGGGGAAAAAGCCGTGCTGCCTTTTTGCTGATTGATATTTTTGTGAGAAAGATATGCACTGCTTGTGATTTACCTGTTAATCTTGGAATGCAACACCATATGCTAGATTAGATGCATCAGCACAAGTTACTGCCTTCAGTACTGCAGTCAACACAAACCTGCCCAGATTTCAGGAATGTAAGCATTGTAAAACAGCTGTTCATTTGATGATTTAAAATATATCCCCAAATCAGACTACTGCTCATCTACAAAGGGAAAAGTAAGAGCAAAAATTTTCACTATAGCCTTATGATTTCAAAGGATTCAGCAACCATTCAGGTCAGTGTTACAGTACCGAGCAAGTTGAACAAAGTGAAGGAGCTCTGTCTGACTGCAACACAGACCTTTACCTTGGCTACTTCAGAGTTTCCAAAATCACCTTAAGAAAGAAGCTCAGCAAAGCCTGCCTGCGAAGCGAGGTAAATAGGTCTGCACTGAACTTCATGCTCTTGCCACTTGTCCAGGGACATATAGGCCAAACACACTTTGCTAGCCAGTGCTGCACCACTGAGCAGCTTACATGCTGGACCTTCCAATGCCTTGGGGGTCATTGTAACGTGAAGCACATAAAACTAATTATGTGGTCTCACTCCAAAACACACAATTTAGCCTTTTATGAGGCTGGATTCAAGTGTACTTTTTGTCATCTTAGAGGGCTTCTTCCTCAAAATGCAATGAAAAAAAGTTGTCTTAGTTTTGATTTAAACACCTAGCATCACTCCTGTCAGCAAAGACACTTGTTTCTTCATGACCATAGTTGTTTGTTACACCTCTTTCTAGATACTGTTCCTTACATTGTTGACTGTTATCTTTTCATCTCACCTCTGTCACAAGAATGAAAATGGCAGATGCCTAAAGGTTATCACAGGAAACAATACTGCAGACATAGGGACATCATTAGCTGTATGACAAATGGGACTGGGGGAAATGTCCTTTGTTGGAAACATTCTTCCTGGAGTATGAACAGACAGAGGTGTAAATTTCAGAAAGCTTTGAGAGTTTTTTAAGCTGCCTCAAGGAAATCTTCCAAAACATCTTTGAAGAACAAGCAAGGGAAATGGTTCACTTTGAGTTTCAAGCTTATTTTCAGCATTGCTATGAAGTGCTCAAGCATCTTCCATATCACTGCATAATAGGAAAAAATCCCTAATCTTTCTATTATGAGGCAAAAAGGTAGACTGATTTGCCAAGACCTTCCTTGCAAGAGGCATGCTACAAGATGACACATTTGCCTTCAACTTTGGAAGAGTAAAAACCCACCACTCTACAAAGCCCACACACCACACCTCCCTATTTGTCTAAAAGGCATATTCCAAACAAAGCCAGGTATGCTCCCTGCAGAGCAAGAAATTCCATTGCAACTAAGGTAGAAGTATAGGAAAAGAAAAGAACTGATCTTGTTACTGATTTGCCATGTTGATTTCCTTCTGTCCCCTTCCACGGCAGCTCCTAGCAGGAGTCATACTTCAGGTACTACAGCTTTTCCATGAATCTCAAGACAGTTTGGCTGACATTCCTCATGGGTGGGAAGAAAGAGTGATAAATGTGAAACTGCAGCCATTCACCACATGTATAGCCTTAACTTTTCTCAGATTTCAAGGAAAAGGATTAAAAAGTATACATACACACACACACATTTCCAGAAGTTACCAGTAGCGAAACTCAGCAGAAACTTCCAACAGGCACTACTCTATCTGCGAACTTAAGCACCACTGACATTATCCACACTTTTTCATTTCTTCAGAGAATGGTGTTTAATTCTCATTTGCAAATGCAGACCTTAATCACTCAAAAAGAATATGGCAGAATCATTACTCACTGACACGAGTGGGACAGATGAGTGAACTTCCTTGAGCATATACTGATTTGACTTCTGCTATGCAGCAGCACCAGAGCATGAAGACCTTAGCACCTCTTCACTGTTCTCTAAAAGCTGTAATTCTACGAACTTTCCACACTGAGCTATTTCTTATTTCCTGACTGGCAGGCACCCACTAGGTGCTTTTCTTCCTAAGCAGCAGGGAGTTGTTTTTAGACAAATGACTCAAGATGACTGAGTTGACAGCATCACGTAGCCAAAAGCCAACGCAGGAAGATCCTGCCAGGTCCCTGCTGAAAGGCTATGGGGGCCCAGGAACTGTACAACCCACTTGCCACCAACTGGAATGGATGATTTCTGCAGAAATTAATCCATACAAACCTAGAATTGTTTTATCTTCATGTGGTGCTAAACTGATGTATTTTTTAACTCCAGGTTGCCAGGAATAGGACAGTGGCTTTCCCTCCAGGCACTGCTGGTTAACTCCAAAAGTGAGGTTTTATAGAACGGTGAGCAGGAGAGGTGGCTTGACAAGTCTTCATGCTGTGCTGGGATGAAGAGCAAGTATCGCCACACTACGTGCCCCAGTGGTAGCACTGCTTGGGGATGGTCTGCAGTGTGGGTGCACCATTGGCCAGGTCTAACACAGTGCTTGACATAGAGACGTGACCTCTGGTGGACAGGTCCTGCTGCAGGGGTGTATGAAGTTACCCCTCTTAACCATCTACACATTCCCTGCTATGGTAGAAAAATGGCAAAAGCAAGCACTTGCCTTCCCGAACACTTCAGATCAGGTTTGAGCTACTGATGAAGCAAGTTTGAGTGACTACAAACAGCAGGGAGTTGCAGTGATGAAGAGTGAATGGCAGTGAATGACCTCTTGCTGTCCTGGGTTATGTGCAGTCTGTCATAAAAGGGAAAAGAAACCCTCCCAGGATCACCGAGGCCTTAAAACAGGACTGTCATTTCCACAAGCACATAAACTAGAGGCCAAACTCCTCACACTGTGCACAGCAACATCACTTGAGTGAGCTGTTTTGCTACTTCAAGTGATCACAATGTGATGCCTTAGAAGGCACTAAAGGGAGGGAGAGGGGAGGGAGAAATCTGGGGTGGAGGAAGAAAACTGCAGTGAGTGAAAAGACAACTCACAACACGGATGCTGTGTTGTTTATGGCAACCGGATTTTCTCTGTTTGTCACTGCCATGCCTAGTGCTACAGGATTCAAAGAAACATTATCACAGGGATGAGGTAAAATTAATATATATTTCAAATAAGGCAGCTCACACTGCAGTACAGAACTTCTCTGTTATTTGCTACAAGCCATTGTTATGATTTGTTGTATGGTTAAAACAATACTAACACATTTTTTTCAAAATAACAAAGTAATTTAGAACACCCAGAGGCTTTCTGTTAAAAAACATTCTTTTATCATAGTAATAATGGAGCTTTTTACTAAGCCAAGGTCTTTTCACCCTCAGTGCAGTGAGTACATGCATAAATACAAACAGGGCTACAGCAGAAATTAGCATAATCAATGCAGGATACTCCTTGGGTACTGAGTTACATTTAGCAATGAATTAAGCTATGACAACTGGAGATATTTCTGCTGTATGTTCTGGGAACAGTAAATTTTCTGCCACCACTTCCATGGTTCTGACACGCAGCAACAAAGGGAGCTGACTTTTGGAATTCACAAAATCCTACAGATGCTTCTTACTTCTGCCTCTACATAACATTCTCGAAAACTACACCGAAAGTGTCCTAAGGATTTTCTCAATGAGGGTGTCTGCGTGTTTTAAATCATTTCAAACTCCAAAGTTACACTTGCTTAGCATGCAGGATCAAGTGTTGCCAGGTCTTAACATACTATCCCACACACAAGTCCACACTGAGAACCAAAATGTATTAAGAGATTTATCAGTCCAAACAACTAAAGGCTTCTTCTGCACATTCAGCTGCAGCAACATACCTGGTTTGTTGTCCCTGAAAAGCCCTATTCCCTGAGAAGCACTACTCACTTTCAATTTACCATAACTGACCAAAGAATCCAGATGCAACTTGATTTTCTTCACTATTGCTGCTACTCATTCTATTTACATTTTGATGTATTTTAAACCCAAGCAGTACTTCTACAGACTTTCCTTGGCTGCCTACACAAATTATTAGACTTTGTTTAGTTCTTTCCCAAAAATTCTAGCCTTGTAACAATAATAGCTTTATCACTCAGTAGTCTGGAAGTGCAACATTGCTAGTATTGTTTCTAGTATTGCCTTTAAGCTATCAGACACAGCCAAAAAAAAAAAAAAAAAAGCCTGGTTTCTTCTGGAAAGAGAGCTCTTACTTGCTCAAGTCACTGAGCTGCATTCCCTCAGGCACACTGGGGAATAGGAAAGAACAGAATAGGCAGAAAGGCATGAAAACTCAGAAGCAGAGTGGAGCTAGCCTGTGTCCACACCATTAATTAATTACATTTACATTTGAAGGAAGCGTATTTACACTCAGGCTGGCCAGATCAAGCTCATAGTAACACTACACGCCAGTGCCTGGATATGTGAAAAGGCTTTTTGTGTCAGAAGTAACTCCAGTGGTTCAGTAGTTAAGACACTCCTAGGACGCTTGCGAGATAGGAGAAACAAACAGGATAATCAGCTTGTGTTGACAGAATCCTAGTATCAGATGTTTTATGGTGCTGTCTTATACACCCTGCACAAGATTAGATGTTCTGAAGGCAATACTAGAAGCCATCAATACATTTAAAGAGAAAAAAAAAACAAACCAAACCCCCCACCCACTCAAAAACCAACAATACAGAATTCATTCTCATAACAGAATTTTTCAGGTAATTAAGAAATTTTGTTGCCTTCCCCCTCCCTGCCACACTAATTCGTGGTTGTGACTATCAGTCAATCCCTGCCTTGAATATTAAGGTCAAAGCTGAGTGTCTTATAGCTCAGGATGCTACTGGTAAATCTGTGTACTTCTACTCTAGACAGATAAATATGGAGTGTTAGTCTTTATTTAGGTATTCCCCACAGATGTGGCAGTGGGAAAGCAGGAGTGCCAATTCTTGGAGAACAAAAACTCCAGACACAGCTGCTGGACCTGCAGA
This sequence comes from Picus viridis, assembly GCA_033816785.1. Taxonomy (NCBI): domain Eukaryota; kingdom Metazoa; phylum Chordata; class Aves; order Piciformes; family Picidae; genus Picus; species Picus viridis. Next base: position 14,482,254 of record CM066566.1, read on the forward strand.
CATGAACCATCACCCAGTGGTGAGAACTGTCAGCACACAATAGGGATTCGCCTTGTTAATCAGGCATCCTTCTTGCATTTGGCTTTGCACTCTTCCAAAATCAGCTGTCCCCTTACTTACTGGCCCTGCTTGCAACAAGTGTTTCCTCAAATATTAGGATAAAATCTCCTTGCAAACCTCTGTGGATAAAAATCTCCTTGTAAATCTCATTACAAAGGATTAGGCATTCTTTTCTCAGAGAAGGATTTCACTGCTGCTAAGTTCATCAGGTAATGGGAGAAATCAAACTGCCCAGGAAGCTGACCTCCTCGCAGGCAGTAGGTCACTGGATTCCTCAAATGAAGTTTTAAGTCAAAATTTTTGATTAAATTTGTTAAGTTTTCATTGGTATTTGGCACATGAGATTGAACACGGAACTACCTATGATGAGAAGAGCTAATTTTCTGCTGGTGACACATTAAGAACATAGCAGTCAGAAAGGTAATTTACATGAATAAGATAATAGCAAGCTTTGGAATAGAGCCCTTTGAGGAAGTTTTGTTTTGACAAAACGTCTGCTAGTTGTGGGAAAGCTTAATGGTGGGGAATTACTATCGTCAACATATGGTGTTGTAATATTAATAAATATTTTTTATTTTTATTTTTAAAATACTCATGGATTAAGAATGATTCAAAGACATCTCATGGTGATTTACAGAACCTGCTCATATATGGCTTATCAAATTCACTGATAACAAATGTTGCCGTCTTTTGATGCTGGAGGCTTTGCTCCATACTCTTCTTTTGCAAAACAAAATGTCACTCATTAAACCTTGAACTAAAATACCTAGGGACAAACCCTGACTACAGCTAAAGACACTTCCTTCATTTTGCAAAAAGGAAAAAATAACCAATGACTCCCGAGGAACATAACAAAAGGTCCAGGTGCTGCAGAGGGGAAAAAACATCAGGGATAATAGGACGGAAAGTTCTGACTAGAGGACAAGATCGAGAGGTCATGTTTTTGTTGCACTGGGTCTCATTTAAATACCATCTGCTACTATCCACTACTATCACTTAGGAACATGAAAAGTGACAGCACAAAGACTTCACGAGCCACCACAAAGGGTGGCTCCAGAGTAAACAGAGGCAACCATATAGAGGAGCATAGCCTATTCACCCATACAGCTCTCTCATTCAGTAGAGATTGCTTCCAGTAAAGAAGTAAAATCCTGAGAGTTCACCTGCCTGCTTACAGTTCACCACATATTCTTGGAAAGCGTGAACTCATAACTTTGTAAAAAGGTCAGCTGAAATACTACAAGTCCTAATGCAGCATGTGCCATGGGAAGAAACAGTGCTGTCTACTACACCTTAGAGATGTGTTAGATGTGTTACTACACCTTAGAGATGCCCTGGAAAACCATTGGATGTAACACTGCAGGACCAGCAAACTGCCTAGCAAGAAATGAGTAAGTTTGATGCATGCACGACACCTACTAAAAGAATTTACTTCTGCTGTCATCTTCCTAGGATATGATGTATCATAATGCAGTTGCAAGAACAGCTACATTTGCAGGTGAAATAGGGGAATGTGGCACACTGGCAGAAAATAGTATTTGTGAAGAACAAGAAATCACAGCTACTGATAAGTCAGGAACTACATTAATTTTTTATCAGTGATTACTTCTAAACACCTAAAGATTAAGTGTGAAGTGACCCAGACCCTTAAACCTGCTGCCTCACTGCCTCCTGATCAGGAGGTACAGCCACTCCTAAAAACCCCAGAAGCTTTGCAGCAAGAGGAGAGCACTGTCACACAGTGGGAGGCTATCACAAAATCAGGCAGCCCAGGCATGGCAGTATGGCTCTTGATACCCTGTGTGCACCTAGCATCTTGCACAGACAATTGTTCCTGCTCACAAACAGATGCCTATGTCCTTCCTGATTGCTCCTTGGTATAAAGGTTTTTCCGTGTGGCTTTCTGGAAGTGTGGGAAGTAGGGTGAAACATAAGATACTTGGCAAGTCTGAGAATGTCAACAGCAAAAAGAGAGAACATTACTGAACCTACTGGAGAGTGGTGTTTAAGCTTCCCTTTGTATAAATTATGGATTATTAAAAAACATTCAAGCCTACCCTCTGCAGCAGTTGCTGCTTTAGCTTTATCACAGCAGGTATCTGCTCAACAACACAGAAAATAATATCTCTGTATGCAATTACTAGGTTAAACTCAAGCCTTTAAAAATACTACTATTTAAGAAAACCCAAATGAACATGAAACTTAAGGAACACTAGATTAAATTGATACACACACAAAAAGCCTCCACAGAAATCCTATATCCTGCATCCTTTCCGCAGTATCTGTAAAAAAACCCCAAAACTAAACCAAAACAAACCTAAAAAAACCCGCAAAACTTTCCCTCCATGTTAGTTAGTTTCAAAACAGAATAGAAACATTTTGCTGTTTTGGGTTCCATTTCACAGTATCCTAGTATCAGTCAGGGTTGGAAGGGACCACAAGGATCATCTAGTTCCAACCCCCTGCCATGGGCAGGGACACCCCACATCAGGTTGGCCAGAGCCTCATCCAGCCTGGTCTTAACCACCTCCACGGACGGGGCCTCAACCACCTCCCTGGACAACCCATTCCAGGGCTTCACCACTCTCACGGTGAAGAACTTCTTCCTCATGTCCAGTCTGAATCTCCCCACCTCCAGCTTCATTCCATTCCCCCTAGTCCTATCACTATCACATTTCAATTTACATCTCTCTTGTTTGGAGTGGTTTTTTTTTGTTTGTTTGTTTTTAATCCAAACTTGCCAAACCTAAAAGCAATGATAACTTGTCTCAAAAATTGTTACAGTAAGAGCTTCTCTCCACACATGATATGACAAGGCAGTAGCTGAGGCACTTAAAAGTTACGTCTACCACAACTGCAAAACGGCTCATAAAATAACTATTTAGGTCTCTTCAAATTGTATCTGCTCCTCTCAAGGTTACTTAGATTTAATCCAAATGAAATTTAATGTAAATTCTCCCAAATAGCTTTTTTTTTCCTCTTTTTTAAAGCCTATCTCCCTGCTTAGCACTCCACAAACACGTATCAAAATGCACAACTAAAACACTACATACAAAGCCTCCCTGAACATACCTCCCTCGATCTCTCTGTAAATCACAGATGTGAAGCATGGAGCCATTTTAATCATAAGACAATGCTGCACCATATATAGCATCAGAAAGAGTGCTGCAGAAACTGCAAAGGGAAAGCATGCTGTTCTCGTGATCCAGTTATCTTCCACAAATTTTAATAGTCAGACAGGAACATGAATAAGGAACAGATGAGCTATTTGGTCTTTAAAAAAAAAAAAAAAAAGGAAAAGTAGAGGCTTGAAATACTGTGCAGAGGAGGAACTTGATTTTTAGCACAGATAAGACAAATCGGGCAAAGGTTACAAAGGAGGTACTGCACTGTAGATGGAGGTTGGGGGGGGAGAAATAAAAGTTTTTCTTTTGATTCAGGACAGCTCATCCCACAGAAAACAATTTAGTGACAGTGGAAAGAGGTGAGATTGGGGAAGTGGCTAAAAGAACACATGGATTTATTGCAGTCTCATTATCCCTTCTACCCCTGATTCACCTTGGTAGAGATTCATCTTACGCAAAATAGTGGCCTGTGGCTACTTCCCAAATGCTTTTATTACATTTCATACATACTAATGAGAGAAAAAGAGACAATCTTGTCCTATTACAGGAAGAATAGGGACCAGGTGGAGAGGAGTCAATGATTGAATTGAAAACTCCATAAAAGCTGCCTCAGGAAACCCAGGAACCCACAGCTTATAACATTTGTAAAGAAAATACATGTTAAACCAGCATAAATTCTTACCATTTGAAGGAGACTGTTCAACAAAGAGTTGGCTAAATGCTGGTGTATTGAATGGGTGAGAAAAAATGAACATCATGAAGCCTCAGCATGTGCAAGCACAATTTTAGCAAGATAACTAGAATTTCTCCCATTCCCATTTTCCATCACAGGCAGTCTCAAGTTCCAAAGTAATACCAGGTACAGTGCCATCTAATTGTTTCACCTGCTGCAGGTGTAGAAGAGCTCACCTCAGGTATCTATGTAACACTGTAAATTCTTTGATTATGGACAGCATGTCTACACTAACCCACAAAAGTAGGAGCTGATAGAGAACAACGTTTAAATTACTTAAAATTCAGTAGACAGCAGAACCTGAAGTTCCCAGTCTGCAGACAGTCAATGACCTCAAAATTACATCTACTGAAAACATACACTTGAAATTCTGGTCCATTTATACACAGCTGTTTGTAGGAACACTAGACTAATAAGAGATAAAGTAACATAAACCCCATGATCAAAAATGAAAGTGACTTTTTAGTTCGTTCTTCTCACTCTAAAGGCATACAGAAAGCTCCTACTGTTTTTACCAGAGCAAAATTTGAGAGAAGTTATTTTTCATAATCTTAAATATTCATACTATCCAAGACCTTTCAAACCAAGAACAAAAGTACTGTAGTCCACATCTAAAAGGTGATCAGGAAGTGCTGCAGCAAAGAGTGATCACAGCTACAACAAAAGAGTAGCACCACAAGCAGAATTCCTGCTTTGGCTCAGACACTTACTCAACAATCTGCCTTCCTTAAAAGCCATTTGCTTCCCCTGTTTCAAAACCATCATGCCTGCAGACCAGTTTCAGGCAAGTTCTGAAGCTCAGTGGAGATCTCACACCTCTGACACCAAGTACACATCCGCAGGTTTCACCAAAGTTGTTGGATGGGTAGAAGAGACAAGCCCACAATCCCTGTTAGGAAACAGCTGTTATGAACTTAGGCACTCATTTTCTGCCTGGCCCGCTGGCAAGTTAAGCAACACCAAACTGGCCACTACACTTCCTTTTGACCAAATGGTAAATAGGAATCAAGGAAAGATGCCAGCTACTGCACAACTGTTAGGAATGGTTGTGCAGATACAAGGGAGAACTGACAATAGAGGGCTGGGGTGGGCATAGCAGGTAAAGAGCTGCAAGTGAGAAGAGGGATGGAATCCTTCTGCTGGCAGAAGAGTAGGAACAGCAGATAGAAGATAACTCCCCAGGAAACCAGGCTGACTAGTTCTGTTGCTCTTGGAACATTTTTTTTTTTTCACTAGAGAGCTGCTGAGGGAGCAGATTTCATGCCACATAAAGGGCACAAGCCCACATGCCCTTATTAACTGATATAACTCATACAGTGAGAAGCACCCTATATGAAGATAACCTTTCTATGCCAGCTGAGCATCTAGTTTTCCAATACATCTGTATCCAGACTGAGCACTGCAACAAGAATTATACTTATCTATAATAACAGGAAATGTTCTCATTTAAGATCATAATATGCATGCTTGAGCTGAGAGACTACAACTATGTGCATCCAAAGCAGTTCAGTGCCTTTGTTCTGAAATTCATGAGAGGCACATAAATATAGTTAACTGTTACTAATGATTTAGCCTGTTTAATTTGCTACTCCTTTTCTTGAAAGGTTAACTGTCTTCTCCTATGGGAATGGTTTGTGCATGCTTAACATGCAAAAGTTGCACTTCAGTGCTGAGACTTCAGCTTTTTCCGTAGTTTGAAATCACAAGTTACTGACACACTGCTGTTAACATCACCCTGCTGTTGCTCGATAGCTACTGCATTAGCATTTTCAGTAGAGATTTCTTATGGGGGAGGCAGATGGAATTACCTTCCCTCTGTTTATGTAACAGTCTCTTCAAATGGGAGCATTACAACATATCACCACGTGCTTCTCATGTGGACTGTGCATTGGGGAAATCAGAGCTATCTTCCTCCTGACAAGAGCTACTGCAGTCTTCTGGAACAGCAAGGATTTCAGTTTGTGCCATCAACATGAAATTATGAATTCTAAATTACAAATTGCTTTGTTTGTCAGGTTTTTAGACATAAGAGATATTACAATGTATTAACCCCCCCAAACATTTCTGAAAGTAGATGCTATGGCACACACAACTACCTACTCCGATAGCTTTCAAAATCACATTTTCCTATACTTTCAACAGTTTGAGGCATGAAAACACTCATACAGTTACAAGACTAATAAGCCCATAAAATAACTAATTTTTCTTACAACTCTTGGCCCAGGAGAAGAGCCAGGACTGTGCTTTTCAGAACATATAGTCCTAAAGAAGTAAAGCTATAGAAGATATAGTAAGCTATAGTAAAGCTATAGAAGTGAAGCACTAACTTGAACAAGATCAAAAATTCTTTAATTTTTAATTTTCAAATAAAACCAGCCAATAAACCTTAGCTATGATCTACAGATGACTCAACCAAAGTTAACTTCTTTCTCTTTTTCACAGTGCAGACTTCGTGACCAAATTCTAATAGCATTTTAGCTGGCTTCACCCACCAACTGGTACTACATCTGTCAACTACTACTACATGTGGACTTGAGGAGCTTAAAGGTCTTTTCTAACCAAAACAATTCCATGAAAACAGTGTCCTCTGAACACTGTCTGGATAGCAGCCCATCACCTACAAAAGTGGTTGGGATGGGTAATGATGCAAGTCAGCACAAAGTGAAAATGAACCACGAGAGAAGAGCTCCACTCTTTCTGAGCTTCTGACGGATGTGGTAAGCAGACACAATCAGTCCAATTCACTAACAACATAATGCAGCCATTGTTTACAAAAGCAGTGTTAAAAGCAAAACATGTTTTGATAACAAGAAAGAACACATGAAGTGGTTTCAAACAAATGAAAAGCATTTTTACAATATCCCTCATGGATTTCTGTGTGCTTTCTTGCAAACAGAGCTCTCGGTGTGTTACACGTGAAAAGAAGAAATAATCTGGTAAGAAAGTGTTCATTCATGTTTTTCTACTTTAAAACATTTAAAGTCTAAATGAGGATTTACCTTGAGTCTTCTGCAGTTCCTTCAGTTACACACATTCACAGAATTTTTCCATTCTGCTGACAGTCCCTCAACTTCTATACATTTGCTGGGAAAGGGCTGTTTTCACCTTTCCAATCAGCTTATTAGATGATGTACCTGATGGATCACAACTACACACCAATAATGGTCTAAATAAGCCAGTGTTTGCCAGCATACAAAAGCAATGCTTCAGAGAGGTACAAGGATGCTGGAAGATTCCATAGGAGGAAACCAAGAAATTAGCTCATTAATCTCCTTTTATCTTAGCCATACCAGTCTTCCTCAGTGTTTACAGCCAGTATGTAAGTTATATAATATATGGTTATAGAAGAGGGAGAACCAAATAAATACATACTAGCAGTGAATTATAGAGTAAGACTGAGTTCATCAAACATCAAAAGGAAGTCATTGAGCATTACGTGAGCACCCCAACAGAGGAGGGTGGAGCAAACAACAGAGAAGCGAAAATGAAAGGAAAAGGGCGATACAATGAAAGTAGCCCAAATTTTACCATCTTCTACTTCGTTAGGAATCTTTTATGATGCTACATTAAGCTTGACTTCCACTTGATCTACTAACTAAATGTTTAACTTTTAATAAATGAGCAGGGACTCCAAGGAGAAGAAAAACCCCAACAGTAACACAAGAAAAAATAGCTGGTGGAAGCAGCATTTTTCTCCCTGTTTCCTTGTTAGGTTTAAAATTTAACATTAATCTTTAATAATAAGCTTTGAAAAAACACTTGTGTCTGTGGGCTTTCAACTTTGCTTTTCCTCTCAGCAGTTACTTGAAATTTTCTATTGTGTCTCCTCTCCTTTTTTCCTAAAGGTTCCCTTTCTCCATCTGTCTTTATTTCAGCCAGGCACACAGCAGCTGCATATTGTACCCTCTGCCAAAGCCACACACATGCAACAAGCCATATGCCTTGCTTCTACACCCGTCACATGCAAACATCTGCAGAGACCAGCATCACCTCACTCATTAGCCAAGCACTAAGGGCACATCCATGCTCTTCTTGGTAGTACACAGAACACCAGTTCTCAAACCAAAATAAAACATAAAGAGCACTGAGAGAAAGTAAACACACCTGCCAAGAGAAACAGAAACCCCTGTAGTCCTCTGTATGCTGGTTTGAACTCAGCTGCAGTTTAAAAGCATGCAAAAAGTAAATTAAAAAATTTCACCACCAAAAAACCCCTAAACACAAACCTCCTTTCCTGTCTTTCCTATCCCTGAATAGGATGATCTTTTATCAAAGGTGCAAACAAAATTCATTACGATAAACCAATCGAACAACCCCAGATCCAAAGCACACATCAGAAAACAAGCGAAAAATAATCACAGAAAAGGAAAATCCTTGGGCACCAAGTATGATTTAGGTATCAACTATAAAATTCAGTGGCAGCAATAAACGTCAGTAATTTCCCTATTAAATTACCACTTTTTAAAAAGAATACATTAAGAATAAAGCAGATGGGCAAGCAAAAAGCGTCAGGTATCTAGAAACCAGATTTATAGATGTGAGAGTGCTTGCATAAATAGGAGCCAACTCTTTGAATAATTTTCACACAAACGAAACCCTAATGAATCCAGAAGGGCTCCCTGAACCTCCTCTATGCTTGTGAAGGAGAAATTATCCACCCGCACCCATCCCTAATCTATTCTGTGATCAAAACACAGAGCTGGGCTTGGGAGGTCGAGATTCTATTCCCCACTCAGCCAGAGATCACCTGTGCAACACTGGACAAGTCTCTCAATCTCTGAGTGTTTGTTCTTTGTGCAAGAGAAGAAATGCATAGTACCTTTTGTCATAACAGACTGTAATGGGTACAGGTAAACCTTCACATCACACCTGTAAAATGTGAGTCTATAACATCATGCAGCCCCTTTTCAGACTACTGTAACTACCCATGCTCCAGACCTCCAGTACTAATGACTGTATAAAATCTGTTTATAGTTCTAAGCACTGTTCTCCCAGAAAGCCAGTACTATTTACTCACACAACTAAACCATATTAATCTGAAAAGTTTGGACAGACTGACACATCTGGAATCCCCTGTCAACATTACATGTAGTATCTCAAAAGTGTTATTTTATAATTTCTACTATTTTAAGTCCAAAAAAACCTTTTGCCTGTGGTTTATGTTCCAGTCCACAAAAGTAAAGCTCACACAAAAGGCTGCGAAATACCACGGGCATTCAGAAAACTTATTAAACCCCTTAACTCCTGCAGAAAAAAAGGTAACATTATTTGTAATGAAGGGGGATCTCTCCAAGTTTGCCCTGGTTCAAAATACATGCAAGCCTATTATTTCTAGCTACAGATATCAGAGCATGTATTTTATGCAAATAGCAAGGAACACAAGGAGCTACAGACATGCAGACCTATATGTAACTTAAAAGAGTTCTTCGTACTTTTGATTGATTTTTTTTTTTTCATTTCAGCTTCCTTACTTAAACATCTTAAACATGCCAAGGGCTCAGTAACACGTTCCTTAGTTTTCCTATGCTGCTTCCAAGTTTTACCACGTCTGACAAATACAGCGCATCACTGTGCCACTTTGCCACTGCTCTCGCCGTGCCCAGAGAAAGCCAACATCTGCCCGAACTGAAATTTCCTCCTGAACACAGAAAAGGGTAAATATCATCCTGACCGACACTGCCTGCAGGTCGGATTTACATAACGCTGAGCCCTCGGTCCAGAAAGTCTTGACGCGGCCTGACAAAATCTCCTAAGCCCTAAATCCTTCCCCTGTCCGCTTAAGTGCGATGTTTTCAGACACTTCACACTTCAATGACACCGCGCTTCTTCATTAGAAGCGGGGGAAAAGGGGGCAAGAGATATAAATACACACATAAGATAACTAAGGAGTTATCTGACACACCAGGAAGGCAGATTACCAACAAAAAAACAGAGAGGGGAAACTTCACCTGCGGAAGCATGAGGGGCACTAACCACACAAGGGCTCCGGCAGCCCCCGCGGGGTCTCCGTCCCGCACCGGTTCCCTGAAGAGTTCGTGCTCCTCGCCGCCTCCTTGAGGGACCTGACTCCAAGCGAAGCGCCTGGACACCCTCTTCCCCATTCCCGTCCCTCACTCCTCCACAGGCGGCCCGGGCCGAAAGCCTACCACCGTGAGGCGCCTGAGGGCGGTCTCCCACCGACCTCGGCTGCGGCCCCGGGAGGGCGCCTGAGGCGAGGGGACAACAGGTAAAGCCAGCCGCGGAGGGAGCGCTTGAGAAGGGATCTCCTCTTGCCCGCCTGAAAGCAAGCCTGAGGCGGGCGAAGGGACAGCAAACCCCGCCAGGGCGCAGGAGAGAAGGCAGACCCGGAGGAGGCGGGTGGCGAGGGGTCCTCCCGCACCCAGCGCTCGCGACCCTCCCCGTACACTCACACACACACAGCTCCACCACGTAGGCGTAGTAGGACCAGGCCACGACCAGGGCGATGAAAGCCACGGGCACCCAGGCCAACACCCTCTGGCAACACTTGAGGACGTGGGACGGCGCCATCTTCCCTGCCGGGCCACCGCAGGAGGCATCAGCGCCGGCGCTACAACCGGCGGCGTCGGCTGCAGCTACAGCCGCCGCTGCGGAGCCGGTCCCGAGCGGGCGGGCAGGCAGGCCGGCCCTGGGCGGGCCGCAGTGGGCGGGAGAGGGGCGGCTCCGGCGTTCGCCACCGCCTCCTTCCCGTGGGCAGCGAAACACCTCAGCGTCCCGCCGCCCTTCCCTGCCTCCTGCCACCGCCCCTCGCTCTCTGCCGATCGGGAGGCGAGAGGGTAACTCCCTCATAGGAGCGGTCGTGGGGTTTGCACTGGTATGGCTGTTTATGGGCGGGATCCTCCCCAGTCATAAACCTCAGTGTTTCCCTTTTGAGGTCCCGACCCAGCGGGCGGGTCGGTATCGGGGAGAGAGGCGCCAGGACGGGTGCAGGCAGCCATACCCGGAGCTCTGGCGGCTGTTACCTCCTCCTGCTCACCGAGTCCATGCACTTGCGGGGTTCAAACAGTTTTTTGGATACGGCAAAGAATGTTTCTTTAGAAATACCTCACTGTGCTGTTTTCTGAACTTCAGGTAATGCCTGACAGCTGCGGGCAGCACCACGACCTTCCCGAAAGGCATCGCCACAGGCGCTGCTTTGCGGGGAGGATCCTCTTGAACGTGGGCGGTTTTAATGCTCGACATTTATAGCATTACTGTCTGTAGGACCTCGGCGTTAGAATGGCCTGTGGCGTGACAAAATCCCCATTTATCCTCAAAACCAGACGGTTCTTGTGCCGGGTGCTGTTGTCCCGGTTCCCGCCCGCGGCAGCTCCCGCGGGGCTCTGGTGCCACCTGGTGGCGACGGGCAGGCAAGGCCGCCTGGGGCCGGGCCGAGCCGTCTCCGCAATGCCGGGAGCAGCCGGAGAGGTGAAATCCACACAATGAAGGGCTCCTCCGATCTTCATTCTGTTTGTTAAAGATGTAAAAGCAGGCAAGAGCTGCTGGCGTGCGCTTTCCCTCCGGTTCTCAAGGGAGTTTCAACATGTTGCTTCAAGACAGTGGGAACAGATTTAAATGCTTGGTGGCCAAGTAATGAGTAATTGTTTATAGTCCTTTAAAATTTTGTCTTTAAAGGGGTGTGAAATGAACAAAAATGGAACAAATAAGGTTTTCTGGGGTGGGTGGTTTCCTCCCCGTCCCCCTCCTCTCGCTTTGGATCTGGGGTTTCATTGTAGCAAGCACAACTACTGGCAACTGAAGCACTGAACCCGCGGTTAGATGCTTTTTTGTAAGGAGTTAGTTTCTTTTTCATGGGTAACACAGCAGATAGTCTTGTCTTAGGAGGACACGAGAGAAGTGGTGATGTTTTTTTCTTGGAAGTGGCATAGACCTTTAATGATGGGATGGTGTCCTGGGGATGTGGCAGGGGAGGCATGAACAGTGGGATGTAAACCCTTGCATTAGCCTACTGAAAGTCATGGGGACAGGGCTGTGGGTGCTTGATTTACAAGGGGAATATGTACATATAGTAAATCTAACCAGCCACTGTTGGAAGTAAACAACTTCACAGCATGTATGATGTGCACCACCCACTGAAGCCTGTGGAGAACCATGGGTATCACCATTGGAAGGAGGTGGAACAGGAACTCCAGTGAGGTGTTTGGCAACAGTGAGGGTTGTATGAATGTTGTTTGACTGCTAGTGGTAGTGTGGGAGAATAATGCAAGTTGAATGTTTATTTGGGAGGAGTTGGGTGCAAGGGTGGTACAAAGGCAATGAACAAGAGGGGCTAGAAATAGAGAAATTGGGGAAAGGTAAGGAGGGAGGATGATCTTCTGGAGTAGGAGTGTGGATGCCTGCAACCCAGCAGAACACCGGGGGAAACCCTCTTGCACAGCCCTGCTGGAGTCCCCATCAGCTCTTTGTCCAAAGGACTTGGCGTGAGAGGGTGGAATGAGGAGTAGACTTGTACCCTGATAGTTAGCAGTGGAGAGGCAAGCAGGAGAGAGTTCTAAAGCAGTATTACTGGGTGTTGTAATCTGCAAGATTTAAGAATGATAATTGTTTTTGGAGTTGTATTAATTGCTGCATTAATTTCTTAGTAGTGTATGCAGTGAAGAAACATCATTCTTCTCCAGCCAGCTATCTAAAGGGAGGAGAGCTGAGCTTGAGAAGTAAAGCTACAAAGAGCTTTTACCAAGTGTGTGCTGTGTGGCTGGCTGCTACTGCACACTGATCTTCCTCTCATCCCTGCTCCCACTGATTTTCATAACAAAATCCCATTACTTCACAATAAGCACAATTCCTAACATGAAGACTAAGAACCACAGCTGTGAATAAAAACCGGCTTAACTAGCAAATGATTCATTGTGCTAGGGAAGACATGAGGTGATCCCTGTCTTTGCTCATGCTGACACCAGCTTCCCAAGCAGGGATATTAGCAGGGCTGTCTGTGTTGACAAGATCCTCTTCCAGCTCATACCAGTAGTGAGCTGCAGGAACAACCACCAGGTGTGGTTGGGAAGGATTCTGATGCCAGTAAAGCTGGAATCTGTGACATGGCTGGTATTTCTGTTCAGGGTTAGATAAAATCCTTTGGGTAGGATGGAAAGCCTGTGACAGCAGAATAAACCTAGAACAGGAAAGATGATTTTGGACCAGCTATTTCCCAGTAACGTTTCTATGCAACGTTTCCATACTGACAGGAACTAAAGTGAAATGGAATTAGACAAGGACAATGTCAAGGCTGTGAGGTGGCAAAGAGGCACTATTCATCCCCAGATAGTCTGTTCCATTGAGGAGTTACACTGCAGAAGTAGCCCCTTGGCACAGCTGGCAGGAGCTAACATCTTCCACTTCTCAAAGCCATGTAGGACATCTCTGCAAGGACCTTTTGAGAAGAAACTAGGCCCTTGAAACTAGGCCAAGTGGGATGTAAAGAAGCTCTGCCAGAAATCGCCAAATGCTTGGCTTCAAATGGCTACAACGCTGCTCATGCAAACTCTGCTGCCTCCAATGTGGCAAGCACAAGTAATGGCACTTGGGAGAAGACTCTGGGAAACTGAACCGCAACTGAGAACACCATGTCATGGAAATGGCTGCTCACCCCATTGCATCTGATTCCATAACTGTCAAATAGAAAAAGAAAAAAAAAAAAAAACAACAAACAGGTGTCCTGTGTCTATTATCCCATTTCACACCTCCATTTCTGGCTGCATACCTACTATAGCCACAGAAAGAACTGCATGAGAGAAGTGCAACATTTTCCCTCGCAGACTCAGCATCCCTTAGGGTCTATTGAACAATCTTCTTTGTTGGTCTGTTTGCAATAAGCAGTTTGTGCAGGCTGGCATGAACAGGTGGCAAAATTTTCTGCACTATTATCCTTTTTAACTTTTTCTTTTTTGCTTTTAGGAAAAGTGTCTTAGAGCAAGCCACTGCAAACACTTTTCCCCCCCAGAACTTCTCTCTATGCTATTTAGACCTCATCATCCACCACAAGTTATTCTACATTTCTGTATTTTTTTCTTCTCAGAGTATCTCATCTTAAATTCCACAAACATGCAATCCCCAGGCAGAAGCATCCCAACAGCCTCTTAGGTGGAGGCTGATGCAAAACAATAATTCATCTCATTAGGAATCTTATTATTTTGCTCCGAGCAATATCAAACAAATCAATTATTTGGAGGCCTCGTGTTTCTGATATAGACATAAAGCCATCTGGGACTGTGTAAGTATTTGCTCTTTACAGGTCAGTACAGCTCATGTAATCTTGTACACAATGTCTATGAGGGATTAGTTGCCCTTGTTTGCATTAGGTCACATTTCTAAACTGTGAAGATGCACTTCTGCTCAAACAGGATCTTGAAAAATCTAATGTATTCCTTGCTCTCTTAGTGTCCTTTTGTTCAGTGATATTTATGTCTCCTAAATCAAATTACTTCTTCTAACAGCATTTAAAAGAGCTTTGTTTCTTTTAACTTTAGGACCTATCATTAATTAGTTTCTTTTCCCTTTAAAATCCTCTTTTCTACAGATTTGTGGCAAAGCATCACATTTTGGCATCCTCCCTTTTCAAGAATGAATATATTGCCTGTCCAGCTACCATGGCTCTAGGAATTACCTTCTGTGCATTATTTAAGAGAGGCATACAATCTTTTTAGTTATGTTGAATCATTCTAATAGTATCAAAGTAGATTAAAACAGTGAGATAGAATTAACCAGGTTGGAAAAGACCATCAAGATCATCGAGTCCAACCTATCACCCAACATTATCTAATCAACTAAACCATGGCACCAAGTGCCGTATCCAGTCTCTTCTTAAACACCTCCAGTAATGGTGACCCCACCAACTCCCCGGGCAGCCCATTCCAATGACAAATCACTCTTTCTGTGAAGAACTTCTTCCTAACATCCAGCCTAAACCTTCTCTGGCGCAGCTTGAGACTGTGTCTTCTTGTTCTGGTGCTGGCTGCCTGGTAGAAGAGGCCAACCTCCACCTGTCCACAACCTCCTTCAGGTAGTTGTAGACAGCAATAAGGTCTCTTCTCAGCCTCTTCTTCTCTAGGCTAAGCAACCTCAGCTCCCTCAACCTCTCCTCATAGGGTCATGCTCCAAACCCCTCACCAGCTTTGTTGGCCTTCTCTGGACACACTCCAGCAAGTCAATAGCTTTCGTAAACTGAGGGGCCCAGAACTGGACACATTACTCAAGGTGTGGCCTGACCAGTGCTGAGTACAGGGGCAGATGCCACATTATTAAAAAAAATCTGTAGCCTGAAAAAATAAAATAGTTTTAAACCACTTTATTGACAAGCCTTAAAACCCAACAGTTTCCTTGGAGGTGGTTTAGAGCTACTAGTTGCTACAAGGGGTAATATTACAACTGTCAAAGTTCCCCTAAGGCAGTGGACTCAAGGTGTACAGTATTGCAATACAACATCCCTGTAGTACTTCTCCAGAAAATTGCTCACAGGATGGTTCTGATTTTGGAATCTACTTCCTTTAGGTCCAAATCTATAAAAGCTTTAAAACAGCTTCTCTCCCACAGTTGTCACCCTTCACATAAAATACCACATCGGTTTAACAAAAAATGTCCAAATCCAGGGGCCATTAAAGGCAATGAAGAAAGGTGACATTCACAAAGTTTAGTCTGGTGAAGCTCATCTTCTGTGTGCCTTTATGGAGAAAGGCCAAGTCCTCCAGATGACATTTCAGAACAGCTAGATGGTGTCTGAAACTGACACATGTTTCTCTGCATTGACTGCTAACAAAAACCTTATAGTTTCCAAGGTGTGGCACTTGTGCTCCCACAGTCTGTTGCCTTCTGTGTTGCTTCTACCCCATCAGCATGGAAAGGCAGGACACCCTCTGCCAGAGGTAGAAGAAGAAAGGATAAGCTTCTCACTGGGTACATGGGTGTGGAAAAACCTGGCACTTTGCTTTTCAGGACATGAACTGCTCTTTCTAAAAGCACATGTGTGGGTGCACTGTTCAGCAGCTTCCCTGTGGAGGCCAGTGTACAGGAGCAGCAGCACAGCTCCAGAGGATGGCAAGCAGAGCTCCGTGCTAGAGCACTCCAGTTAATGTACTGAAAACATTATTAACTAAGCCAATACCAGCCTTGTGGGAAATCTGTCTCCACATATGTTGCATAATTTTTATATTACTGAACCAACCAGGAATTGTTTAATCAACAAAGCCAGCAGGAAACCTTCAAATAGCAGGAGAGTGACAAGACATGCGCTTGTTTGATGATTAATTTTGTGCATGCTCAACCCTCTCAGGTTTCCTGTCCTGAACAGGGCTTTCCACTTCTTGTTGGGAGACATACTCAGTTTCTCTAGAAGGAGCTTCTGTGGTTGACTGGGGACAAACAGCCTGTGCCTTCATCCACTGCTTTCATCTTCATGATTCCCTTGTGACCGGCTGCATTACAGGAGCCCCTATCCAGTCAACCAGTCAACTTGGATATCACTGATAATGTCCACAACATCATATGGACATGAATTTTCTGTTCAGAGGGATTGGAGTATTTTTTTTTTCCTGCATTGCAGCAGTTTTCTGACCCAGCTGTGACTACTTAATCGGAAAGATTACATTGGAAGGCACGAGATAGGCTTGCACTGTCCCACGAGAACCTTACATGAGAAGAAAACTTGTTTTTAAATTCTGATTCATCCATAAGTCAATTCAGGCAACATTGACCATATATTTTAAAATAATTCCTCTAATCACCTGGGTTTGTTCCCATTCTAGTCCTTTACTGGACAGTGGTATTTTTTTGTTATATGCACTGGACTGTGAAGTGCTGTGAAACCACCATCCATGGCATGGCTGGTTTATCTTACTCTCTCATCTCTGCTTTCTAGATAACTTAAATGTAATCTGTAAACAATTCAGAACCAAGACATGGTCTGATGCCTACACTCTTTGATGCCTACACATTTCATGAGCTCTGAGACACCCTGAGTCCAGAGACAAAAGATTCATAATTCCTAAAATTACAGCTCACTTACATATTCTCCACCACAAGCTTGAAATTAGGAATGAACACTCTTACTAAAACCTGGCTCAACAGACAAAGCCACAGATCCTGATGATACCTGGCATGTCTCCAGGCACGCTCAGAACCCTGAAAGGAGACAATACACTGGAGGAGATGGAGTAAATCAGAGACTTGCTTTTGACATAGCCATCTAACATTGTGATAAAACTTTTCTTTTTCAGTTCTTATATGCAAAACACACACTCCTCATTGTTGCATATTTTGGTAAAAGCCAACGATCTGGTTTGACTCTAGAGGGAGTTTTGCTTTTAGAAAGAAGCTTGGAGAAACAACCAATGAATTTCTCTCAGTTCTAGTATGTCACACTGCATTTTCCCTTTGTTTTTAGAAGTGAAGAATAAATGTTCTTAAACAATTATCTTAAACTAAACAAACTGAGAGACACAACTAAAATACTGCAAATGACATACTCACCCTTGTGTATCCTTTTGAAATACACTGAATCCATCTTTGAGAAATCTGCAATATGCAGTGTCTTCCTCTTTCTTCCACAGAACACTCAGACACAATGTTGGACATTTAAAAAAAAAAAATTTATTTAGTTCTGCTATCTATTTCTGTTCAGAGAAAGAGCTCCTAAGGTCAAAAAAGCCATAAATGTTAAGTTGAACTGATGGATTGGCAACCGGGATCAATTTTTAACTAACTTGTGTCGAGTAATGCTGAGAGACAGGCTGCAAATACCATATAGCTACTAAAAGGAGCAAAACCTAAATGATGGAGCCTTTAAAAGACAGGGTCAATATGAACACGGAAAAGCTCTTTCAATCTAAGATATTAGCCATGAGAAATTATCTTAAGACTGTTTTGCAAATCCTTTTAATTAACACAAAACCAGACTCCAAATTAAACACAGAGTCTTATTGTTCAAGCCTGATGGACAAGTCTTTCCTGGTCTTTAAAGGAGTTCCTTCCTGGCTGTACTTTCAGGATAACTTATTCCAAAAATGTTTCATAACTCTATTTTAATTCCTAATCATAATTCAATTTTTAACTTAAAAAAAAAAATATTACAGACACAAAGTTAGTTTTAAAATAAGCATATCTGTTTTCTTTCTCCTCTGAACTTGACACCAAAGCTTTTTCAAGACTACTTGAAATCCCATTTTCAGTAACTTCTGCCAAAAGGAATATAATAGAATAGAATAGAATTAACCAGGTTGGAAAAGACCTTTGAGATCATCGAGTCCAACCTATCATCCAACACCATCTAATCAACTAAACCATGTCACCAAGCACCCCATCCAGTCTCTTCCTAAACACCTCCAGTGATGGTGACTCCACCACCTCCCTGGACAGCCCATTCCAATGGGCAATCACTCCCTCTGTATAGAACTTCTTCCTAACACCCAGCCTAAACCTCCCCTGGTGCAGCTTGAGACTGTGTCCTCTTGTTCTGTTGCTGGTTGCCTGGGAGATACTGCTAATTGCACAAATCCAGATACAAAGGAGCAATGAGGAGCTAAACTTCTAGATACACTAAAGCTAAATGATTTGATACACTAAAGTGAAATGATTTCCAAAATAAAACCCAACATCTTGTAGAAAGAGAGAAATTAATACAAAAAAGAACCTACACAAGCAATAAAGAACATCATCAACCCATTAAGATTTCACAGAATAAAGCGTTAAAGAATTATCTCTGTTCCAAAGTACAAATTATTTGCCAAAATATCAGCAACACAAGTAAGAGGCAGCCTTGCATTAAAGCCAGAGTGTGTGTGAACACACATGCTTTTGTGATACAGAAGTGCTTTGCTCCATTGTGTCCTTTTTAACATTATTTGATGTGAAGCTGGCTGTGGTGCTTTGATGCCAGTCCTGCTGCCTCACCTTTGCTCCTATTAGCTACCTCTTAGTCATAGCTTCCATCAGTAGAAGTGAGCTACTTCCAAAAGCACAAAGTAAACCAGCTACCTAATTTCTTTTTGCCCACAGGGCAGTGCATGACTTCAGTTTGAGGTGGGGAGGCTGAGGCATTCACTGCGTTATATTTCATTTGGGTTGTTTTCTGGGGGAAAAGGGATCCTTGGTGGGCACTACTGCCAGATCTTCTAGATGGTCTTAGGATACCCACATAGGTACGCTCTTGTTCTGGTGGGTGACTCTTGGTGCATGTCCATGGATGACAAGAATACAAGTATTTTCTCATTAACACAGTTTAAAGTAAAACTTCAAGTGAAGGCTGTGGAGGGAGGAGCTGCTTTGCTTGCTTCTCATTCCATTTTCCTTGGAAAGATCACCCTGCCAAGGCTCACACAGGATTCCTCCTCAGCATAAGCCTGGCTGATGGCTACCAACACACCAAATACATTCTCTGTGATCTCAGTGCTCCTTAGGTGAGATTTTATGGTTTCTTAATGCAGTCTCTCCTGTCGCTCCTCTTAGTGAGGGCTGCGCTGATCATGGAAGGTTCTCCTCAGGACTCCCCCCACCAAGCCCCAAAGAAATTACAACAAAATACCTCCTGTTGAGCTTATACTCTGAGAGTAACAGAGCTAGTGTCATGCTTGAAAATGATAGATACTTCCTCACAGAAAGGTGAGATTTTTGGGTTGTTTTCCTTGAGATATTTTCCTAGCCAATCTTTCAAACCTATCTTGAAAGGTTAACTGTAACCCCAGACAAGACAAGTCAGACAGCTGAGAGGGGTAAAAGGAAGAATCTTGAGAGCTTTACAGGTAATTTTATCTCCTATAAATAGGGGCCAACCATGAAGACTGATCTGAACCTGGGACTGTTGGCTCCTAAGGTTGTAAGAAATAAAAAGCATGTAACATGCACACCTGTGTATACAGAGATGCACACCATGTTATAGATAAAACCTGTTCATCTACAATTGCTAAATTTAATTTTTGGTCTGTTCTTTGTTTTATTTTTTAAGATAACTTCAGTTTTGCATTTTGGAGTAATAAAGATTTGGATTTGTTTTTAAATGGGACTTACTATTCCCCCAACGCTTGCTTATGCTCATCTTGCATTCCTGAGATACTGCAGCATTCCCTGTCACAGCCTTTAGGAAGATAAAGCAACTATTTCTTACACCTTTGCCTTCTGCAACACAAAGCAAAATAGTTATGATTGAAATTGTAGCCACCCCTGTTTGTGACTGAATGAAGATTTTTGCCTTTTATTTACACAATTTGCTGAAGAGGTCTGAGAGACTCAATGCACATTCATAGACCAAGGTACAAATTTCAAAGCCTGTATCATTTCCAGTTTCATATTATCATCATGAAGGTAGACAACACAGCCAGCCAGCCAGGATCTGGGGGAATTACCCACCAGGAACTAGCACACAAGCAGCTAGCAGTAATAAAGACACAAACTATGTGAATTTTCCTTTTTGATTTAGGATAACTTGATTTGCATGAATTGTGCAAGTGATTTCACCTTTTGGACCTCTCTCCTTGCCAGACAAAGAACTGCTGTTAGTGGCTGAGATGATGGACCACTCTTCTCACAGGAGATGACATTGCTGTGATGTTCCTGCCACTATTAAATCTTCCATATCCTGTATGCTACAGCGCAGAATCAGGCTCCATGGAGGAGTAAACAACACTGTTTCTTAGAACAGTGACCTCCCTTCCATATGGAGGTCAAAAGTGGTAACAGTTCTGTAAACCAAATTGATTGCACTAGAACAATATAAAATTATTGCATTACAAACTGGGTTAATTAAAGAATAGTGGGGAAAAAAGGAGTATTTTTGATCTGGCTATTATGTAAACAGGACAGACAAACGCCCCTACATGACAACATTTATAGCAAAAGAACAATGGGCTGCTTTAAAAAGGACTTTTCCCAGTTTGCTTCCACACTTCTTTGGCTCCTTTAATGCTTTCTCTTTTCACACACTTCCAATAACCTTGAATTCCTTGCTGTTGCGGTACCTGTTAATAAAGTTAAAGTATGTTTAGCATTTACCCCCAAAAGACTCTTTTCACAAGACTGTGTAAATAAATACAATGCAGTGCTGCTGCTTCCATAGTTCACATGCATAGTATCAAGTTCTTGGTAGCAGCACTCTTCCCAGATTAACAAGCAGCAAGGATCACTCAGTTTAAAATACAACTGCTTTCTATTCACTATCTCTACTTGTGTTTCTACAAGCATTAACAAGATAGATGTGGCAGTCATCTGTGGAATTTAAACTCAATGATGCCAGTGTGTTACCCTCAAGCCTCGATGAATTCGGTTCCTCAGGACTCCAAGAAACTCGCCATGGCTGAGGCAGTCATCTCCATCCAGATCAAAAATCTTAAAGACGGTATCCAAAACATTATCCGAGAGTTCTTGACCTGTTGCCACTTTCACTGCTCTCTTGAATTCAGCTAGTAAAGACATCAGATTACATCATAAATGGCTGTGAACTTGTAAAGACATTTGAAAGCAGGTGAATAGAATAGAATAGAATAGAATAGAATAGAATAGAATAGAATAGAATAGAATAGAATAGACCAGACCAGGTTGGAAGAGACCTTCAAGATCATCACGTCCAACCTATCATCCAACCCACCTAATGAACTAAACCATGCAACCAAGCACCTTATCAGGTCTCCTCCTGAACACCTCCAATGATGGTGATTCCACCACCTCCCTGGGCAGCCCATTCCAATGGGCAATCACTCTCTCTGTATAGAACTTCTTCCTAATATTCAGTCTAAACCTCCCCTGGTGCAGCTTGGGACTGTGTCCTCTTGTTCTGGTGCTGGTTGCCTGGGAGAAGAGACCAACCTCCACCTGTCTACAACCTCCCTTAAGGTAGTTGTAGAGAGAATACCAACATTCTGTACAATTTACAGTGTCTTATGGGTATCCTAATGGAGAATTTGGGATGTGTGAAATAGTAAGCCATTAGGATCCTCAATTCATGTGTTCTTGAGCTTGCTTCATCTTTCATAACACTTTTTATTAATTGATAAACTTTTGAAACACACTACTCATGCAACAGCAAGAATGGTAATTTTTGCTAGAAATGGCTGCATGCTGATAACTTACATACTTTTGGCTGATAGCTGTGCAGATGGATGGCAAGTGTTTGCCTCACTGTCTTATATAAAATACTGCCATTTTCTCGAACCAGTTTCATGCCAATTAATTCTGCAAAAAAATCTCTTCCCCTCAGAGAACAGTATTTTACATTATGTTGCACCTCACGCACACCAACAATTCCCTCAGCAGCTCTGTAGAAACACACACCATCAAATGCTCGCTGCACTGTTTACAGCACATGGTTTTATATATCTGTAGTTCTGTTTTTTAAAGAACTACCTTCTCTTAAGTTATGATTGAAGGAATTACAGGAATATATGAGGAATTATAGTAGAAAAAGCTATCATACCTCTCTAGAGATTTACTGTCCTCTTCAGCTTTTTTGCCTTCTCTTTTAACACTACCATATGCATTAGAGCACTGCCTACAATCCCCACGTACGGTCTTGCGGTACAATGAATTTGGGAATTTTTACTTAAGGGAGATGAAGAAATGTGTGAGGTTGCTGTAAAACAGCAGATAGTAAGAGCAAAACGATTATTGCTCCTTATAGCAAGCACAACCACAACACACGAAGTGGATGCATTTTTTTAAGGCATCACTGAAGTGTGAATTTCAAGGGGAGAATGGAGGTTACTGAAGTATAGCAGTATTGTATATTATTACAGCAAGTTGTCCAAGTCAGTCATAAATATAGTAATAACATGGTTCTGCCTTCATAAATAAAGGCTGTTCACAAATATCACTATAAATATGGTTAGTTCTGAAGCTTACTAGAGGAAAGACTTAGCTCTCATCTTTGCCTCTTTGAATAATTCAGGTACAGAAGCAGTCGATTAGTTGGTTTAAATATAGTCTGTAACAGGACAAGAAATTCAAGGTGCTTACAGCAGAATCTTAGTTTTGTCTTAAAAAAATGTTAACTGTTTCAGCTCTTGAAGCTAAACATAAATCCAGAGATGGCTCTGCACTTTTTTATAGAATCACAGAATCAATAAGGTTGGAAAAGACCTCACATATGAAAACAAAACCCACATATGAAAGATGTGCAGCACTTACCCCTCTTAACAGGAAGATTTGCTACAGTAAACATCTGCATGGCAATAGAAAAGTCTTCCAGGTTATTTGTAAACTTGCAAAAAGTCTTGAATTCTTCCAAACTGATATTCTAGAATACCACAGAATTCAAATGATATTTAATGAATAGTGCATTCTGATCCCAGTAAATCTATTTCATTCAGTTTGGTGGAACCTTGTGTTCAGGTGTGATTGCTTATTCATGGTCACTATTTGTATTACTAAGCTGGCAAATTATCATTGTTTTTATTAGCATAAAATTTAAGGCCTGTAATAATTCACTTGCCAACTGATTACATTATTAGATACTCACACTCAAATGAAAACCTGTACATAGGAATGAGGAAGCAAAGCTGAACATGATTGTGTACCAACCTCTCCTGCCGTAATTCTGTCTTTCACGTTCTGCCAGTAAATCTCATTGTTTTCCTCATCAGTGAAGTACAGTAACCATTCTGCAAAGTCTTCTTTTCTCATGACGTTCAAACCCTTTGAAAACCTTATGAATTCCATTTCTTGGACTTCTGTTTGCAGATTTTCCATGAATCTAAGTGTAAACAGATATTGTTTGACAGTTTATACCTGTGTTACTGTATCACCGCTACTACTTTATCTGCTAAATGCAGGAGACACTAACTATTAAACACAGATATTATCAGCATCATTGTTTAAAACGTCACCAGTTCAATGTTACCTGCTCATGCAGATTCATTTCCAGGGTTGCATTTCAGTAACGACACCAGTAGGGTGCTCTCTAAGCCTGCATAGGTGGCTGCTGCTACAATAATTTACAGAGACCCTTGGCATCTAGCTTTTAGTAGTGTTTAAAAGTGCAGATAATGAGATAAAATAATTGGTGAAACAGTAGTATAATGAATGAATGGAAAAGAACATGGTAACTAAAGGCTTGACACATGATTTATGAAACTTCTAATTAATATGAGGTTAAAAAGTGCCTGGAAAGATGGGGCCTTAATAATCACACAGGTGAAAGAAAAGAGAAAACTTGAAATCATCACTGCAGGAAAAGATGCCTAGAGGCTTGGCAAATCAGTTCTGTGCCCACTAGAGGATGGATTACAATGGACATGTACAGAGTTTGGAAGAACACTGCAAATGATGTGTTTGGGAAAGTAAGAAGAGAGCTGTCTGAAAAAGAATGGGGTAAAGATAAAGGTTTTTAGGAGATCCTCATTCATCTAGGAATAAAGAAGGGAAGCATCAGGAGAAACAAGTAACAACCTGCAGGTACAGAGACAGACCTGTAAGGAGAGTCATTGCTTTGAGTTTCCCAAGTTTGGTCTATGTGGCCATTATCCTTTCTTCTAGCTAATACTAATTTTTGATGAAGTAATAGATAAAACTGTGTGAACCATCTGCTAATTTCCATTTCAGAAATGGGGCAATCCAAACCCAAGTGGTAATTGAAAAAATATAAACAGAGTCTAAAAACACAGTGGTGCTTGCCAGAATCCCCTTAGCACTTTGAAAGAACTGATTTATTGAGTCACTGAAAACATTGACAGAAGACAGTGAAATACTCCTATGTTGGGACAAAGCAGTTAGCTGGAGAAGAATACAGGTAAAGGTCTAGCCTGTATCAGAAGAGGCTCATTTGCTCATCAGTGTTTGCACAGCCTCACTGGGTGTGAATTCTTCCCCCTGAAATTGCTGACATTTTAGTCTGCACATCTATCTTTAGTTCTTAACTGAGATCTCTTGAACAATTAGCAGCTCAAAACTCTGTGAAGTCTGTAAGGGGTTAGATGAAGACTGCTGTTGCAGCACAAGCTATTATTATTTCCCCCCCACTTCCTTTAATAATTAGAGCTGCACGTGCAAATAAGGGGTCAACAAATGCTTCATGGCTCAGGACATGAAGGTAAATAAAAACCTGGAAGTGGATGTGATTTGAAGTTTCAGGCTAGTTTTATTAGGGTACTACTGAGGAGGGGTACCATATGCTCTCATATTTTATATGGACGATTTTCTAGTCTAGTAAAGGAGGTTACAAGGATTTCATAGAATAGTCAAACACTGAGGTATATTCCTCCACAGCCCACCTTTAGATCTTTCAAGTTCCTCCAACTCTCCTTCTCTCAAAGGGATGAAACATTAATGGATCTGTTTGTACCACCAGTACGAAGGGAAGGTCCCTTGACCAGCTAGAGCTTACTCAGCCTGCAAACCACTTTTCAGGTTTCAGATGCAGCTTCTACCCTTGTAACTCATGAAGTGATTGTTCTCTCTGGCCAGCCCAGCAATCAGCACATGCCAGGCAGACTGGCCAGTGTGGGCTAACAGAAGCAGTCCTGATGCATGACTTGCCAAAATCTCTCCAGAACTAGGGAAGACAGCTCAAGCTGCAGACCGGGGAGAGGACAGCATGGACCAGGGATGTAGACCCAGCACTGAATCAGTTCAGTGAGACTGACTAGGGCAGGCTGACTGCATTTCGGCAGTGGACATCAAAGACAAGAAGCAGATGGTATCTGGGATGTGTGGCTTGTGTTTGGCTGGAAGTCACAGCAAAGACCATGTGGAACAGTACTTGCATCTTTGACCCTTGTTTCCAACCCATGTAATATCTGGTCTACAGGAGAGGCAGAGAAATACGCCTAAAACATGGGTGTAGGGAAACAAAACACTATGCTTTTTATTTTCTTGGCTTTTAAGCTATGAAGAGTGGATGCATTCTGCAACAGTCCTAAGGTCTGTTACTGAAAGTATGAGTTACTTATCTTGGGGAGCTAACTCTCAGTGATTTGCTTTGCTGGTTAGTAGCCACAGGTGATGACAAACTACAGAATCTTCCATCTTTTCTGAATACTGCATTTCCTTAAGCAGAAAACCCCCAGTGACCTGCATTCTTGTCATACACAATTAAGGCAGGATGGCTGACAGACCAAGCATTTCTGCATGCTGAAGAAGGAGTAGCTCAACTAGCTGTACACATCAGCCATCTGAAAGGTGCAGCAAAGCCAAAGAGAAAAGTGCAGAGTTTGGCTGTGGCATTTTTGATGTGTTCTTGCTTCTGTATCTTCTTCTTGTTGGACAGAAAATGAAGCATTACATTTCTCTAGCCCCACTGTGGGTTTTCCACTGCCTGGGTTCTTGCTCTCTCCAGTTTCTTTGGGGCAATGATACTGTGGTGCATAAGTCATGCATCTCACTGCACTACTAGGAAGAGGGGTGGGAATTACTTATTTAGATACCAAACCCCCAAAAAATAATTAATGGCTATTTCCTTTAAACTTGTAGGCTTGCTCCCAGCAAGCCATAGTGGGAAGATTTCCTGCCTTACCAAATGTGGCTTGGAGCAGCAGCAGCAATGTGAAATGTAAAATTTATGTGACAGTCTCCTATATTACAAAAATTAAAATACTATGAATCATCACATCATCATTCTAGGTCACTCTTATTCCCAGATGTGAGAGTTAAAAATCCCTAATGATTTTTTTTTTTTTTTTTTTAAGTGAAAGTTATTAAAAGTTATTTAAAATAACTTTCTGGTTAGGAAGTAAAACTTGATACTTAAATGTCAAGGCACCACTAGGGAGGGATACTTGCTTTTGTATTCTTCTGGATCACGGTGCAATGAATTTCAGCTGGAAAATCCTTAACATTTTCCCCAGACATTAGGAAAAAACAAGTATAGGAATGAAATTCCTGCTCTCACAAAGTCAGTGGGAGCTTGGCTGGGGACTTTGAAGGGAGTCAGAATTCAGCTATAGGAACAGGATTCTGATTGTTGGTGTGCTCTACAATTCAGAAATAATTACACTGGGAATACTTCTATCCTATGGTAACTCAAAAATAAAAGCAACCCTGAAGTTTCCAAATAACAAAAAGGAAAGGCAAATGATCAGTTTGTAAGATGGGGAAATAGCTGGGAACTGACAGTGCTTTATTTAAGATAGTCTGTTTCATCCATACTCTCTAAAACACTCACATTGAAGGCCAATAGCCAAATCTGTTATCATATTATAATAGCATCCAGAAACCTTATCAGAATTTATCCCTCATTTTGTAATGTGCTCCACTATAGAAAAAGAGCATGTCTCAAGACCTTTTGGCAACTCAGCTGTTGCAGAAGTGAAAATGCAGTAAAAGCAGGGAGACCTCAGGAACGCAGCTACCCCCTCCAGTCTGAGATGCTGCAATGAAGCGCTAGCATTGTGTTTCTGACGGCACACAAAGTAGTAGAACGAAACACAAAATCAAAGGTTATGGGAAGTTTTCCTTCCTGTACCTCTTGACCTGAATTGAGAGGCTGTGGAGAGCTTCAACACTCTAAACCAGAACTGACCAGTTTTTGTTATAGGCAAGAAACTTAACAACAAAGACAGTGGTGGTTATACCACCCTGGTATTGTACTCTGCTCCAGCTCCTATTTGGTCCTTTTGAAGGCTTGATTTCTGCACCAAAAGACTGTTGCAAACCAGCTGCAAGCTTCTCTTTTTGCAATCTGACTTTCAAAGCAGAATGTAGATAACAAATTAAGGGCTTGACCATTAACCTTTAGGGAACATTTAGATCTATGCTTGTAAACTCAGTTTTGCAGGGGGTAAAACAGTTCACTGATCTCACCATTTTCAGAATTATAGGCACAACCCTCTTTGATTTACTGTCCTTAGTGTTTCCAAAGGAAACCAAACTACTCACTTTCATTTATAAACATTCTGCAGAATCTAACCAAGGATGAAACAGAGATTCTTTTCAACATCATTATTCAAATTTACTTATGATAGGAATATACAATCATGAAAACAGATTTTATTCCATCTTTGCTTCCTCATGATTCGATCCTGGTTGCATGAGATGTAATCTCTACATCTATTAGGGCTCTACATATACATGTGGATACAAGTGTAGGTACAACGTCAAATAGGAAGGCAATCATATTCTACTTCTGTGAAATGCTTTCAAATTCCTAGATGAAAGTCACTGAAAAGGTACAAGGTACCATCATGATTTGTAAAAGGACTGTTGGCTGCCGATGCTACCTGAAAGAGGTTCTGCATCTAGGCATTGTCACAAAGGAGAGCACCAGACAAATGTTAGCATGAGCTGTGTAGTTCAGCTCTGATTTACTTAAATGAAACATACCATAAAATTCAAAACACTAAAGGACAGAAACAGGACAGGTAGGGAAACTACATATTTTGTGTATGGTTATACCGTTTGTGACCTTCAAGCTAAAGCAGATAATAAAACAGAATCCACAATTAAAGAGTATTTCGGGTGCAAAATTCTGTTATGAAAAATTTGGGAGCAACAAATCAGAGAAGAAAATGCCATAAAGTGGATTTGAAATGTGAGTGTTCCTTACATGATTAGAAGATGTCTATTGTTTAGCCATGCTGGGAATAAAATAGAATTAACCAGGTTGGAAAAGACCTCCAAGATCACCGAGTCCAACCTATCACCCAACACTATCCAATCAACTAAACCACGGCACCAAGTGCCCCATCCAGTCTCCTCTTAAACACCTCCAATGATGGTGACTCCACCACCTCCCGGGGCAGCCCATTCCAATGGACAATCACTTCTTTCTGTGAAGAACTTCTTCCATACATCCAGCCTAAACCTCCCCTGGTGCAGCTTGAGACTGTGTCCTTTTGTTCTGGTGCTGGGTGCCTGGGAGAAGAGACCAACCTCTACCTGGCTACAACCTTCCTTCAGGTAGTTGCAGACAGCAATAAGGTCTCCCCTGAGCCTCCTCTTCTCCAGGCTAAGCAACCCCAGCTCCCTCAGCTTCTCCTCATAGGGCTTGTGCTCCAAACCCCTCACCAGCTTTGTTGTCCTTCTCTGCACACGTTCCAGCAACTCAACATGTTTCCTAAACTGAGGCTCCCAGAACTGGACACGGTACTCAAGGTGCGGCCTAACCAGTGCTGAGTACAGGAGCAGAATGAAGTACTGTTTTGTAAGCTACCTCAGAAAAAAAAAAAACACCACAAAACAAACCATAGATCAGAAAGTTCTTGGAATATTCTTTCCATACTCTGCATTTTTCCCCGCCCCTCGCTTCAAGAATACTGTGAGAGATTTAAACTTGCTTGGGGACAGATTACAGAAAAAAAAGTCACAGCAGTCATAAACTGTTTAGGTTCTGAATTACTGTCTCCTCTTTTATTTAGGATTAGACATACTTAAACAAGATTGGTATGGGACTTTTTTCAGGAAATTAGGGAAAAAAAACCAAAAGAAACAACATTGGCTCTCACAAAGAAATACTTGCTATACCTACAAAGCTGAAGAGTTTTCTACTCAGAATAAAAATTAGTACACACAGTACAGCTGGAGATTAAAGCACAAGCAAAACATTTTCTGGAAGGAAATAGACAACAAATTATTTATGTCTAAAAAAACCAGGGGAAACCCATGCAAAAG
This sequence comes from Picus viridis, assembly GCA_033816785.1. Classification (NCBI taxonomy): domain Eukaryota; kingdom Metazoa; phylum Chordata; class Aves; order Piciformes; family Picidae; genus Picus; species Picus viridis. The sequence goes on from CM066566.1 coordinate 14,511,705, forward strand.
AATAAAAAGTCTGGAATCCCAGTGAGCTTCTGGCTTCATGTTTGAAATTCAACATTCTCTAAGATGGATCCTGTATGAGAGGATGATGTTGTTGAGGTGCGAAACTCAGTGGTGGCCATTTGAAATGGAACCTTGTTCAGGTCATTTGAGAAGAAAGTCTCACTTGGTTACAGCTTCTCGGATTAAATCTACCCTTCTTTGTTACATGGTTGTAGGCTTCCTGTACAATGTTTTAGTCTTAAACTGATACAGGGGAATAGTGATTCCAGATGCATGTGTCTAGGAGGCAACACTTTTACCAGTTGCTGCACATAAACATACTGCTGAATAATTTTGATTTAAATTTCCTAACTTTTGCCAGGGAAATAAGCTGTCACTTTTGAAACTGTGAATAATAATTATTATTATTAATAATTATTATGTTTTCCTTAAGGACAATGCAATTGGCAAGAAATCATGTAACAGTCTGCAGCTGAGCATGTGTTCCTTGAGTCCTTCCTTAAGATCTCTGAAGCCACATTCTTACTATGGGATGGTGTGCTTCATGGATTGCTTACACTTCTAGGCAGACACTAAAGAAACAGCAGAATGAAGAAGGAGTCCCACCATTGCTGCTCAGCAAGAGGGAAAAGGAGCAGCTTTGGCTGCTGTTTTGAATGTTCTGTATGACAGTGAGAAAACAGTTTGAGTGGTGTCACAAAAGACCTGTGAAAAGGCTATTTCTTTACTTCCATGATCTCAGCAGCCCAATAATGGCTGAAAAGTGGTCTGAGATCCTGTTTCATGGTCTCATCATTTACGTCTGCTAAAAGCCACCCCAGGAATTTTCCTTCTGTGTTATTACCTAGCTATGATTTCCCAAGAATCATGCATCAGTTGGAGACAGAATCACCAAGGTTGGAAGAGACCTCAAAGATACAATCATCAAGTCCAACCCGTCACCACGGACCTCATGACTAAGCCATGGCACCAAGTGCCACGTCCAATCTCTTTTTGAACACCTGCAGAGATGGTGACTCCACCACCTCCCAGGGCAGCGCATTCCAATGGCTAACTACTATCTCTGTGAAGAACTTTCTCCTCACCTTGAGCCTAAACTTCCCCTGGCACAGCTTGAGACTGTGTGCTCTTGTTCTGGTGCTGGTTGCCTGGGGAGAAGAGACCAACCCCCTCCTGGCTACAACCTCCCTTCAGGTAGCTGTAGATAGCAATAAGGTCTCCCCTGAGCCTCCTCCTCTCCAGGCTAAGCAACCCCAGCTCCCTCAGCCTCTCCTCATAGGGCTTGCACTCGAGGCCTCTCCCCAGCCTTGTTGCCCTTCTCTGGACACATTCAAGTGTCTCAATGTCCTTCTTAAACAGAGAGGCCCAGAACTGGACACAGTACTCAAGGTGTGGCCTAACCAGTGCTGAGTACAGGGGCACAATGACTTCTCTGCTCCTGCTGGCCACACTATTCTTATTGTATGACAGGATGCCACTGGCCTTGCTGGCCACTTGGGCACACTGCTGGCTCAGACAGATAAGCACAGAAGGATTCATCAGGTTCCCTTCCTGTATCGGTGTGCCTCCTGTGTTTGGGGCAGTAGGAGGGGAGGCACAAAAACTGGTTCACATCAGCTTCACATTGTCTAAAGAGATGTAGACAGTTCCCATTTTCTGTGTGCCATCTCAATGCAAAGAAAGGAGAACAGGGCAAATTAATTGCCCCAATATATTGACTGTGGTTCTCTGACATTTTTTCAGTATTTGGACTGTGGGCTAAGAGAGTTGTCCATCACCAGTGTACACATAGATACAGATGGTTGTGTATTTACAAAAGGCTTTTTTAATGTCAGCCAAACTGAAAAGGAGGAAGCATGAGGAAAGTCTATGTAAGTAATGAGGTGAGAACACTAGCTTCAGCTTTCTGAATTCCCATGTAAGCACAGCGAAATTCACAAAGAAAGCACTCCTGCCCTTTTTTTGTTGTTGTTGTTTGTTTTTAAGTCAGCACAGCACAGCAAAATCTGTGTATTTAAGTAATGTGACAAGTCTTAGTGTGTCCTAATCGAGCCTAATCACCCCTGCTTTCTGCTAGGTACTACACTGATCAATGGAAAAGCTTTCTAGGCAAAACCTTGGAAAATGATAAAAGCGTTTACCATCATTATTTTCTGCTTTTGACAATGATCTATGTCTGTACAGCTCATCAGTCATCTCTTGTAAAAACAGTGTGGCACTTTGATCAAACAGCCAACAATAGCTTCCCGTGTAAGGTAAAATGTTATGAGAGGCCATCAGATGGAAATCACATTTTCTCTGAACAATAGGAACCCAGAACTGATGTGCCTGATTTACTTACAAATAAAATCATGTGAAAGGTGATATCTTCACAAAGGTTAAAAATACAGTGATCCTTTTATTCACCTTTCTGCACGTTAACCAAACTTCACTGTCATGTTGCAACTGAGATGGAGTGTCTACACAGTGATAAAGAGGCACTTTCCAGCTCTACGAAACATAACTGCCACTGCTGAAAAATTACCTGCATTAAACCTTACACTTATCCCACAGATTTTAAGAGCAAGATGTGGGAGTTTGATTTTGATTACAGGCCTCTATCTGTGTGGTAGGCAAAGGTCTTTAACCTACGTGTTCTGAATGTACTAGGTACATAGTTTCATCAATGTCAAGCCTCATTGGGTCAGTGTAGGATTTTATCTAAAACCTGAGACTTTTCAGTTTACACTGTGTATGCAAACACAACCTTTTACTGGTGCTCTCTGCCTTTTGTTTCATTGAGAGGATCTATGGTATTTATAGAAAAGGGAGCTGGAGGCATACTTCACTCACTTAGGTTCCTATTGAATCAAGGCCTTCAAAAGAGAAAGGTTGTTTATTTGAAGACTGATGTGTGCCAGAGCCAGTGGAGCTGAACACTTTTTAGTGTTAGAAAAGTTGCTGCTTTTCCTTTTCTGCTCTGGCTTTTCCCTAACCTCTACTGATTGCAACAACATGAATTTTCAAAAGGGCTGACACAGATTCTCAGATTCTGAATATCAATTGAAGTAAAACACATTATCTTAATTTATTTTTGCAACCTGCAAATGACTGATTATTTTTGTAGAAATGGTAATACTGATGTAGTTAACCTTTCCTTGATGTTGTGCTACAAGACATGTGCCAAGATTCACACAGGTATTTAGGCACTTCCATTCATCTCAAAGAAAGACTGCATTTGGATTCTGAGCCCAAGTTCTCATAGCAAGATGTGTCTAGAGTTCATACTCACAGGAAAAAATTATCTCCTAAGTAAGAGTTTTAATGAGTTAAGCTGTGATGCTGTGTAGGTGGTGGCCATTTTTGACTGAAATAATCATCTCAGACAATCAAAACACTAATAGCCAACACCTAGTTTTCAAGCTGAAAGCAGCCACAGCAGAACTTCATATGCTGATGTAGACAAGGATTACAACATCTTTCTGGCCTGTATACGACATATAAACTGAATGATTCCCTACACCAGTCTTAGAACTTTCTGTTAACTTCTGATTTTGCATAGCTTCCAAGCGATGGGTATACAGCACTAGGATTCCAGGAATAATGGCCACTTGACATTCCACTGCAGTTTCAGTCTGATGTGGTGTATACCATACTTACATTCTGACATATGAGAGACAAACTACCTGCATAGTCCCATTGGAAAAGCAGTTCAAAGGGTAAAGGAAAAGGCACAGGTCAAGTTTCAGTGGAAGCTAGAATTCGAAGCAAGCAGAGAAGTTGCCTGTAGCCTACCACGACAGTTGTAACAGGGAGTGTCTCAGCACAGAAAGGCTTTTAAAAATTATTAGCAGTCATGTTTTCAGTGATTTGATCAAGAAACGCACTCAGGAATCGTATTGTCTTAAGGTATGCTACCACTCAGCTGGCAAGAATGGTAGTCTCAACCCTCACAGCCTTCAGGCCTGTTGCTACTTTAGAGTTACAGTGGTGCTCAGCTCCTGCAGATAGCAGACTCCAGGAGATAGACATTTGGTCACGTAAAATCATGAATACTCTCCAGCTTCATTACCTGCTTAACTTGCTGAATCAGCTCAGTGTGAGGTCAGATTAACGGCAGTGTTGGTGCAATGTAGAGGGGGTAGGAGTAGGATTGGTTGCTGCTAGGCTTGCCTAGCTGAAAAATACCTGAAAAACTCAGAATAGCGAAGTTTTTCCTTTCCTTCTTTTCCAAAGAAATGTACCAGCAATATAGTATTAACAGCACGGCTTTCCAGTTCTGCTCCCTGTAAAACAAAAAATGGTATGATTAATTATTGTGCACTGTATGAATACTAATAATCTACTCACCACAATTCTAAAAATAGTTATTTGAACTAAAATTTCACTACAGATACTTGCAACTGAATTACTTCCCAAAGCAACCAAACAGGACCTCAGAGCAGAACAATTCTTTCACATCAACTCGTAACAGTGGATTTCTTTATGTTCTGCTTCTACATATTCGGTATGCAAGATGAGTACAATCTGCAGCCACCCTTGGTGTATTTTATTACTAGAACTGAGTAAGGTTGCTAGTTAAATCTTTACAAATTACATTTGGGTGAAGAAAGACTTTATTTAAAGCTACCACCTTTGCAAAAAAGTTTTCAGTCAGGCATTTCTGTTACAGCCATTTAAAAACATTCAGGACAATCTAAGAAAGGAAACTAGAAAAATACATTCGCAGTGCTCTGTTAGCACTGCATGGTCTTACAAGGCTTCTTGCAAATGTTCAGTGCTAGTGAGTTGACTTTGTATTTTTCAAATCTGATGAAGAGACTGCTGCAGAAAAAGGAAGCCACATTATTTCAACTCAACAGCACCTTTAAGAAGCCTAAAACTGCGCATAATGCTGGATTTCTGTTCTTTCAGCACTCGCGTACTGGCATTTCTTTGAATGCAACAAAACACTAAGCAACATGAAGAGAGGTGGGGTGGTTTTTTTTGTAAGTCTGGAGGGATTTCAGCAAACTGTTCTTATGACATCTAAATAGCCTCTGTGTCTTTTATCTGGTTGAAGAGGTAAGATGAAAGACAAGAGTCTATTCATAAGATTTAATACTAATGGTTATTTAGCTTTCAGCATCATCAATAACAAGTCCCATTAGTCCACTGTGTGTTTCATGCTTACTGCATATGTGACAGTTATTTTATAGTTAAAAAGATAACATTCTTCTTCTCTACTGCAAGCTACAATTCACAGAATGTCAGTGATAGGAGTTATGTATGAGTGAACCTAGGGAAAAAAACTTCAAGCCATATGCAAACGGTACTTATTGTGCTTTTATTATTTAACTGCAGGCAAAGAATATTTAAATACCCATAAGATCCATCCTTCCAAAGTTGAAATACTTCAGGTTACTGTGAAGACTGATGCATAAACATTGCTATATGCTTTTTTGAAAGTCAAAAAGTCAAACATTCATGCATGCTTATTTGAAATTCAACCCCAAACTATTTATGTCAGAATGCAAAGGTTTTTTTTTAAGAAGAGTCAACCTATTTCTCACTGCAGCAAGATTCTAATCTGCTTTTTGTGTTTTCTGTTTATATATTTAATGGCAACTTAAGAAATGCAAGAAAGAAATTTGCTGATGTGATTTTAAGACCTGAACTGATGATTATGCAATTTAATGCTTCCAATGCAATTACTTCATATTAAAATCAGTGCTCCACTGAAAGCCATCTGAAAAATGGGGTTTAAAATAACCTTTTAAAAACTAAGTCTGCAATAGAAGAAGTTTTTTTCCTTCTATTTCACATTTCTCTAGTTAGAAGCTAGAAGAAGACGTACAAACAATACCTATCTCATCTTATCTAAGATGACAAAACCTCTCCCTGGATTTATAACAAATATGCACCTACTTGTTGGCTCCCCTCTTTATCAGTTGAAATTCCAAAGCTGAATTGGCAGATGTCCAAACACCATGTTAGGGAGAGTTAAATGTACTTTAAAACTACAAAATAGTGCATTTTAAAAAAACAGAATATGCAATAGGAGACCACAGAGACTACAGCTTAAGGGTAAAATTTCACAAAATTGCTTTTCCTGGAGTTAATGCTGGTAAATTAATGTACAGGTTAGTACATAATTCCTTTTTATCCACAGAAACATTAGGAGCTTTTAATGCTGAACTGTATAAATTAGTACTGACATGACAAATCTTTGTTAAAAGATAATGAGAGCTCTATCAATATTTCCAACACCTCATTCTCCTGAGCTTAGCAAAGAATAACTCACATTTGGAATGCCTCTCTTGACAATAAGAATGAAATGGTAACCTAATCCTGGAGCTGTTAAAAGGACCAGACTGGTAGCTTTGAGTCAGAGCTACTATCTAAATTAAGTGAAAGTTTGTATTCTGGTGTATCTGATAGCTTCAGCCCTGGGAGGGTGCACCACAGCACCCTTTTGGGCTATGCATTTCTCAGAAAGTGGAGGCACTGAGTGGATGGTGACATTCTGAGTCTCATCTTGATACAGGCATGGCATGTCAGGGACACGTATCTCAACTGGGGTACTCAGACATGTTCCAGGGTCCACTGATTCAGACAAAGAACCTCGAAGACCAAGCTCTGATGCCACACAAGTCCCTATGAATTAATGGACATGTGAGTACACAGGCTTGCTTTCCCAGAATAATGTTAATACTTCATACACTTTTCAAAAGCAACATGAACTGCTGAATTATAGTTATTCCTTTTTCAAGCAAGACTGGACAATACATTTATTTTAATTAGTACTACTAAATAACAAGCTGTTAACATAGAAGCCTACAGCTGCAAGCACCAAGTCACAGGCACACACCTACCTAATCCTGTAGCTCCCCACTGAGCTTTTGACATTTAGGACATGACACTACAGCAAGTAGCAACAAGTGTCATTGAAGAGAAACTTACCACACAGTGAGACAGGATTTTCAGAATAATGTACCCAACTGATTTCCAAAACTCATCTGAAATGTTAATAGACTTACTGTCTCTAGATTCCTCCTGCTTTTCCTTGCAGAATTTGCCTGAGGCATGACTGGAAAGCATTCATCATGATTAAATCTTTTGTATGTTCCTTGTTCTTTTACTTGCTTCCTGGGAGATGGTATTTACTGTGCAATGTAATGTCTTGTTGCAATAGAAACAGTGAAAATAATACACATTTTTGACTAAAAAAAATTTTCAAATTTTGTTAAGCTAGATGGAGGGGAAGTAGAATCACAGAATTGTCAGGGTTGGAAAGGACTTCAAGGATCATCTAGTTCCAAGCCCCCTGCCATGGGCAGGGACGCCTCACACTACATCAGGTTGCTCAGAGCCACATCCAGCCTGGACTTAAAAACCTCCAGGGATGGGGCTTCTACCACCTTCCTGGGCAACCTGTTCCAGTGTCTCACCACCCTCATGGTGAAGAACTTCTTCCTGCCATCCAATCTGAATCTACCCTGCGCCAGGGCAGGTTTAGGCTGGATGTTAGGAAGAAGTTCTACACGGAGAGAGTGATTGCCCATTGGAATCAGCTACCCGTGGAGGTGGTGGAGTCACCTTCATTGGAGGTGTTCAGGAGAAGACTTGATGGGGTGCTTGGCTGCATGGTTTAGTTGTTGGGTGGGTTGGATTGGTTGATGGGTTGGACGCGATCATCTTGAAGGTCTCTTCCAACCTGGTGTATTGTATTGTATTGTATTGTATTATTGTACCCATTCTATTTTTGTTCCATTCCCCCTAGTCCTATCATTACCTGACACCCTAAAAAGTCCCTCACCAGCTTTCTTATAGGCTCCCTTAAGATACCGGAAGGCCACAGTGAGGTCTCCTTGGAGCCTTCTCCAGACTGAACAGTCCCAACTCTCTCAGTCTGTCCTCACAGGAAAGGTGCTCCAGCCCTCTGATCATCCTTGTGGAGTATCACAGTATCACCAAGGTTGGAAGAGACCTCAAAGATCATCAAGTCCAACCTGAGTAGATGCATATGGTCAGAAAAGAGAGTAAGGTCAAGGGGAACAGTACCTTAGGTTCTGTCTACTGGTGATGTCTTTCCAAAGACTTTTCAAAAAGATCTTTCCGAAGATCTGCAAATGTTTCCGAGTCCACATCTTTGTAATGCCCTTTTATTTTCCAGCTGCTAAGTCAGTCAATTCCTCATGCCAGACTTGTATCCCTGAATGCAACCTAGACTTCAATCTAAGCAGTCTAGCCTCAAACACTGCTGAAAAGCATCAAGCTTTCTGTCATTTTGAGTGTCTCCAAGATGTTTGGATGAAACCTACAACTCTGTTCTGGGAAGAAGGTTTAAAAGATGTATCCAGTATGAAATTAATCCTACCAGGTACAGTCAAAAAACTGTAAACAGGCAATCTAAAGGAGACCAGGAGATCCAAATCTCTAAAAGCAGTGTTTTTTGGCAAAGCCCAGACAGCCTCAAGTGGGCCCCAGAACGAAACAAAGTATCATTTCATGATGAATCACCTCTAATCATGATAGAAGTTCACATTGAAGTTTTTAATGTTTTGCAAGACACCTTCTTATTCAGCAGGATTTAGGAATACAAGTAGTCTGATATAGAAGGGATAAAATGTGCACTATTTTTTTTTCCTACAGAGGGTATAACAGAAAATATCTGAGAAAAAGTGCATTGAAGCATTTTCTAAAGAACAGCTTATATCCAGCATTCAACATCATCCATAATTCCCAGTATCAGGGGAATATTGTTTCTTTAATGACAATTAATGCCACGGAATCATTACGCAATACTGTTAGTGCCTTTAGCAAGGAAGAAAACAACTTTTTGGATGTCCTCAGCTTTCAGTGCACCACTCACAGGTCTGCATCAGTTCATGAGGAGGTACTGAATAAAAATGGTTTACAGCCAAATAAGCTAAACTAATTTGGGAGTAGATGTTATAGGAGATACTTTATGCCAGAAATAGGAACAGATCAAAACTAGCCATATGGCTGGACCCAGATTGACTGGGTCTAACAGTCAGGGAATGGCACTGTTGCACTGTGAATCTTTGACACTGCCTTATTTGTGCACTGCTGGCACCTGGGCAGACCATCTTCTACACCCAGTTGGGGACAGCCCCTCACAGGAATTCAGGACCTGCCTCCCTATCATACTATACTTCAAAAATATTAATGAAAACCAGCAGTACAAAATCTGTAATGAGAAGCCCCCTCAGGAGGTATTACATTCTTTGAAGCACACTCTTATGATTAACATGGACTTGGCCTCAAAGGCCAAGCACATCCACCCTTACCACATGTAAACCTTGGTGTTGAAACTGACTCAGATGGACTGTGACCAATTCCCCCACCCTGCTGCTTGAATGCTTCCCCAGGCAGTTCATGTTCAGTCTGCCATCCTAAGTTTAAGTTATCACAAAATGCCAAGTGACCATGCTTATGTGCACCATTTCAAAGTAATTCCAGTTAATTTTACAAGCAAAATGATTATGACCAGATTCTTACAGTTTTGAATCAAAGGATAGAGATGTTAGTGCAAGGTCTTCCCTGGCCTCTCAGGAACCCATGTTGCTCTCTGGCTTCTCTATATAATTAAAAGCATTTCAGACTAGGTTAAGTAGCAGAGACTAAAGCGGTAGCCCTGCCTCACACACCGGTGCAATGGAAAGCAATACTACTATGACCACAAAAGGCTTCCAGATGAATTCACTACCCAAGTCAAATTCAGTGTACTTGCAGAATTAATTAGCTAGAGATGTCAAAAAGCATGTTTCTCTGTCTCTCTTGAGGTTATAATGTCATCAGATGACATGGAAAAATAATGAGTTGGTGAGACAATCACAGAATCACAGAATGGTGGCAGTTGGAAGGGAACTCTAGGAATCATCTAGTCCATCCCCCTGCTAAAGCAGGTTCACCTAGATCAGGTTGCACAGGAATGCATCCAGACAGGTTTTGAAAGTCTCCAGAGGAGGAGACTCCACAACCTCTCTAGACAGCCTGTCCCAGCACTCTGTTATCCTCCAGTTTTCTATTAAGCTATATTTTGATGCCACATGGTTTGGTTCTTTATGGGGTTTACCTGCCTGGAGAGCTTCCTTTAAAGCTTGCAGGAACTCTGCAGTGCTCCTTGGTTTAAAGTATCCAAAAACATTTCAATGAAATTCAGTGTTAATCTGCTGATAGGAAACATACACATTTCTGTTGGAGAAGATTGTTCAAGAAAAGATGTGCATTCCCTCTGAACTGTGATGTGACAAGGGGAGGGATATTAATTTTGGTCTTGCACCAGATTCTTGGAAAATTTGATATGCTGCACCCCTGTTACAGAATATTACTGCACAAGAAGAGCACAGCTCTCAACCACACTCTCTTCTCTACAGTTTAGGCAGTCTTCAGTTATTCTGGGCCCAGAGCTCTGTAGACTTTGAAGCTATGTGTAAAAAAGCTTTAAACTAATTAGGAATTCTAGGGAGTAGATGGGCAGGTTATGATGGCCTGCACAGTCTCTGTGGCTGAGAAGATGCATTGTAATGCTGCAATCTCTGAAGGCCCAAGTGTAAAATGTGTTGACCAGCTAAGTGGTGATAAGTATGTGTATGACCTCTCTTAGCTAAGGAAAAACAAAGAAGTGGACTGGTGAAACCAATTGATACACAATTCATAAGAAAATATGCATGTGTAGGGTCTATAAATATACTACTTATTATAAGACTGAATTTTAGTTTAAAAGTTTTCTGTTTAGAAGAGATTAATAGCTGTGTCCCCAAATGCTAGTTAAATGTTAAAAAACCCCCACCATACAAATGAGATACTTTATATGAAAATGTGATTCTTGTGGAATTCAGAAGCATATATTTAATCATTTGGAAATGAGACAATGCACAGATAGATTATTTGCCAACATGGATTCCATTTTAAGAATAAATACAGAACAAACTGTACCGTCATTCCTCTCCTAACAATAGCTACAATTAATTTCTAAAGTTCAGCCATTACACAAAAAATTAAATTAGAAACATTGAAACCACTCAGCAACTCATTAATCTAAACTGAAGGGCTCAAGAACAATGTCCAGACAACTGGGCTGTATACCTGGAACCTGGATACCTGGAACCATGAGCATTATTTTCACTACTAGGACACTAACGCACACCACACTACTAGCGTGTCTTTATGTAGCTCAGGGCAGTCACACAAAAGCAACTGGTGCTGCTCGTTGGGCAACACTTTTTGCAACATACACCAAACTCTTCCAGCTGATTGCACTTTCCTATAATATCCTACACCACTTCCAGATGAAGAGTTTGACTCTGTCGTGAAGCACAGGCAGATGCTCACATGGATGTTTTATATGAAGCAGAAGAGATCTGCTAGGATGCCAGGTGCAGCATTTCCTTTGGTCAGTGGCAAGACAGGTGAGGTGAGATAGTCACTGCCTCTTTTGACTTCTGTATCATTTTCTCCAGTCCAGTTAGAAAGAACCAGGTTGCCAGTCTTGTAAATCTGCCTGCACCTCTCTTTCACTGTGTGCACACCTGTGCTATGAGTAAATCAGAATGCCTGCTCTGCAAAAGCCAGTAAGGAATTTCCCAAAAGACTGGGCTTGTTAAGGCTGGACAGACTTCTTTTTTCTGGGGGGGGGGGGGGGGGGCTGGGGTGTGGGTGTGTGTGTGTGTTTTTCTTCCAGCATTAATTACAATATTGGGGAAAAAAAAATAATCCCCCAACTGAAATATAATTATTTGGATAATCAGGTCCACTGCAACCCCACTCAAGGAGCACTCCTAAGTGGTGAAATTTCGAATTTTAGACATTTCAGTAAAAGTTCAGTAAAAGAGGCAGAGCTACAAGCACTTTGGGAGCACAGCAGACAAACAGCTTTTTCTTTTCCTAACACAGTATCTTGATGAGTATTAATTGGTATCTCCATACAGCAAAAAAATGTCTGGGACCTCTGTCTACACACTGTAGAGGCAACATACTTGGATATACCTGCTGGTTAAATAAAGTTGCAGACTACCTCTTAAACCATATTTTCAGAAGTCAGTGACATTTTCCATCTGGTATCAGAGACTGGGATTATTTCGAACAAAAACCCCAGTAAACTCACACACAAATCTTGGAAGTGTTGTGGAAATAAAGAACTATTCCAAATGCCAAACTTCTGTTGCAGTATCTGAGCTTTCAAAGACTGTGGTCAATTTAAAAACCACAGTACACTTTTATGCTTTATTTGCTTTGCTTGAAAGTAAAAATATGACTGACACACTTATTAAAAATAAGGGTTAAAAGCATAGGCACTGATTCCACTGTACAGTCATATTCATTGCCCACAAAGATAACTTCTTTTGGAGGAAACTGAGACAGAAGACAAAACAAAAATTAGAAGAAAAGTGATCTGGACTTTGCAAAGTAGAAATACAGAGGGCAGAAGAATTCCAAGATAGTTGTATACCCCAAAGCTATTTAATTCTTCTTTTGAACATACTATAATTCCATTTATAATCTGCTAAGAAACTGTATTAAATTACATTTTGTGGCTTTCTAACTCCAGATTTTTCTCCATGGAGAATTCTGAAGAAAATTTTGAAGACAAAAAAAACCCAAAACAAAATAGAGACACTCAAGCTAAGGTTTTTAATTAGCTTCCAATAAGCTTATGTGTTTATAACTATATCTGTCCAACTGTATCAGAGTTTCTCTGGAAATTTTATACTATAGCTGTTCATTCATGCAGAATAAAGATCCTTTTTCTTTCACTGTCATGACAGTTAAGTCTCAATTGAAATAGGTTTTGAGGAGCAGACACCCCTGCTAATCCTAGCTATTTTAATCTGGTGACTGATGAAAAGATTCAAGAAAGGAGATGGTTGTTAGTCAGTCAAACTGACTTTTAAACTGAACTCTGGATGCATATTGAGGGAGCAAAACCTTTATGCATCAGATGACAGTTTCTGTTTATGCCTAGGATATATTAAAGGTGTTAGAAATCCTGCCACTTCCATCTTTGCCCCAGGGAGGAGAAAAAGAAGGAACATGAGATAGATCAACTCTTTGTAGAAACTGCTGATGCGTGATAGGTTTATAAAGCAGAGCCTTGTACAAATTTCCTATTGAATGCTTCAAACGTGAGCTGTTGCTTCCTCATGCCTAATTACCCATTTTCAGTTTACAACTAAAAGCAAGTTTGTGGTGAGAAAAATATCCTTCAGCTACAACATTCAATTTAAGCGTGCAACAGAAGTAGTGCTGCTGATGTAAGCAACACCTTGTAGTAACAGATGGAGACAATACACCTGTACTCTACATCCCCCTGTTTAATCAGCTTCTTCTGGGCTGTTTTCAGTCTCATTCAATCTCATCCAGGCTACAAAATATCATGTCTCTGTGCTAACTACAGACTGAAGAAGAGATGGCAACTGGCAAAGATTGGGAAGAGTAGTGGCAGGATTCAGGACAAAACAGTCAGAAGAGAGTAGGAATTTACCTGCTTCTTTCATTGACGAGATGTATTTGCCACTTGCTGATACCCAGTGAAACTTCTAACCCAGCTGGAAGATCGTACTGTAAGATTGTTCCTTCTGGTCTGTATCTATGCCATTGTTTTTCTCAAAGTGGACATAAGTAAAGTAATCCTTGCTTTTACCATCCAAATGACAGTAATTACATTTCAAATCAACTCAGAATAAAATGATATTACCACAATAGCAGCATTTAGGGAAGTTTGAAGTATCTGTTTCTCATGTGGCAATACAGGGTTTTTCTCTTTTTTGACAATGGCCATTGGAATGGGCTGCCCAGGGAGGTGGTGGAGTCACCATCACTGGCGGTGTTTAGGAAGAGATTGGATGGGGTGCTTGGGGCCATGATTTAGTTGATTAGATAGTCTTGGGTGATAGGTTGGACTTGCTGATCGCAAAGGTCTTTTCCAACCTGCTTAATTTCTAGTCTAGTCTAGTCTAGTCTACTCTATTCAGAAGAGAGTTTCTTTGAAAATGAAACTAAGGTTAAGTAAGTAACAGAGTAACTACACAGTAATGAAATATGCTAATTGAGCACATTATCAGGAGAGTCAGAAGTGACATTTTTCTTCACCAGTTAGAAAGCAGTTGACAAATCACACACTTTCTTTTAATTAAAACACTAATACTTATCTAAAAACACTGACAGAACAACAGTGTTCACAGGAAATATGGCTATACTCTTGTAAAGAAAAATCTGTCTCTATTTCATACCTGAAATACTGTTTCGTCCCCAGCTGCTTTCAGATCATCTTCCTTCCCAATGATTCTCTGTAGCTGTATTTGTTAAAACACACAAAAAACACACAGAAAAATCATCAAATTGGTCTTACAGGAGTCTTCTTTTTCAGAAACTTTTATTAATTTAATCTTTTCTTAATTATAAAGTCATTATGTTTCTAAAAGGTTCTCTAGCCATGAGAAAATCTGCATACTTAAGGACATTTTGCTATTCACACACACTTTTCTCCAGAAATCTCTTATCTCCTGTGGTTAATATAGCAAAGCAGAGCATATGAATCTCTCTCTCACAACCCAGCACTTACTCTATTTTTAGAGAAGATTTTCTTGAACTAGAAACTTAACATTCACTCAGTAAGGTTTTGGAACTCAGGAGTATGACTTCAAAGGTCATTTGGGAAACAAAAATTGTCCTGTGATTTTCCTCCCATCCTACTAGACAGCTTTATATAGTTTTGCTATAGACATGACCTTCTGGTCATGAAAAACATATCTGTTCACATGAAATACTATACAACTAACAACAAAGAACAACTGAAGAAACAGGTGTATTTTCAGAACTGGCATTAAGCAGAATGTGGCTGGAGTTTCCCCTCCACCCCACAAATAAATGAATCTTGAATGATTTTTAGAAGTAGTGAAATGGCTTGCATTAAAAAACATAACTTTCACTTCCCAAGCAGAGTTTTAAGGTAACAGAGAAAGTGCATTAACTCACAACACCTCAAGTATATCTCAGCTGCAGGGTTTCTTTGACTGGGTTTTAGCTTGGGAGGCCAACGCTACCACAAGGAGGAGTGATTTATCACGGCACAGAGTATACTTACCTTTCACAAACATTTGCATGAATCCTCAAGAGGACAGCAAAAAATGAAAGAACAAGGGACTTGTTACATTTCAGGTATAGATATGGACTTACGCTGATCACTCTGAATTGGGAAGCTTTAGGAAGGATACTTTCCAAGCTCAGGGGTTTTGAAGCTGCTGGTTTACTTCTCAAACCTCACTCTGCCCATTAAAACTGGGAAAAACTATAACCAAATTTGCGTAGCTGCTCTTTTGTGGGATTATCAAATTGCTGCTGCTTCCCTGCCTCCTCCCCCCTTTTTTGTTACATTGTTCAGAGAAGTAACATGGACTTGTCAATCGTGAGTAGGAAACCCCCCACTAACTGTTCATGTCACCAAAGCTCTTCTCTTGGCCTTCAAATTTTGCCAATTTCACCTGTTCTGTTTTGTGGTTGTTTTCTTTTTTAATAGCCTCAGGTTTTGAGTTTCTCAGGGTAGTTACTTTCTATTATTATTTTTGAATGCCTTGATAGAATTTACCAAAATAAACACTGTAAACCAAGACAATTAATAGTACTACTCCTTCCAAACTTCTCCAGATTATTATTTTTTGATCACTTGCAAAACAACTGACAAGTACAGCTAAAAGTATTATTAATTTCTTCATGGCAGAATAACAGCATAGAGTTCTGGCTAAGACACAACTGCCCATATTCTCACTGTAAAACTACATCTTTTTCTTACCTGAAAAATCCATCTTTTGCTCACACACAAGAAATACAATTGGAAATACTTTACAAACAAGAGAAAATACAGTTTCATTTTTAAATGACTCTTAAAAAGATCTGCAGAGACTACTAAAGAGCACAAGACACCCAGTATAATTTTTTTACAAGTGTTCTGAAAGATTTAGTTTATTGTTTTCTTATACTGTATGTAAATCCTTAGAGTGCTTGAAACTATTTCCAGTGGTTTGCAGATTTTTTTTCCAGCACATTGCAGCAGCTACTCACAGAGGGAGAAGAATTCTACCCTTGAGAAATGGACTCTAATACTCAACTGGTTCATGGAACATCTGTATTTAATATTTATAGCTGCTCATCACTGGAAGATACTAATGGCTAATTCAAAGATAATGAGACCTATTATGCACAACTGATGTCTCTTTACTAAAGACATACTAAGAGGACAAGAGCTGGCAGAAGATGTGTCAGTCATAAAAAGCCCAGTGATTTTGCATCATCCAGTTGCTTGTGGATGCTCTAGGACTGCAGAACTGTTCTGTACCAAGCCACTGTTAACTGCTGATAGTGTTGAGTGCTGGCTCATTCAGCCCTAGGTGAACCTCTACAAATTTTTTGTCCTATCTGCTGCCCAGATTTTTATATAAAGACTATTTAGAAAGTCTAAATCACATAGTTCTTGCATGTGCCATTGGACTTACCCTACCTCTATTCTCAATAGTTTTGAACGGTCATTAATTTTACTTAGCAGTCTTTCATTGAGGCAGAGGCTTTCATCTTTGGCAAAGGCTGATTAAAGGATGGCAATTAACATCTGTAAACGTGCCATTTCTACCATGTCTTCTTCACCCTAGTGGTGTACAGCAAAGAAACCTTTGTATATGCCTACCTCAAAATACACTGTTGTTAAGCTGGACCCTAACATAGAAATGTCTCTTGTATGTTTGTCTCAGAAACATGGATGAAGCAGGAATTCAAAATAGACTGGCTTGAATGCCAAGAAGTGGGGAGAAGGGAGAACAAGAGTCTGTCCCTGGGAAGGGAGAGGCTTTTAGCTCCTACTGGAAAGGGGGGAAATGTGCACAGAAATGGAAAAGCTATGGAAGACAAGATAAATTCCTTTGTTGAAAACATGGAACTGCATTTAAGATCTCCTTTCCTGAATATTCATTTATGTTAGTGAAGATCACTGAATCTACTGGGAAATCTGGCATTTCACACTCCTTCAGTGTCTGATCCATACAAGCGCTCCAGGCACTAAGGACTTGGATACACTTCTGGGCTCTGTGGTTCAAGAAGGACAGAAGAGAGCTCAGCTCCAGACTGCTGGTGAGAGTTCAATGGAGAGCTACAAGGATGGTTAAGGGACTGGAGTATCTCTCTTACAAGAGAGAGCTGGGGCTGTTTAGTTTGGAGAAGAGAAGGCTGGGAGGGGACCTTACCAATGTCTGTGAGTGTGACAGAACACTGGATCAGGCTGCCCAGAGAGGTTGTGGAGCCTCCTTCTCTAGAGATCTTTAAAACCTGCCTGGATGTGTTCCTGTGTGACCTGTCCTAAGTGGTCCTGCTTTGCAGGGGGTTGAACTTCATGATCTCTGAAGGTCCCTTCCAAACCCTAGCATTCTGTGAGTGTAGAGTCTGCCTGTCATCCTGCTTTTCTTGAATGATTTATGTGACACATCTTCTACTGTTTATCCACTAACTTGTCAGAGCTGAGATGTACACAATTCAAAGAACAATGGACATTATGCAAACATAAAGGCAAGGTTCTTGTCTCAGAATCTACAGCCGAGATCAAGAGGTAACAGACATACATAGAGGTCTAATCAGTAGATAACAGATGGGAAATAGGAAGAAGAGATGATAAAGCAAGAGAACGAAGTAGCACTGAAATTTCTTTTCTCATCATATCCTGCACACAATAACTGCCTCCTAATTGCTGCTTTTTTTGCTATGCTTTCCCCCTGCCCTTTCCTTACATATGTTCCCTGATATTATTATCAAGTATAGTGTGGAAATAACTAAAGAATAGTTCAGACATATTTTCCTCAGAAGGTAACTAAAACAAGACAAATGATGGATTAGCCACACAGTTTACTGATTTATTAGGTATACAGAATAAGAATTCATTGGAAATAGAGATGCTTTCCATGATGCATCTGGAACTGGCATATTCAGAAATTAACACACACAGAGAGTTTTCCAGATTCTTACCTTCCCAAAATTTTATTTTTATACCTAACCTATAAAAATAAAATTTTGCTTTAAGTTAATATTTATAAATGTGAGAAAATTCACCTTTTGACTAGCTTGCATCCTGGGGGACTTCTTTGAATGTAGTGTAGAGTTGACAAAGAAACGTGTATGATATTTTTTTTCACCACTCAGTATTGAATACTGTGTCCAGTTTTGGGCTCCCCAGTTCAAGAGAGACAGAGAACTGCTGAAGAGAATCCAGTGGAGAGCCACGAGGATGATTAGGGGACTTGAGCATCTCCCGTGTGAAGAGAGACTGAGATCCCTGGGGCTATTTAGTCTTGGGAAGAAAAGACTGAGAGGGGATCTCATCAATGTGTATAGATATCTGAGGGGTGGGTGTCAAGTGCAGGGGGCCAAGCTCTTTTCAGTGGTGCACAGTAATAAGACAAGAAACAATGGGTTCAAACTTGAACATAGAAGATTTCACCTCAACATGAGGAGTAACTTCTTTACAGTGAGGGTGACGGAGCACTGGAACAGGCTGCCCAGGGAGGTTGTGGAGTCTCCTTCTCTGGAGACTTTCAAACCCCACCTGGCTGCATTAGTGTGTGGACTACCCTAAGTGATCCTGCTTTGGCAGGGGGGGGTGGACCAGATGATCCCTTGAGGTCCTTTCCAACCTCTTATATACTCTCATACTGTGATACTGTAACTTATTAACACAGCCAAGAAAGGAAATGCAAAGTAACGATCTTATCTAAGCAGAATAATTTTCACTTAGTTTGTTTGCCTCTACAGAAGTCAAAATTATTTTTAATGATCTTCACCTCCACTTTTGATGATTTTCTGTTGTTCAGACTGGCTGATTCAATTACCAGGGATGAGCAATGGATATTAAATATATAACATACTACATATCACTCCAAGAGACCTGTGCTGTTATTTCTGCAAGAATCTCTTTATTTACTTAACTGACAGTACCCATTTATAGGAAGTACTGCTGACATGGCATTTTGGTGCAGAAACACTGCAGGCTGAACATCTTCACTTGTGTTCATGAACTTGCTTTCCTCAGTAACATACTGTTTTGCAAATGAACACTACAGCCATAACAGGCATATATATATATATATATATATATATCTCAGTGATCAGGGCACTGCTACTCTGGCAACAATTGACTAGGATTGTGACAGGTTAAAAGTAAAGGTTTTTGTTACATTTGATTTCTTTTAAATCAGCATAATAACATACATTTAAACAGAAAAAATTCTCCAAGCTTAAAAGATTTGAGTAGCAACAAATGAGCACAGATAGGGTATATGCAGGCTCAGTTCGGGGCTTCTGGGAACACTGTCATGGGAAATGCTCTAATTTCAAGTAATATTTTCAAATAGTACTACTAAAAGTATTTTTACAATTGAAAAAAATATATTTAAGTACAATTCATCAACTGTAATCTTGCTAAGAGACAAATCACTGAGAAAATGGTTATTGGTGCAAAGCACATGCTGACAGCTATTGTATCATTAATTCAGAGATTAAGGCTATAAAACACACTTAAATAATGGTTTTGGCAATTTCTCTATCTACCAGCACATCTTTATAAGGTTCTAGATTCTATGGTTCTCCAGATTAGTTACATTAATGATCACCTTTATCTTAGTAACAGAACACAATTTGCATTGTAGCAGACACTTTCGCTCCTTACAGATTAGCCTCTCTAATCACCTCCAGCAGGAACGATCTGAACTAAGCTGAGGGAATCTCTTTGAAAGGGTTTGTTCATCTTGCATTTGACTTTTGACAAAAACCATTTAGTTAACCATCTCCTGTTAAATACTTAAAAGCTGGTTAAGCTGTATAATTAAGCCTATTCTTCTTTTAAACATAAGAGCAAGATTTTCTTTTTTTTTAAGCATCTTTCTCCTCCATATCTTATACCCAAAAAATGGAAAAAGCTGCTGTTACTTTCCAAAATGTGAACTGATACAAAACTTGAAAATGCAAACAAAATTAATGAAAAAAAGAAAGGATGGTGAATTAAAAAAAATATTATTCAGAATATTTACAACATAAAAGAATTTTCCAGATGATTATTCAAACTAGATCATTAAGATTAAGGGATGTACACCAAGCTTCTACCTTGCCAGGAACACATTTTTAAATACAAGTCAGAGGTAACATTTATAAAAGTGTATTCAAATATGGTAAGCACTTTTACAGCAGTGATTTGGTATGTGCTGCTTCCACATAAAGTATTTTTGTAAGTGATCATAGACTGGACTGAAAACTAAGCTTGAAGATTTTAACAAGTCTTCATTTAGCAAATATAACCCATGGGGCTATTTAAATGCTTCAAAATTAATATGCATATAAATATACATACCTTAAAGAATTCTTTCTTTTCAACTTGCTCGTTGCCATCTGTATCCAACATTTTAAAGGCAATCTGAAATCCAGTCTGGGGTTCTGCAACAAATTGCAGAAGGACTTTATTGTAAACACACACACACACACACACACACACACACTTACACTAGTACTCAAATATTTAATGCAAAAGGAATACCACCTATGGTTCAGTTCTCCCATGTTTAATGCACGTACATGGTATTTCCTGTAAAACACATATATTTCCTCCAATATAAGCACAATTTTAAAACACCTTTTTATTACCATTTCAATGGATAATGACTGCAATGGCAAAACCAAAGAGATGCCAGCAGTGTCTAAGTACAGCCATAAATATCCGTCTGATCCAAATGACGGCGAAAATGTTGCATGTGTTACTGTCCTGGTCTTAGACACACTCTAGAGATGTCTCCATCATCCTATGTCACTTCTGGGAGCTTTACTAGAGCTCCTTTTCAGGGTGAGAAGACAGGAAAAGGCCTTGAGAAACCAATAATTACTCCAAAACTCTGTGAAAAAACTAGCGTACTCTTCAGGTCCTTCTTGCATGCATTACAGTATGCCACTATTTGAAGTCTTCTCTAGTCTCCCTTAGGAAACAGAGCAATCTTGTAACTGTGGCCAACTCACTCAGCTCCTGCTACTGCTGCATTAGCCCCAGGCCTTCTTTTCTTTCTCTTCTCCTTCATCCCTAAAAAATGTGCTCAGATGTTTCAGAGATTCTATAAACCATTTTCTGGCTTTTTTGAACAAAAGTATGTTTCGTATAACTCCCATGAAGTTGATTTTTTAATACAACTTTACCCTGCATTTCATTCACTGAGTGGATCTTTCTTTTCACACAAAAATGTAATGAGCTCTGAATCTCGCAGTCACTATAAAAACACGGTGTGTTTTGAGCTCCTTCCCACAATTTCCTGATCTTACTTTGCTTACTGGAGGTGGCCTCACTCATTAGCAAGCCCACACAGGAGCAGCCTGCCACTGAAATGTAGTTACAGCTTACTGAAGTAGCAAGCACTTACCCCAGCAATTTCTGGAACAGGTGAATTAATTCTACAACCCAGCAGAGTCAGGCATTAATATGAAAGCTATGGGCTTATTGTCTCTAGAATATATTCAGGTTTCCATGAACCATGTTGGACTCACGAGGGCAGTGAAGCAGTATCTCTAAAAAAACTCCAATGCCTTCAGAGTTTTTCTTTTGGAAATATATTCTTCCAGCTCCATCTTGTAAAGTTTTAAGTCTTGGCTTTTTTTTTTTTTTTTTAGAGAGTCTTTCTGCAAAGGGAACAAGTTAAAGAAATTGCCCATTCCTTCTGAGTGATAACAAGATGGTTAAAGAAAGCACTGGTTGTACATTTTAGAAATTGCTGTATCTTAGCAGCTAACTAATATTCCCTGTGGAGCAACCTTGTGATGGAGGGGTATTTTAAAATACCAGTGCAATCTGCACAGCAGAGCCCTTCCCCAGCAACTGGGTTGTAATAATCAAAACTGGCTTCCTTCCCATGGAAATGCCACATGCTAAATTTGTGTAACTAGTACAAAAGCAAGAAGAGCCTATCCTTTAACATATTTAGAGAATAAAAGTAATTGATGTATTTAATAGTAATTCAGACCATCTGTGTTGAAATTTTCAGATAAGAGAGCTGTTACTGAAAATATAGGACCTAAAGCTGCTTATACTGTTCAGAGATGACATACTTATCTGATATGACATAACCCCAAAGGTATGTGTTCGTAAAATAAGCATAGTTCAAAGACTACCTCAGATATATTTGTATTTAATTAGAATCAGGCAAAATTCCAAAATCTGAACAGAAGAGCTTCATCTTGGATCTGACTACAGGTTAGACTTGGGTGCTTTCCCTTCCAACTATTCAGAAATTGACCAAGCTGTCAACTTGTGTGACTGGCTGATTGAAATGGAGTTTTGAGTGCAGGTGACAGCTTCAGTACTTGGGCTCCTTCACAAGGCAGGGCTTTACCAGAAGCTCCATTAACCACTTGCTGGAAATAGAATTCAATATAGGACTGGAAGGGAAATGATAATGATGACACAAGGCATACAGAAAGAAGGGACGACAGGGAGCAAGGTAAAGCATTTGTCTGCTGCAAAATTACATTTTCAAGCTGAGTATTGTTACAGGTACTGCTGACCAGACAGGCAGCATGGTGACTCCTTTCCTGTTTCCTAATTGCTCTCATGGTGACTTAGAAGAAGCTGCTTTAAGAAATCTCACATTAATTCTCACTAGCAAGAGAGACACATTGTATATTGGCTGTATTGGCACTGACTGACAGGGGATACTTGTTAGCAAAGACAGAGGCACTAACACTGCTGACATTTGCTTTCAAACTGATAGATTTGATAGCCCTCTGCGTAACGAAAGCAGCGTCAGCACTGTGTCTTTATCCAGCATCAAATGGTGTCTTTGTTTTTGCAGTTCAACACATTCCTATATAAATTTGGTGAAAAATAATGTTACTTAATTGCCTGGAGAAGTGGAACAACTTGCCCCAATACTGCTTCAATTTTCTAATTGTTCCAGTCAATAAATCAGCATGAATTTACCTTCAGCTGTCATAGATTTTTAAAGAAATAGAATCTTTGGCATCTATTTCTGCAGCTTTAACTTAGGTATTCTTCTAAAGTTATAAGGTAGCTGGCATGGCTGTCCTTTAAAAAAATAAAATTAAATCCCTCTTTATTGAGTTGCATCAAGTGTTTCAAAATTAGCTTTCTAACTGGGCTAGACTCTTATCATTTCTGATTATAAAATCCACTTGAACACACATGGAATCAGAATAGTTTGCGTTGGAAGGGACCTCCAAAGGACATCTAGTCCAACCCCACTCCAGTAAGCAGGGATATTCTCCAGGTTGCTTAGAGCCTTGTCAACCCTGATCTTGAACATCTGCAGGAATGGGGCCTCAACTACCTCCCTGGGCAGCCTGGGCAGCCCAGTGTTCCACCACCCTCATGGTAACAAACTTGTTCCTAACATCCAATCTAAATCTACTCTTCTCTACTTTAAAAACATTGTCCCTCGTCCTATCACTACAAGCCTTTGTAAACAGTCACCCTTCAGGCTCCCTTTGACTCATGTTCAAGTTGCATGTAGCACTGGACAGTCAATACTGGTGAAACAGTATATTTGCATGTTAAATAGGTTATCTTAATCCATATATACTATTTAATACTGTGTACTAGCTCAGATCACCCTTCATCCTGAGATCTTCAAAACCTGTCTAGACACATTCCTGTGTCACACACCTTAAGTGGTCCTGCTTTGCAGGAGGATTGGACTCAATCTCTGGAGGTCCCTTCCAACCCCAGGCATTCTACAATTCTATGTTGAGTATTAGGAATTAGTGTAGCTCTGATGAGAAACAATTGTAAGCTGCAAAAGAGCTACCAAAACTGTGTGAGAGGTGTGTACGACAGTTGTTAACCCGTGAAGGCTGGACAGATTCTCTTCATTCCTGGGGGACCAACATTACTGTTTTTAATACACCACAAGAGAGTGGATTTCTATAGCAAGGAAACTTTGTCTAAGTCCCTGCCATGGGACTCACAACCAGGAAGTGATGAGGCTCAAGCATCTGCAGTCCATTGGGGTAAGAATGACTGCGGTACTCTCTCTTTTCCTCATCCACTGTTACCATGAGATCCAGTATGACTAGTTTAGTCCCTTAGCCAAAATGTTAGACCTGTGTAAGTCTGTCAAACAAGACTGCATGTGGACTATTACAAAGACTCCTTTACTACTAGTCTAAAGGTTTCACTACATAATGCTCTTTTCAGACATTTACTCCAAAAAAAAATCTCAATATTTTCATCACCTACACTTCATTAGAACAGCAATGGGAGACAGCAAGCATGTCATAGAGGATGTATCAGTGAGAAAGCCCAGAAAATCCAAGACCACTTCCATGCATTATAAAAAATGCCTGCTGCTTGAAGATACAGCAGGTACCAAACAATGGTTTTCTTAAAAAGTGTCTTACAATGAAAAAGGAAGAAGGCAAAGGAGAGAGCAGAAATACATGCAAAATACTTGGAGAAAATTAAGTCAAAATAAACAGAGAGGAAAAAAATCAACTTAAAAAGTCAAACAAAAAGACACTCCAGAATTCTGCTGTTTATGTGTATCATCCGTTGTGTATCTGAACACAAAATAGACAGAAACCCTTTAGACACAACCGCCTGAAATATAATGTCCCACTAAGTCATCTAAAACCATCCAGAAGACAAATTATTTATCTCCCCCCACTGTTCTTCCTTCCCTTATTATGTGGTCCTGCAACCAATGTCTCCTTTCTCAAAATCTGTTGAAAGACACTTCTGATCCTATGGTGCAGGGATTTTTGAAGTACTGCTATGGACCAATGATCACAGAATCATAGAATCAAAAAGGCTGGAAGAGACCTCAAAGATCATCAAGTCCAACCTGTCACTCAAAACCTCATGACTACTAAACCATGGCACCAAGTGCCACGTCCAATCCCCTCTTGAACACCTCCAAAGTTGGTGACTCCACCAACTCCCTGGGCAGCACATTCCAATGGCTAACAACTATCTCTGTGAAGAACTTTCTCCTCATCTTGAGCCTAAACTTCCCCTGGTGCAGCTTGAGACTGTGTGCTCTTGTTCTGGTGCTGGTTGCCTGGGAGAAGAGACCAACCCCCACCTTGCTACAACCTCCCTTCAGGTAGTTGTACACAGCTATAAGGTCTCCCCTGAGCCTCCTCTTCTCCAGGCTAAACAACCCCAGCTCCCTCAGCCTCTCCTCGTAGGGCTTGTGCTCAAGGCCTCTCACCAGCCTTTTTGCCCTTCTCTGGACACGTTCAAGATTGTCAATGTCCTTCTGAAATTGCAGGGACCAGAACTGGACACAGTACTCAAGGTGTGGCCTAACCAGTGCTGAGTACAAGGGCACAATGACACTATGAAGTAAGTTGCAATCAGCTACAGTTATAGCCACTTACATTAAAGCTTTATCACTCTGTATACAATTGTTCTTTATGCTTTACTGTAGTGCAGAAATATAAAAATTAGAAAATGTCAGAAAGAGTTCCTGGAAAACTGTTAGCAGTAGAGTATGCATATGTATTTTAAATAGATGATACTTACTTGTAAGGATTGTCAGCAAAAATAGATACTCTGCATAAGATATCAACCCTGAAATAAAAGAGTTAAAAAATCACTTGCAAAAGAAATAATAACACTTACAGATAGATTTCAATATCAAATCTTGTAAATATAAAATCTGTAGTTTAACATTGTATTAAATAGACTATTAAAGTAAGCCATGTTATATTATTTAATGACGTTTTTACTTTTCTAGTGCTCTGAAGGTAAAATTCCATATCCAGAGACTAATCAATGTTCATGTCTAATCAAGAAACTAAGGTTTATTTGGTATTAGCACAAGGCCTACACTAAATCTTTGGATTCTCACTGAAAACATTCGATGTTTATATAAAAGGCAAATAAATTAAATGTGCTTTGTCACATTTAGTACCTGGGAGGAGAACTACTCTAACGTTGCCCTGAAGGATCAAAGTCCTCCATCCTTTGGCAGGCTCGCGAAGGCGGAGAATAGCTTCCCTCTAATTCTCAAGGGGAACATGGCAACACGCAAAGCTGCCAAGCTGCTAGATTGTGCTGATAGTACTGCTGGGCTGTGTGCCAAGAGGAGGCTTCTTTCTTTTTTTGATTTTTTTAAATAGGAACATGTCCTTTCTACAAGGTGAAAGTATTTCCCCCCTTTTGAAGGAAAATTCCAGTGTTTTCCTTTGAAACACCGCCTTAAGTGAAAAGCCTGAACAAACACAAAGATGTGATAGCGTCAAAATAGAGCGTAGGAGCTAAAGATAGAGAGCACATAACAAGGGTGGTTAAACAACAGAATCTGAACCATCTGCCCTGCAATGATGTTTGGGGAAAAAATGTAAAGGGCTTTTTATAAATCACTTTTCAAAATAACTGAGCTACTTTTAACTTGTTAGCTGAACATTGTATAATGCTGAAGCTGCTTAAAATAATGAAGTTCAAACATGCCTATCTGTGCAAAGATAAAGCATTCTTTATATTTATATATTATATTATATTTAGATTTAGTTAATTGATAGATAAGAAATCCTCTTAAGATTTGGTGATAAACAATTAACTTCTGATAAATTACCATGCAGAGCCAATAGCATTTGTACTTGACTGCTGAAAGTGACTTAACAGTTTAAACATCAGAGTTTAGGAATATTCAATTTCTGAATGCAAGAGTCTGAAAACATCAGAAAAAGTCCAATGCTGGTCCTGTTGCAAATTCACTCTGGTTTCACATCTCAGCTTTCCTCTCCATCAAAACAGGGCTACTCGCCCTGGTATCTAGCATGCAGGACAGTACTAGTTACTGCCTTTGCAAGAATGTTAATTATCATTTGCATTGATGCAAAACTTGGAATCATGTTCCTAGACAAAGTGTCCAGGATGTCTACATATTTGAAACCAAAGACAGGAACTCCTCCATTTTTTTTAGCTTATACACCTAGAATATAAGAAAAGATTAAAAAAAAAGGGATAGAAACAGATAGGGAAGGAAAAGAAATCAAGCAAATAGCGTGATGGGCAGTGACCAAGATTCCTGCTCCTACTTTTGTTTCAGGTGTGACAGAGCAAAAGAATGTTTTAAGGAAGACAAGAAGGTAACTTTTCAAGTCTATATAGGAAAGAACTCCTAGTCATGGACTGCAATGGTATCAGCACAAAGATCCATGCCTGAAAATTTAACCAGCAAGCAATGAAGGCCAGCATCACTGGCCAAGAAGAGGGAGTCTGCCTCTTGCCTGTCTTGAGATGTGCTGCACAGGGATAATCTAGGGAAAACCTGGTAAGTGAAGACAAGCAGCTTACACTAGGTAAAACAGAACAACGAGAGCCCGTTGTTGGGATAGAAAAGAAGAGACCACGCATTCAAAGGAGTCCTGTAAAAAACATATTTATCAAAGCATTTGAAAGGACATTAATGTGGCAGATTAGATGAACTCAGACAAAAAAAAAAACAACAACAAAGTAATATTCAAGATACAAAATGCTGAGCACCTGGAAAGTTTTGCATAGACAGGGAACACTACTTTACAATATTTTACATAAAAAAATCTGCAAAAGTTATGTAGAGATAGCAGGATATAAAGAAAAGATCAATTCAAAGACAACACCCTGCTTATTGGAGCAAAGGAGAAGAATGATGGCTCTATTCACTTGACTTTGCAGAGAGCTGGAAAGAAGAGCCATGCAAGAAATGACAGGGAGCAGACACCGACTCAGTTTCATCATCTTATCATAAAACTGACTGAAAAGTCACTACAATGAAATAGGTAAAAAGCTAAAAATAATATAAAATAAATAATATAAATATAAAATCCTGTTTGTTCTTTAAAACCTGTATCAGTGTCTTAAAGCAAACCTGCAGCCTGCCTGCCATTTTCTGGCAGGCTGACTATACTAAAGTAATTTGAGATAAGGCTTTTAAAGTTGTGGACTCATTATTATCCTTTAACTAGTGAATGGTCAATTTATCTGAGCCATAAAGTAAATTAAATATTTTGGTAATTTTCTTTTTATCCTACAGTAATTATTACAGGGATACACAAAAGATGCACTAAAACCAGAGAAAATTCAATTCATGTCCAAGCAAAATTTGAAAGATACAAGCTCACATAATGTTGAATGACACAGCACACTTGCAGCCAAGCATCGGCAGTTAGCACTGGCAAAATACTGTCTTTTTCTAACACTAAATGAACCCTCCCTATTCCTCCCTGGAAATCTCTACCCTGAAATGGCATGAATTTTAAAATTGCCCACTAGAAGGCAGAATTCCCTAGCATTATGTATTTTTACAAACTGGCCTGATGACAGTTTTCCACTTACTTGTAATTTAAATAACAATTTAAATGTAGTTAAAATCATCTCGGCCAAAGAGTGGAACAGGTGTAGAGTCATTATTCCGGTACTTGTAAAAGCATTATTTAATACCTAAATACATACACTTAAAAATGTATAAATATAATAATGCATTTCAAAGCAAAAGCTTCAGAGCATTATGACAAAAAATGTAAAAACTCCATGCTGTGGAGACATGTGGATGACTGTACTGAATGTTCCACCTCGAACTCCCACCTGACCTTTGAAAGACAGAGTATACAGACCCATAGTCCTAAGCAATGCCCTGTCCAGAATGCAAGAGATGCCAGGCTGAGCACCTCACCCAACCCACCTTGTGCCAAGCAGTCAGCTGAGAGAGGTGCAATAAAAGGAGGCTGTGCTGACTCAATAGGTTTTTCACTTTCTGTTGGCTGAGTCCTTGTTTTCCCAGGTGGAGTGCTTTGGGGATTTGCAGCGTCAACCACTGGAAAGACTTTTTTTTTTTTTTTAAGTAGAGATATAGAAAGAATATCCAAGAATTAAAGACTGTGAATCCTTTAAACCCCATCCTGGGAAAGCTGGATGATTAATGATGATGATTACTAAGGATGACCAGTGATCTGAAAAGGCAGTAATACTGAAAAATCAGTACCAAATCCAGCTTTCCCCTAGGAGAGGAAAAAATTGTTCGACCTGTTCTGAGATGTTTCCCGGCTGCTGAGATATGCTGGGGTTTGCCGGAGTAGACTGACAAGCAAGACACCCAGCTGAAGACCCTCTCTGTCTACATAAAGATGCAAGAAAACAATCCCAGGCAGAAGAGACCATGAGGTCAAAGGACAGACAAAATGCTGCAGGCTGAGATAGTAGGCTGCTTTCTTGGCACAAGCTGCCAGCCATGCCTGGGGATCTGCTGTGCATGGAGAGAGCGGGGACTCACGCTTGCCAAGGCACCACAGCAGTGCAAAGGCAGCTTTATTTCCAGAAGCATTCATAGGATAAGGGATTCAGGCTGAACTCTTCCATACAGAAAGTCTGTGAATAGATGTTGTCAGTCATTCTCATTAGTTTGGGGATTTCAGTCTTTGCTACTGGTGAAATGGTTAATTACTCATCTGTTTGGTTTCCTTGATCCTCTTGTTTGTTTTCTCCCTTCAATTAATTTATGTTAATGAGGTATTTATTTGGTGTTCTTTAATTCCCTGCTGTTACACAAACAATATCCCAGCTCTCAGAGTTTTCTCTTTATGCAGGCTGGTAAGAGGTGGAAATGCTGGGTGTAAAGAAACTGAAGCTCATCAACATGGTGATGGGCCACTGCACTCCTGAAGAGGGAGTTCAACTGCTCTTGGAATCAGGGATGCCACTTTACATGACTAGACACAAATTTTATTTTTATTCTTAGTTTCTGTGCATTTAAGTTAATTAGTGAAACAGCATTTCAGTAATAAGTCCATTTTGTGCTGAATTTATTCTTTTATCCCCTTTCTCTTCTCCAAGCAGACTTCCAATTTCTTTCATGTCTTCTCCTGCACCTGAGAAGGCTTTCAGTTCACAGCCCTCCCTCTTTACTCTCTTGCATAACAGACATTTGCCAAGGAGGCAGCACTGGCTGAGATGAAGACAAATACATGAAACCTTCTTTAAAAGGACATTTAATTCATACCATATAATGAGATAAAAAGCAAGATGTATTTTTCAGTATCAAAAGTGCTCTTTACCTTTATCCTCAAGCTGCCTGAAAAAGTTCGGTCCTGGTTTAGCTTTGGCAACAGACTGCAGTGCAGCATCTACCTCCTTTAAAGAAACAAGAAAATATAAAGCCAGTTTTGAAGAAGTCTGTTCACTTGGGTAACAGTAAGAATGCAAGTTCTTTTGAAGAAGGGAAGGAACATTTTGCTTACCTTTTTTGTCAGTTTCTTGGCTGAGGCTTTACCTATAAAAAAAAATAAATCATCATTATTCAAATAACAAACTGTCTTTAAACTTTGATCAGGTTCTGTGGCATTTCTTCAGATTTTTATGGGAAAATGCCTAGTAATACGAAACAGAGAATTCTGGATCAGGCAGTTTGTTTCTAATTCCCACAACAACCAAGAAAGGACAACATTTAAAAATAATATGAGCAGTCTGTTCAAATGTTCTTGCAACTTAGGTGAAACAACATCCCACTTAGCTATCAGTGACTGACTTACTAGTGCAATTTTGCAAACTTGCTACAAATGTAGTACAGGTTCCAGATTATACAGTCAGAAACCACTCTAGTGTTTTATAAAGGCATTTGCCTGCACACAATAATCCTTGCAGTGCAGGTTGAGTAGGCAAAAGCTAAGAAGCACTAAAAAACACAGCCCAAACCCCTAATAAACAAATGTTGATGTTTCTACAAGGCAGAATTGAACAACTCTGTCTCCCGAAAGAGCGTCAGATGAAATCATGCAAACTTCTAAGCAAACTTCAAATCAATACACTCGAACAGGCAGCAGTACAGGTTGTAGTCCTGTCTAAACACACTGCAGCTCCTCAAACCAGTGATTATTAGTGGAATATTTCATCTGGTTAGGCAGAAGCTACATAAATCCCACAGTATTTGTTTGCAGGGATGACCATCCTGCATGGACCTGCCTTCTCAGTCTATCTGCCCTATCATACTGGTCTGTCTCCTCTGCATTTCTCCTCAGATAGTTCTTAAAGCCCTGTGTCCTTCACTCTTACCATTCTCAGCCCATCACTCCCTTTCCTTCATCACCAGTTCCTTTGGATTTCAGCCAGCCATTCCCTCCTATTTATTCATCCTGAGTAAGCACAAGCTGAGCTGCTTGCCTTTGCTCTGAGGAATGCACGGTGGCCCTGTGTACAGCAGCCTGCTTCACTCCATGCTCAGACTCCAAGGTGTACGCTGCTGCTTCAAGGGCATCTTGCATTCAAAGGGTCACCAGCACAGCACTGCTCTTTGAAAACAGACATGATGGGCAGTCTGTCTGGGTAGCTGTCAACAAAACTCTACCAAGTATTTTCATAGGCCCATAATTTAGCCAGGCAGAGGTGCATTCACAGTAGAACAATGAATTTCCATAATGCTGGTAAAAGACATGCCTAGCTGCCCGGGATCTCCATTGGCAACTTTTGGCTTTGGATGAGGAAAGCTGCTGGAACATCTCAACCAGCAATAGTTCATTTTTCAGCACAGACAAACCAGTGCCCTGGTCTCTGCTCCCTGAATTTGCAGTAACAATTTTGCTGATAAATTCCTCTCCCCACCCTCCCTCCTGCAAATGAGCCTAAGGCAGACACCTGGCACATAACATTCAACCCAAATGTTTAAATTTGACAAAAGTTATAAGCAACTAAAATTAGGGTTTTAATATGGGAGTGTTGAGTGACCCCAGTAACAGGTGTTGCCAGCACCACCTGTTACTGTGGATGAATACATTTTTGTGCACTGCATGTAGATTTACACCCATACAGACACACATAAAACTACATAGAAAGATACCTTCTAGCTCAAAGGACTATGAAATCCTCTACTTTGCCACATTTGAGATAAGTCAGACTAACAGAAGTTTGGAGAACAAGCAAAAATCACTACATCCAGTGAGACTGGAGTTCTGAGCAGTACAGTGTAAGACCACAGTTTAGCACTCTTCACTGCTGCAGAGCATGTTAATGAATGCCTATTCAGCAAACGAAGTGACTCAGATGTCAGTGTTTGTTTGAAATGTCACCTCTTCTGTACAGCACATTTCAACATGGAATTAAACTACAGCAGTTCTTTTGGCTCTTGGAGACCCACAGGGTGAGAAGCCTTTTAGGAGGGAATGAGTCAGGCTGTAGTTCTGTGAAAAACTGTGTACCGGAAACAAAAAAGGGGAAAACCACTCTACAGTGATTTTCACTGTAAATGCTCCCTGTAGTTATCTGTTCTGAAGCCACCCGTGCAGTCTTATTTGGTTAAGAGCAGCTCCATTTATTCCTTTCTTTTGGTGGCCTGAAGACCATTCCATCTGGGCCAGCAACTGTACCACAGTAGTGTACCAAGCAGTAGCCTTTTGCCAGCATCCAGGAGGAGCCAAGATGAACTCTGTGAGCTGGAACAGCAAAGGTATCAATGAGTGATGCAAGGTAGGGAGAAAGCACTGAGACACTAATTGGCCAAGTTTGTGAGGACCTCCACTTGATTAAGTCTGTGTTCCTCTTCCTTGTGTTGTATTCAGCACAGTAACTCTAAAACGCTTAAGCTTCACAGATTTATGGTACATACCCTCAATGACAGTAAATGATACAAATTAAGACAGGGAAGGAAAATCTGTTGTAGACATATGGACTTTCTTTTCATCATTCATCAGTCACAATTGCAACTGCCTAGAGCTTATACAAATGGCCGTGGCAGCCATCAACATCTACCCTCTTGCATTCAGCTATGGCCATCCTCCAGAGGACTATTAGAGTGCTGACATGCTGACTGACCTCTTTCTGAGATGAAAAGACTGTAACAACAATGACAATCTTGGCATGGGTGAAAGGACTAGCAGAGGAAAAGAAGCCTCTGCTAAGTGACTGAAGAGAAATTATTCCAGGACATGGTGAGGGGCAGAACAAGGTGAGTGAGGAATTGCTCCTGCCACATCTGACTGTACAAGGGGCTGCTGCTACAATAAATAGGAAAAAAGGCAGAAGGGAAAGGGATAGATTGAGAGACAAAAGACTTTTGGACTTTTCTAGGTAGTAACTACAGCAGAGTAACAATGTGGAGCCTTTTAACAGTGCTCTTCTCACATGGGGTTCAAAAGATTTAATAACCTAGTCAAATGAAAATGTCATACAGATGTCAGTAAGTACCAGTCAGTAAGTAAGTACCAGCTGACATGAGAGACAGTAGCAGTATTTTTCACATTGTTCTTTGTGCAAAGTATCAGAGTAGAACCGTACAGTAATGTAGTAATCAAAGCACCAGAACATTTTAAAAAATGTTCTCCATTTACAAAACCCCAAAATTCCAAGAATCAAATCAAGTTATATTTTATTAGTACCATCACCATATAAAATAGTCTTTGAAGACTCAAATCTCAGTTTTCACTAGGTAACTTTAGCTACTTTTATGGTAGCATTCAAAATATTCCTTGAATGCTGATTTAGTTCCTGGTGCTTACTGTCTCCATTTCTTCACTTCCTAACAGTGAGATCCCTTTATACTCCAACACAGAAAGCTCTATTAATATTGCATACTACCGTATCTAATGTGCAGCCTTATGAGGAACCAAATCTTTTAAGGCCTTGGCTACAGCAATTAGGAACCTTTCTTTGTACAAAATGCACTGGAAAGGGATGAACAGTTCCCTTAGCTTGTTTGAACACTGGGGACCAAAAAAAAAGCCTTTTCCTTTCTATCAATTAAATCTTAGCGCTGTCACTCCTTACACATGACTACAAATATATCAGGATCTAAGCCTCTCTCTGAGGAATACAGGCA
Organism: Picus viridis; assembly: GCA_033816785.1. NCBI lineage: Eukaryota > Metazoa > Chordata > Aves > Piciformes > Picidae > Picus > Picus viridis. Next base: position 14,545,496 of record CM066566.1, read on the forward strand.
AGAGTTATCATTATTAGGTAGGAAATATTTAGAAGTAAAATATCTGTATGATACACTTTTCCATAGTTTCCTTCTTTTACCTTGATAGATTATTACTAATAAGTAAGCTAAAGGCACATTAGAAAACTTGTTTGTAGTAGCAGTCTTAATTTGGTATCAGAAAGTTTAGAATTTTTAATATTTTGAACTTGAATGAATGAGAAGAAAAACATTTGTTTTCCTACAGAGACTGTCCTACACTTTCCTGCCAAGACTGTGGTGGAATTGTGTTTTAAAGGGTGCTAAGCATTTTCAAGGGTCTCTACACATTTCACCACTTTCCATGAAACAACGAGGTAGAACCACACCTTTTGCAGGGACAAGGAAAAAAAAGCTTTATCTTTTTAAACTGCATGGATACCAAGTCTACTTAGAAGTGCTCAAATTCAATGCTGTTAGCTGAGAAAGTCAGTTGACAACTGCAATTAACAAAATACTGCCAAAAGCAGCTACGTTGGTGTTAATTTGCCCTCAGTAAATCTGGGTATTTTGTCACTTTGTGCTTCCATCATCTATCAGTTTTTTACACTAAGATGCAGAACGGACTCAACATCAATGTTAGGATTAACATTAGGAAAGGGCTGAATTAAACAAGTACCCACTTGCACTCAGTAACATCCAATTACACCTGTACAGCTAAGGAAGGGCTTAGATCTGACAAAATGTGTTTAGAGCGAAAGAATAAACAAAATAACTAAGATGAACCATTATAAAAACAAGCATCAAATTCCAAAGCAAAAGCAGAGAAGTTACTACTACCTGCAAGAAAATGTAACTTTACATGTCTGCAGGAATGCTCCATTTTTGTCATGTGGAAGTAAAAAATACTTTTTTAATGCATTTTTCTCCTCAGCCTTAACTTCAAATGAGAAGAGTATAACACATGTATCTTCTCCTAACAGAACAACAAAGACCTGTCCCTTTTATCATTAAAGTCACTGAGGGTTTACTAAGGGCATGTTCTGCATGACCAACCTAGTGGCTTTTTACAATGGAGTGACTATCTCAGTGGAAAAGGAAAGGGCAAGAGATGTCATTTATCTGGACTTCTGCAAGGCCTTTGACATGGTCCCCTGCAACATCCTTCTTTCTAAGTTTGAGAGATATGGATTCAATGGATGCACTGTTTGGTGGATAAGGGATTGGCTGGATGGTCACATCCAGAATGTAGTGGTCAAGGGCTTGGTGGAGATGGGTGACAAATGGTGTCCCTCAGGGGTCTGTACTGGGACCAGTGTTGCTTAGTATCTTCATCAATCCTATAGACAGTGAGATCAAGCACACCCTCAGCAAGCTTGTAGATGACACCAAGCTGAGTGGTGCAGTCAATATGCCAGAAGGATGGGATGTCATCCAGAGTGGTCTGGACAAGCTGGAGAATTGGGCCTAGGTGAACCTCGTGAGGTTCACGAAGGCCAAGTACGAGGTCCTGCACGTGGGTCAGGATAATCCTCATTATCAATACAGTATAGGTGAGGATGTGATAGAGATCATCCCTGAGTTAAAAGGCTTGGAGGCACTAGTGGGTGAAAAGCTGGACATAAACCAGCAGGCCAATTGCATCCTGAGCTGCAGCAAAAGAAGCATGGCCATCAGATAAACAAGTGATTTTGCCACTCTACCCTGCTCTGGTGAGACCTCACCTGGAGTACTGTGTTGGGCTCTGAGGCCCTCAACACAAGAAGGACAAAGACCTGATGGAGAGGGTCCTGTGGAAGGCCACAAAAATGATCAGGGGGCTGTAGCACCTCTCCTACAAAGACAGGCTTAGAGAATTGGGGTTGTACAGCTTGGAGAAGAGAAGGCTCTGGGGAGACCTCATAGCAACCTCCCAGTTTGTGAAGGGGGCCTACAAGAAAACTGGGATGGAATTATTTACAACAGCTTGCAGCAGTAGGACAAGGAACAAAGGTTTTAAACTAGAGAAGGGTAGATTTAGATTGAACATCTGGAAGAAGTTCTTTATTATGATGGTGGTGGAACACTGGAACAGGTTGCCCAGGGAAGGTGGTAGAGGCCCATCCCTGGAGATTTTCAAGGTCAGGCTTGGTGGGGCTCTGAGCATACTGATGTAGTTGAGGATGTCCCTTCTTACTGCAGAAAGGTTGGACTACGTGACCTGTAGAGGTTCGTTCCAACTCAATGCATTCTATGATTCTAGAACGTGGTTTGACCAGGATTTCTTTTTAGCTCAATTTCAGAGACACACAAACAAAAACAAATTAAAAAACCCCCAAAACTAAAGTCCTCCCAATTTTTTAATTTCAGATGGCAATCATTGTTGTCTTTGTTGAAGCTTGGCAAGTTTAAAGTCATACTGGGGTATCAGGAGACAATTTGGTGTTTTTTTTAATGAAAAATTAAGATGAGAATAGCATTAAGTATGTCACAATTCAAACAAACTCCTATTCCACAAAATGAGGAGTTAAACCAACCTTCTAAGATGGATGGTATTTCAGCACACTTGTAACCTGAGGATCAGGGCTTTTTAAAAACCAAACCCACTGTGTGCTGCTCATGCCATAGCCTTCACAGCAGAGCCCACCCTGCAGCCTTGCCTGCCATGGGAACAAGAATTTGTGCTTCTGTGTTTTAGCTGGCAGCCAGATTTCACACAGCTGAACTCAGAATCCCATCCCTGTGCCCCAGCAAGCTGAGTTAGATAAGAATCATGGATGTGGATTTCCCTGGGGAGATGCCACTACATTTTTTGTTTAAATTAGCCTAAAATATAAGATCATTGCAATTCAATAGCTGGTATTTCATTCCCAGCTCTCTCTCAGATATTTTTTATGATACTGAAAGGTACCTTATCCCAACAAGGTGTCCTTTGTTTACCTGTCTTATTTACATTCTCACTTCTGTAAAGTTCCTCTGTATTGCTAATAAAAACAGTAATGTAAAGGGGAAAAATTCAGGCCAGTCATCAGTGCTCTAGGGTCTCCTTTTGAAATACTGGCAATATTTAAGTTAAATCAAGGGTAGGCAAAAAAAATTAAGGCTTTTTGAAAGCATGACAAATCAAGTAGCCAGATTCCTATGATAGCTTTTGGCAAACCAGTATCTGAATAACAAATGAGTGTGCTATTTAAATGAATAAAGAATTCACTTCAGCTAGAAAGCTTTTACTGAACTAGTGCATTGCTCCATTGAAACATAATTGATAAAAGGAATTTCAATCACACGAGTTAGTGAATTGAACCACCTGAATTAAAACCCAAGTATGCCCCATGGAAAAGGCAATTTGCAATAACAGAAGCTTTCAATATGGTTTACAAAACAGGCTTTGCATCTGTCCTTCTTTATTTAGAGCAATTGTTCCTCTGAGGAAACGAGAAATACACAGTGCTGGGCTGAGGCCAGCGCTGGCACATCTCCATTTCAGAAGAGCAGTTGCATCAGAGCCAGTCAACACCGGAAGGTTTCTCTGTGAGTAAGGCAGCCTGAGGTAAAAAGGGTGGGATGCTGATGCAGGGAGAAAACATCAAAGGATGACACAGTCTTTTAGGAAACTGAAAGAGACTGAAAAAAAAAATTAAGATAAGCCACGTTTCAAAACCTGTTAAAGAGACAGTGGCACCAAGCCATCAGCAGTGGCAGGACTTCCAAAATAACCACAGGCACGAGGGTAGAAGCAGATTTTGTGGTGCTCACTACAGAGCATGTGAGCAGCTCAGTCCCCTCTGGGACTGCAGCAGCAGCCTGTGGGGATGACTGGGGAACAACCTTTTGTTAGGGAAAGTGAATTGCCCTCTTTCTAATAACATAACCAAACTGTAGATAGGAAAAGACAAGAATAGTTTCAAACTTCCAAGTTTATCACAAGATTTGCACAGCAATGATTGATAGCATACAGAAATTATTTCTTCCTGAACACCGGAGAAGTCTAACAGGTGTGTAATGCCAGCCTTTTGCTGCAAAAGCAGTGTGAGATGCATGCAAAGACTTCAAGGGTAACACTAAAGCAGCAAGAAGCCAAGCAGAGAGCACAATCACACATGAGCATCTCTGGCCAGAAGAGGCTGTCAGCCTTCTGAGCTGTTTCTGAGCTCAGGCCTGGAGGGAGCATCCAGAGGAAAAACTTGTCACGAGAGATGGAAGTCCTCAAACTCCCAAAGAAGCACCTCATGCTTGGTTCCTCTGGCTTCCTTTAGATGTCTAAAAATTACATGCCTAAATCTGAGTTAGTGATCTCTGTGGTGCTCAGCTGTAACTATGATGGCATAAGGACATATGTAGAAAAGGGTTTATAATTGACTTTGAAATCTGCTGCTCCTGTTTCAGATCTGAAGAACTCATATGCCCAAAACCCTGTGTATTTTTTCCAACTTATAGCAGCTGGTCTAATAAAAGGTATTATCTCTCTCCACAAACCTCATCCTTCCTAATGGCCCCAGGCTACCTCTATAGTCAAGGAAGAGAAGCAGACACAGCAAGTAAGAAATTTGTTCTGGGTTGAGAGAGGTGTCTAAATCAGGCCTAAAACGCAGCTGTTTCTTTCCATTAACTTTAAAGTGATGCTATGATCACTTGCTCTTACCTGACATTCAGCTTTTATGTATCTGAAGCGAGTAGATGAATCCTTCTACACACAACTAGAAAACTCACATGATGACTGCTTTTTACGTTTGTTACATACATCTGGGTTTTTTTTTCAACTTCCTATCTACCAGCTAAGGGCCTCTGTTTTCTGTTTCATTAAGAACTAAATCAGATACAAGGTCAAAGTGTACCACAGAATGCTTAATTGGAGCAATAAAGCATTATAAAGATAAACAATTAAGATTGCCTGGAAGGAGCTATATCCATATGTTTATGAGACCAGAAAGGTGGAGAACCACTCCTGCTAACCTACAGAGAACTTTGTATTCCAGATTTCAAGATGGATGGCATATCCTGAATCTATACAAAACCATGGACTTTCCACAAAGAGTTGGTAGGCTGGCCCTCAAGTCAAGAATCATTGCTATTATTAGGCTTGAGATGGTAGTCTGTCTCATCTAGCAAAGAGAACACCATAAACTAGACTTAGCCTTCTGTAAGACTCAATTCAAAAGTTCAGCTAATGAACTTTGATCCAGCCTTGAAATAAAGAGATGATTTCTGTAGCATCACCATGCTCTGTGTTGGCATCTGATACCACTACCAAAGACAAGTTTGTTAAATATTATAGTACTGGATCACATGCTAGGTTAAAGTACTAACAACAGATAAACTACTGTGATAGCCTTGTAGCACTAAAGGTTTAAATCTGTTCCTCGACTAGACAGCATTAGCAGTCATGATCCTAGGCATAAGGGCTCTGTAATCTACTTTATAGAAAGAGAAGAAAAATGTAACAAAAGTTAGAAGAGCAAATAAAGTAGGATAAGAAGCACAACAATGAACTAACACAGTTAAAAACCTAACTGCATGCATATCTTGAGCAAACTGCATCTTAATTGGAAACAGAGATTAATTTGGATTCAGAATGAAAATGTGTGCAAATTATTCATCCCACAATCAAAATGAAAGAAGAAAACAACAGAAAAATAGAATAGAATAGAATAGAATAGAATAGAATAGAATAGAATAGAATAGAATAGAATAGACCTTCAAGATCATTGTATCCACCCAACAACCAATCCAACCCACCTAAACAACTAAACCATGCAACCAAGCACCCCATCAAGTCTCCTCCTAAACACCTCCAATGATGGTGACTCCACCACCTCCCGGGCAGCACATTCCAATGGGCAATCACTCTCTCTGTATAGAACTTGTTCCTAACATCCAGCCTAAACCTCCCCTGGTGCAGACTGAGACTGCGTCCTCTTGTTCTGGTCCTGGCTGCCTGGGAGAAGAGACCAACCTCTGCATGGCTACAACCTCCCTTCAGGTAGTTGTAGAGAGCAATAAGGTCACCCCTCAGTCTCCTCTTCTCCAGGCTAAGCAACCCCAGCTCCTTCAGCCTCTCCTCATAGGGCTTGTGTTCCAAACCCCTCACCAACTTCGTTGCCCTTCTCTGGACACGTTCCAGCAAGTCAACATCCTTCCTAAACTGAGGGGCCCAGAACTGGACACAGTACTTGAGGTGCGGCCTAACCAGTGCAGTGTACAGGAGAAGAATGACCTTCCTGCTCGCCACACTGTTCCTGATGCAGGCCAGGATGCCATTGGCCCTCTTGGCTGCCTGGGCACACTGTAGGCTCACGTTCAGCCTACCATTGACCAGTACTCCCAGGAACACAACACAACACCACCTTATCAATGCCAAAAACTCATTCTTACCTCACTATTTACAACCTAATTTAAGCTTATGTGCTAAATATAAAGCCATATTCACCACTGTGTCAACTATCCCACTACAATTTCTTCCATGTACCTGAAGATCTTCTTCACCACAGCAAACTGTTGTTTTTCAAATGCTTCTTTCAAAATGTAAAAAAAAAAAATTAAAAAATACAGTTAATGACTATGTACAAGAATATTAAAGATTGTTAATTATTACCAATTGGATTCACTTACTGGCAAGCATAATTAAGGTGTGACAGGTGAAGAATTTATTCTTTGTGTGGGAAATTATCCTTAACTACCTTAACACCCTGGAATAAGGAAAAAAGAGAGCATGTCTCAGAGAGGACTATCTTCTTCACCTTCTTGTTTTGACACAATTTATCTCCTAAAAGATGCTGCAAACCATAAGGAACTGCAAACTATATCAAACTGTGTCACATTACATGAAGTAACTGTATGGTTTATTATGGTGCTTTGATATATAACGAGCCCTTGAACATGCAAGGACTACAGATAATGAGGCCAGAAATGACATCACCTACTTTGTTCTACTGCTCTCAACAAACTCATTCTCATGCATTATCTCACCAGTTTATGTGCACACAAACACATTTGTACATTGGAAAGATAGTATTAATAGCAAATTGGAGTTTGGGGTTAAAAAGATAATAGTGATGTTAATTCAACTGCTTTTTAAATTAATCAGTTTGTTCTTAAACTTACTCATCCAAGTACAAACTTCAGGGTACTGTTGATCTTGCTTATTCCTAATGGAACAGAACAAAAATAAAATGCAATAAATTGGTATTACTAAAATGGGAAATATTTTGTGAAAAATTTGAAGTTATTCATAGTATCAGTATGAAAAATGCAGTGCTGTTACCATAATTCTGTCCAGATGCAGGGCATTTACAGAACTGTTTGTGTCCAAACAGCAAATAGATGACATATCAGTGCATCAAGCCAGTTTAAATTACTGCAGTGGGTAAGTACCTAGGAGCACTGACATTTCACATAAATTGAGTGGGTTCTCAAGAGTCCTGTAAATACAAAAAGCTATTTAGATCCAGTTTATATAGTAGCTCACTTTATTTTCTATTTCACCCCACTACCTATCAAAATTATTTACACCATCATGACTGCTTTCTGTTTTGTCAAAGCAGTATTTTTCTTTTAAATAAGAGTAATTTACTTGCACTACAGCAGCACGTTTAAAGTTCTTCAAAACACTGCAAGAAAGGTTCCAAGAGGTGACAGTTGACTGGGAAAGTACAATGGAATTTTCCTAGAAGTATCAGTTTGGGAAACTTAGGTTCATCATAACCCAGCAATCCCTAGTCAGACCTTTGGAAGAGGAAAAAAAAAATAAAAAGAAGAGAGATGGATGATGTCATAGAATCAATAAGGTTGGAAGAGACCTCAAAGATCATCAAGTCCAACCTGTCACCCAAGACCTCATGACTACTAAACCATGGCACCAAGTGACACCTCCAATCCCCTCTTGAACATCTCCAGGGATGGTGACTCTACCACCTCCCTGGGCAGCACATTCCAATGGGTAATGACTCTCTCAGAGATGAACTTTCTCCTCACCTTGAGCCTAAACTTCCCCAGCTCCCTCAGCCTCTCTTCACAGGGCTTGTGCTCGAGGCCTCTCACCAACCTCGTTTCCGTTCTCTGGACAGATTTAAGAGTCTAAATGTCCTTAAACTGAGGGCTCAGAACTGGACACACGGCTCAAGGTGTGGCCTAACCAGTGCTGAGTACAGGGGCACAATGACTTCCCTGCTCCTGCTAGCCACACTACTCTTGATGCAGGCCAGGATGCCACTGGCCTTCTTGGCCACCTGGGCACACTGCTGTCCTTACACACTGCTATTGTGACAGCTGGAAGTCTCATCAGCAGGATGCCTGATTCCTATTGCTGCACACTTCTAGCGATGGTGGTAATTGCTGCTCCTGTTTCATTTTCCTATTGCATTGTCCTTCCACCAAACATCTAAAATGTTACTCCTTTACAGCTGTCCCACATAGTCCACACACTGAACACACATTCTTTTCAGTATCTTATTACCAGTATTTCCTTTCCAGAAGGCTGTGTACTTTGCTGAGGAGGTGCAGTGTGAGGGCAGCAGCTTCCACAAGTCCTGCTTCTTGTGTATGGTCTGTAAGAAGAACTTGGGAAAGCACCACGGTGGCTATGCATAGGGAGGAGATCTACTGCAAGTCTTGCTATTGCAAGAAGTATGGCCCCAAGGGCTATGGCATGGGAGCAATGACTCTGAACACTGACAAGGGCAAGTCCTTGGGCATCAAATACGAAGAGGGCCAGCCCCACCGACCCACCAACCCCAAGGCCTCCAGGATGGCACAGAAGGTTGGAGGTGCTGATGGGTGCCCTCCCCGCAGCCAGGCAGTGTATGCAGCTGAGAAGGGCATATTGCAGAAACAGCACTTTGTGGTGACTGTGAAAGAAGGACTCAGGAGTTTTGAAGAAGTTAGTGGGAAGACCTCTGAAGTGGAGCTCTCCTGTTAAGGGAAATTGCCTCATTCACAGAACAGCTGAAGTTGGATGGGGTCTCCGGAGATCACTGTGGTAACTAGAATGTCCTTAACTTCTCACAGTGACAGATGGAAAAAGCTCAAAGCAGGGCCAGTCAGAACAGGTTACCCAAGACCACGTGCACTCGAGTTTTGAATACATTTGCAGATATTTGTTTCTGTAAGGGCTATGGATACAAGCCACCTCTCATTAAATACAGTAACATGATCAACTTTGCAATAGGAAAATATTCAGGTGCTTTTGTTAACCTACATTAACACCAATATGAACAATTATTATTAGGTTTCACATGGAGTTTTAGGATTTTCCCCCCTTGGTTATATCAAAGGCAACCACATTGTTATGCAGTTGAAGCCTGCTGAATCACAGAACGTTAGGGGCTGGAAGGGACCTCGAAAGACCATCCAGTCCAACATCCCAGCCAGAGCAGGATCACCTATATCAGGTCACACAGGAACGCATCCAGGCAGGTTTTGAACATCTCCAGAGAGGGAGATTCCACAACTCCCCTGGGCAACCTGTTCCAGTGTTCTGTCACCCAATTAAATTCTCATCTATGACCTATGATGGAAGAGACAGCCTTTTTGTTGCATTTATCAAGACACAAGAGCATCAAGTACTAGATCTAACAGCAAATTTAGACATTTTATTGAAAAGAAATAATTCTGTGTTGGTGATTTCATTAACAAGAGATGTTTTTAAACTCAAGGCCTGTCTTGCTGTCTAGAGCACAGCAAATGCAAAAAAAACCCCAAAACAACAACAACAAAAATCATGCAGTACCTTATTAAGCTTAGCTTCCAGAACATAAGCCCCATTTGTGAACATGGAATTTACCAAATGTCTGAGGGTATTGCTACTGAATTCACAGAAGTTAATTTGCAAATTTTAACCAATATAAATTCTGCTTAGTAATTAAAGGATTAAATGAACACCCACTAGATGGTGTTCAGCTACTGCATGGGATGACCTGGGCTAGTTACATCTCTAGCTCCTATTCACCTCTGCTTCGAAGGACTTTTCTTTAAGAAACAACAAATATATTTGAGTAGAAGGGAAAAGGGTGAAATCACATCACCCTCCTTACTAGAAATTTGGAAATGATTTAGTAATTTAATTACCACCTGTGTTGAGTATGGGTAAGTGGAACTTTTAAAACATATGACAAATCTATACAAAAGAAAGTATACAAGATTGTTTTGGATCCACTTGCTCATAATCCATGGTTTTACTGAAGATACTTGTATTTTTGCAGCTGGTGGTATTTTCCATCTGCTCCTCACCCTCCTAAACTCTCCAGACATCCATTGAGAAAAAAGGCTGAATAAATCCTCACCATAGAAACATATCCATTTTGCACTTAGTTTTATTAAATGGATGAACTGAATTACTGGATGTCTGTTCTAACGGAACCTAATGCATCAGTTGCTTCTTAAGTACATTGTAATAATTTCAACTAATTTCCATCAGTGATTAGTGAATCAGTATAATGAAAAATAAAACCAAAATGAAAAAGTGCTTTTAGGGGAAGACTGTTGGCATAGGTGTAGTACTGTAGCATATAACTTAAATATTTTCACAGAATCATACAACCAACCAGGTTGGAAAAGACCTCAGAGAGCATCAAGTCCAACCTATTACCTAATACCTAACACCTCATGACAACTAAACCATGGCTCCAAGTGCCACATCCAATCTTTTTTGAACACCTCCAGGGATGGTGACTCCACCACCTCCCTGGGCAGCACATTCCAATGGCCAGTTACTCTTTCTGTGAAAAACTTTCTTCTCACCTCGAGCCTAAACTTCCCCTGGCGCAGCTTGAGACCGTGTCCTCTCCTTCCATCCCTGGTTCTTTTCCCTTTATGAGGCTCTGAAGTCCAACCTCATATGAAAATTTTAGGAAGGCCATTTTAATGCAGATGACCCTAGTGATGACATTACTTTTTCAGTTGCCACTATGAGAAGATAAGGACATTCTAATGCTCATGTTTGGGAATTTTCCTACAGAAGACTGCCTACTGCTTTGAGCTTTGTACTGATACTGTACAACCCTACTTAACTATTTTCATAACTCACTAGGTTTAGACATTATTATAGTCTGGCTTTTCCTTCCTTTTTTCCTTCCTTCCTTTTTTCCTTCCTTCCTTTTTTCCTTCCTTCCTTTTTTCCTTCCTTCCTTTTTTCCTTCCTTCCTTCCTTCCTTCCTTCCTTCCTTCCTTCCTTCCTTCCTTCCTTCCTTCCTTCCTTCCTTCCTTCCTTCCTTCCTTCCTTCCTTCCTTCCTTCCTTCCTTCCTTCCTTCCTTCCTTCCTTCCTTCCTTCCTTCCTTCCTTCCTTCCTTCCTTTCCTTCCTTCCTTTCCTTCCTTTCTTTCCTTCCTTCCCTTAATCAGGGTTCTTTTCAGAGGCTGACTAGCTTTCCTGCAGTTGAGCTTTCCACGTCATTCTTGCTTTTACCATTAGCCAGGAGTTTCTTTCTACTTCTAAAATTAGCTCATTCTGTTATTAGCACACACAGAAGCTCTGAGCAAACCAGTAACAGTCCCTGCTGAGTCTGACTTGTTTATACATCATTAACATCTGTCACATAGTAATTAACAGATGTTTGGGAAATTTTCCTACAGCAGGGGCTCCATGGGTATGTAAGTGATAACAGAATATTCCAGTATTTTAAGCTAAGAAAGGCTTATCCTACTTTTGTCACATAAAAAACTAATGGAGCAATCTACTTTGGTTAGTTTCCGGAGTAACAGAATGAAGAAAGTCACATAAACCTAATTTGAAAAGTTGTCCTTATTAAGCATGTAAGGTGGTAACAGAAAGAGAGCAGTATCATGAAAAGTCTGAGAACTCCCCTTAAAGATCAGAGACAAGTAAAGTAATGAGAAATGACTGATGCTAATCATGCCTTATTGTAGTAGCTAAACCACTTTTGTTAATTTTCAAGTTAGATAAAACCGCTGCCCATAGTATGTTTAATAATAAATTACTGCCATGTCCATCAGCCTTCCCTAGGAGAGCTTTCTCATGCACCAATTAGAACACCTCTTTCGCTCTAGGGTGTGAAGTTTGGAGACTAAATACAAGAAGCAAAGATGAGCTGTCTCCTGACCTTGTGACTTTGAACTCCTCATGTTCTGAAGAGAAAAGTTTGGCAGAAAGAAAAAAAGTAATCTAGACAAAGAGGATAAATAGTCTCACGATAACAAAGAAGCTATTGTTTTCTAGAATTGTCTTACTTCCCCAGGATAGAAAACTTTCTCTCCTGAATTCAAGGCAGACAATGAAGCAAATCTCAAAAAAAGGCATTTGGCTTTATTATTCCTTCCCAGATGAAGGACTCTGCTCTTAGTCTTGTTGAACCTCATTAGCTTCCTCTTTTCCCCACTCTCCAGTCTGTCCAGGTCTCGCTGAATGGCTGCACAGCCTTCAGGTGCATTGGCCAAGCCTCCCAGTTTGGTATCGTCAGCAAGCTTGCTGAGCAGACACTCTGTCTGTCCTCTCATCAATGTCATTGATGGAGATGTTGAACAGGACCAGACTCAGCACTGATCCCTGGGAGACTCCACTAGTTACAGTTCTCCAGTTGGACTTGGCACTATTGACCACCACTCTCTGGACTCTCTTTTGTAACTAGTTCCTAATCCATCTCAGTGTCTGTTCCTGTGTCCCACACTTCCTGAGCTTGCTCACGAGAGTGTTATGAGGACAATGTCAAAAGCCTTACTAAGGTCAAGGTAGACTACATCCACTAGGCAGATTCCCTTTTTCCTCCTTACAGCACTGTTGGACATGAAGAATAGGGACTGTCCTCCTGAAATGAGCATTTATTTTAGCTGCAAAGGAGAGAGATTGAACTGACATTTGAATCAACTTTTAAGCAGGCTTTTACAATTCTCAAAGTGGGTGCAAATGAAACTCCAACAATAGATGGCTTTCTTTCAATGAAAGAGCAAAGTCATTTTATGCTGCCCACTGCACTTCTAAATTGACCATACTGGGTTAAAACCTCCTCTAACTTATTCAGCAGCAGGGATTGCCTTTACTGCCATACACATGACAAAAAGTATTGCTCTTTTGTGGTAAATAGTTTCTCTCTTTTGCCAATTCAAACAAAACCAGAGAAGAATATGAAATTTTTGAACACCAGGTTTTGTATTTTCTCCCAAGAAAGTGACAGCAAACCAGAAGGAAGGTCTCACATTCTCTATCACCAAAACATCTATGGAGAAGCTAAGTAATTGCTATGTCAGGGCATGGGTGACTGCTCCAAAGTTGTCAGAGACAGTAAATAAGTACAGTCCCAATGGTAAAGTAGATGTCCATCTACACAAAACAAAAGTACTATTTCCAGTATTCTCTATTACCAGAATCTGCTCTATCAGAGTCACAACTCTTAGGATCCAGTCCACAGTTAAGAATAAACACATCTCACTCCTACCTGGGGAAAAGAAAAGAAGAAAAAAAAAGAAAAAGGGGAAAAAAAACCCCAAACCCACAACCAAACAAAAAAACCCCCACAAACAAAGGTGATCTGTTTTATGGAACTGGCAGTTTCTCCAGTGGGGTATGTGACTGTATGTGACTGACTCAGCACTTGCCAATACCAATGCAGTAGCAAGACTCCATTGTTCCAGTAGTTCCAGCAGTACCAGAGGTATTTAGAATAGAATAGAATAGAATAGAATAGAATAGAATAGAATAGAATAGAATAGAATAGAATAGACCAGACCAGGTTGGAAGAGACCTTTGAGATCATTGTGTCCAACCTATCATCCAACACTATCTAATCAACTAAACCATGGCACCAAGCACCTCATCAAGTCTCCTAAACACCTCCAGTGATGGTGACTCCACCTATTGGTGCAAAGGACATGTATTCAAGGCTTGAAAAGAACACTAGGACTTGGGAAAGCAAACTATGTCATACTGAAAACTTCAACTATAACCTCTTCTGAAAGAGAACTGAAATAGTCTGGATAAAGTCAAATGGCAGCTAGGTGTTTTATAGTCAAATTCTATACAAAGATTCCTTTACAAAAAATTTAAGCCAGATAGGGCTGCAGCTCTTGGTGAACAAAGTCCCAGGATACTGGCATTTTCTATATACTGATAAGCTAACCAGAACACACAGGAATGGCCAGTTCAGATGCATTTGGACTATGAGGTAATGAATCTGAACTACCTTTCATCTAGTACAAAGAAATGTGAGATTTTTTGGAAAACATGGTATCTTCTGTTAGCTGTGGCTGAAAAATTCTTATACTTTCATCTAGGTGCACAAGCCTTTCCCAAGTCTGTGAGGAAACATATTTAACTAAAAATGTAGCTAGCAAAATGACCAGGTGCTTGCTGGAAAATGTTAGAAGATTGATTAAGAGCTGATTATATTCTCCCTGGCAGTAAGAAAGCTGGTAAGACTAAGAGAGGGCACTGCCAGGTGAGCAGGTGGCTCTAACAAGAACTTAAGTATTTCACACATGGAAAGAAGTCTGAGCTTGGTATTTGCTTTTGTTTCAAAGCAGATGAGGAAAGCTACTGAGCAAAATCTGTGCTATAACACACTGCAGGTGCAGCGCTGGGGAGAAAACATGAGAGCATAACCTGGGAAGTTTCTCCCTTAGGAAGATGATGCCAGTGTTTTCCAAATAGGGAGCAATGGAACTTCTCAAAGGTTTCCCTTGAGACCACAGCCACTTGGCAAGTAAGGACAGATCCTCTCATTGACCAAAGCAGGCTGCACACCTTGCTTGACGCTATTGCCTAGAAGGAAAGTAATTGATATTTAATTGTTCTACCTTAGATATTTAAAAAAAACCCCACAATATAACAAGCAAACACACAGGGGAAAATAAATAAATCAGTCTATATCAAAATTACTCAAAAAGGATAAATCATATGACTAATACAATAAAAATTTAGCATTGGCCTAGGGTAAAGCACAGAACCATCAGCAGTAAGAGAGTTACAGATAACTGAAAGCATCAGGCTAGAATGCATGCTAGATTTTGGCAGCAGCTTGACCTGCACTCCTTGGCACCTGCTATCATCCACTGAGGGTCTGCCAGATCCCCATCAGTTCTAAATATCTGAATGCAACCCAAGGAATTTTAAAAACAGATTGCACTTCTTAGGTATAAACCAATACCTGTTTGTGTCAAGGACATATGTTGCAAGAAATTAAAATTTAAGAGTGATAAAAATTCACTGAGTCTGATTTTCACGCTACATCTGTTAAGAGTTAATTGTCGGTTAAGCAAGATGTTTCAGAACCCATCACGTTCCAATGAATTTATTAAAATAATAATCCTGAAGTAATCTGTCAGAAAGTATTCAGACCCCATGGCAAGAAAAATCCCAGAGATGTTTTCTGTGGTATGCCAAAACTATGTTACAAATGTAGCTGAAATAGTGTGTGGTGCACTACAAAAATAGAAAAGCTTTACAAACAAGGAAGTGTTCTGAGAGCAAGACTGATGGTGTGAGCTCTTCAAACTTGCTTATATGTATTAAAAAGAGAAAAAAAGTGACTGTTAAGTATCTTCAGAATCACAGTAACATGTCACAAAACCTGGAATACTTGACTAAAGGAGAAACTGTTGCAAGACTTCTGAAATTCTAAGGCAGCCCATGTTTATACAACAAGCAGACTCCTGTTACTAATAACCAGATCTTTCCATTACTTGCACTACAAGTATTCTGTATATTCACAATATAGTTTCATTCATTTCAAGGAATCTGTTTTCCATTCAGATGCCATTAAATAACCAGTAACTTTCACACTTTAAATAACTAAATCCTTCAAGCTGTATGTTGAGACCACTTGCCTCTTGCTCACAACTCTGCTGAAACGTGGACAGTTTTATTATTGGTACTATTTTTGTACTGTTTCAAGAAACTGCTTTCATTCATTGAGAAGCTACAACATATCTTCTCATTAGCCACTTTTTCAAAATGCTAAATAGCTAGCAATGTATTTTTAAAAGATAACATCTTGCCAATGCTTTTACCTAATCAGTAAGCATTGCAGTCAGTTCAGAGAAGAACACAGATTCTGTATCATTCTCCAGCTAGTCAGCAGTACCACAAAGGTAAAAATTAGTCACAACAAAGACACTGGATTATTATAATCTTATTGTCACCTCATGCAGACATAACCACAAAAAGAATAATGTAATTAATACAATGTCAGTATGTATTTTCCTATTTGACCTTACAAAGAATGTATCCTAGGTACCTTCAGCACTGTCATAACAGGGTTCAAGGCCTGGAAATGGAACCAGGGGGAAAAAGCATTATGCTCTCGCTGTGCAACAATATGCTAAAACCTACTTCTTCTTAAGTGATTTTGCTTCATGGCTCCCCTTCCTCCAAACACCGCTACAATCCTTCTTCCTGCCCATCCAACTGTGCATACATCCTTGCTGCTGCAGCTGCAGGGACTACTGTGCTGGAAGATAGCTCTTGCCTAACACCTCTGCTCTAATCGCATCTCTCACACCTCTTTATTTTAGACTCTAAACCTAACAATTTTTTTCTGAAAAATGAAAGCAAACAAAGAAAATAGTGCATAGAATCATAGAATGGTCTGGGTTGGAAGGGACCACCAAAGGTCATGTAGTCCAACCCCAGTGGCCAGTGCAGTGGCCCATGGTTAATACCATAATAATCAGACTGGCCAAGAGACCAGATTTGATTGCTGAAGGGTGAAAGATCCCATTTCCCCTTAAGTATTCCATCACAGATTCTGTTACATGGTACTTCATGATGCAACTGCTAAGGATAGAATAGAACAGAACAGAACAAAACAGAACAGAACAAACCAGGCTGGAAGAGACCTTCAAGATCATTGCGTCCAACCCATCTTCAGTTTAGGAAAGATGCTGACTTGCTGGAACGTGTCCAGAGAAGGGCAACAAAGATGGGGAGGGGTTTGGAACACAAGCCCTATGAGGAGAGGCTGAGGGAGCTGGGGTTGCCTAGCCTGGAGAAGAGGAGGCTCAGGGGAGACCTTCTTGCTGTCTACAACTACCTGAAGGGAGGTTGTAGACAGGCGGGGGCTGGTCTCTTCTCCCAGGCAACCAGCACCAGAATAAGAGGACACAGTCTCAAGCTGTGCCAGGGGAGGTATAGGCTGTTAGGAAGAAATTCTTCATAGAGAGAGTGATTGCCCATTGGAATGGGCTGCCTGGGGAGGTGGTGGAGTCACTGTCATTGGAGGTGTTTAGGAGGAGACTTGATGGGGTGCTTGGTTGCATGGTTTAGTTGATTAGATGCTGTTGCATTTCACAACCAAGCTTATAACCAGACATAAATACATATTATTAAAATTACTGAAACTGTTGCAGTATTTCTACTATTTCTGGATAAACAACTACTTCTCTTCAAATTAATTTTTAGATACACCAACCCCACTGGTGTTGCACCAGAGAGCCTATGTAACTATGCTATCACTGTTAACATATTATTGCTGAGCAGAAGAGAATGGGGGAAGAGAATCAGTTGGCTGAGGTACAGCATTTTATTCACAAAGATCCAATATTTTATCCAGAACATCAATTTTAATGTTGTATTTACACACTTGAGGGACAGTAAAAGGCTAAATGTATAAGACATGTTACTTTGAAGACTTTCTTAGGGTTGCAGTAGGATTTCCTAATGCTGTTTGGGTGATGAAGGGTACCTAGAGATAAGAAGTTCATAGTACTGCCTGGTTACAGAAGCTGAAATTTTCGGCAATCTACTTGTCTTTGTTTATGTGTGCAGATGCAGGATTCATACCAGTTTGATCAGTTACATTGATGATCTTTGAGGTCTCTTCCAACCTTGTTGACTCTGTGATTCTGTCTCTGTGATTACAGGAAATTCAAGCCAGAATGAAGACACTGAAGTACAGGCATCTGAACTCTCACTAGTGGCAAAACCTCAAGATCCAGAAACAAAAGCAACTGACTCAGCTCATTCTGAAGTGCCCATCAAGTGGCTAGTCCCTCTTGGCTCTCTCACCTACTGCACCAGCACTGATCTCCACCAAGGACAATGGAGAATTCAATATTCTAGCCATCAGAGGCTTCCACCGTACTCTTTCTGCAGATTCATTCCCAGGAGCCAGGCCCTTAGTGATGTCCAATGATAGGACAAGGGGCAATGGGTGCAAGCTGGAGCATAGGAGGTTCCACATGAACATAAGGAAAAGACTTTTTCACTGGAAGAGTGACAGAACACTGCAACAGGCTGCCCAGAGAGGTTGTGGAGTCTCCTTCTCTGGAGACAATCAAAACCCACCTGGATGTGTTTCTGTGTGACCTACTCTGAGTGATCCTGCTCTGGAAGGGCATTTGCACAAGATGATCTTTTGATGCACCTTCCAACCCCCAATGTTCTGTGATTCTGTGTGACATGAAGCCACATATCATATCAAACCTGCAAACCTTGTGCCAAACGTTTTCCCATAAAGCTTAACTAACTCCAACAACTTCTCCCAGTAAACTTACAACACATCAGTAGTCACTGACAAATAGGTGTTTACTGTGGAAATACTGCCTCTGGCACCCTGGTGCTACAGAACACAGACGAATTCATTTTCTGCAGATAAAGCAGTGGTTCAGAATATGAAGATACTATGATAAATTGAATGCTGACTGAACATCCAGAGAAAGATAAGTATCTTCATCTACCAGGTATCACAGAATCACAGAATGGTGGGAGTTGAAAGAGACTTCTGAAGGTAATCTCTTTAAACCCTGGATCAATTCTTACCAGACAAGCTCATCTGAATGTCTGTCTTCTGCTTGACAAAGGAAGGAGTTTCTGAAATAAAACTAATCTTCTCCATAGAAATGCACACACACAGAGCCCAGGTTTACTATACTGCAAAATTTTCATTGTCTGAAGAACAGAATTTAATACAGAATTTTGTATGCGTTTATCATGGCTCAACCCCAGCCAGCAACTGAGCACCACACTGCTGCTTGGTCACTCCCTCCACCCAGGCGTATGGGAGAAAGAAATGAAAAAAAAAAAGTAAAGCTTGTGGGTTGAGGTAAAGAGAGTTTAATAGGATGAAGAAAAGGAAGAGAATACTGCTACTGCTACTACTGTGGCAATAAAACTAATAGAAGAATTAGCATACACAAATCACGTGACACACAATGCAATTGCTCACTGCTCACTGATTGATATCCAGTCAATTCCCATGTAGCAATTGACCACCCTTGGCCAACTCCTCCCCATTTATATCCTAAGCACGATGTTCTACAGTATGGAACATCCCCCTGGCTAGTTCACATCAGCTGTCCTGGCCGTGCTCCTTCCCAGCTTCTTGTGCATCTGCTTACTGGCAGAGCATAGGAAAATTCCTTAATTTAAGGCAAGTGCTACTTGAAAACAACTAAAACATCAGTGTGTTATCAACACTGCTCTCACACTAAACCCAAAACACAGTGCCCTACCAGCTACTAGTAAGAAAATTAATTCTATCCTAGCTGAAAACTGAACAATTTTCTACAACAGCATATCAGAGATACTTCTGTGGCGAAGCTCTAACAAAAAAATTGGTTGCATGACCTGAAATATAGGTATATGCACAACTGTTTAAAAGATGAGTTTTACATGAAGCAGCAAGGGTGTTTGAAAAATAATCCTGCATTGCAATGAAAATTCAGTGTAAGTGAGATAGGTGTTCAAGAGGGGACTGGACGTGGCACTTGGTGCCATGGTCTAGTCATGGGGTCTGTGGTGACAGGTTGGACTCGATCTTCGAGGTCTCTTTCAACTTTAGTGATACTGTGATACTGTGAGATGAGCCTTATCTTTCTTACACCTGTTATCTTTAAAATGCTGGAATTTCTGATGCCATGTGAATCTATATAATTTGATATAATTAGACATTGAAAAGCTTTTACATCACAGTGCGTCACAAAATCCACTCTTTCGCTAAACTATCATTGCATCAGATATGACAGCTTACGTGAATATCCCAGGATTACCCAGAAGAACCTGGCTGATTTTGCAATGGTTTGCCACACACCCCTACAGTAACATTGTTTTAACGTGAGACTGCTGGCATATTGCCCCCAAAAATCTCAGCACTGCATTTAGTATGCACTGTGTTAACTGGTATGAAACACTGTTGTAGGTGTTCACATGCTGTGCCACATTACCACATCTCATTTACTGTTTGCCACTGTTTATAAAGAGGTGGCTGCTTCCTTCCATAAAACAAGTAACGGTAACAGAATTAGTCAAATATTTATGAAGGCAATCCCGTGTGAAGCGCTGCATCTAACAGCAAGCACCTGTGGTTTGGGGTTTTTTTGACGGTGTCTTTCTTCCTTTACATAGAACAAAGTAAGTCTTTCAGGAAACTCTGCATTTGTTATCAGCTCATTCTCCTTAGATGGCAGGACTGTAAATATTTTTCTTCATTATCACCCTAACAGTAAATAACTTTGCAGGTGTGATTTCATCAAAAGGAATGTCAAGATTTCACAATTTTTGGGCTACCTTAAAGAGAGTGGGTAATACACAAACCCATGCACAAGGGAACAAATGAGCAGAACTAGTGAACTAATTTATCAAGCAAGGTTCAAGATCACTTGGGTTGGATGACAGGTGATGTATTTGCACTACAGTTCATCTGCTCTCTTATCTAGGAAAGGGTTCTATAATAAATCATAATTTATTGCATGTTTTGCAACCTTGTCAAAGGGCACACCTAAGATTTTTGCTTCAGTAATAAATTCTACTCAACTGTATACAGGAATTCACTTGACAATCTGGACATAGCTAAAATATTTTGGTATTTTCTAATATCATCCCTTCTGACCTAGCACCAACAACTCATGTGGTTTACACAACACTACATGTACTTTCTTCTAAATTGAATTATGCTTAAAAATCCACCAGGGCATTTCAAAGTAATTCTCCAGTGACAATCACCAGCAAGCAAAAAACTCCAAGGCTGCTGGACAAAGACCCCTAACCCCTAATCCCAACCCATAACTCTTTCTTATCCTCTATTTTTCCTTGCCTTTTCCCTATTTGGGAATGTTTATTTCTGAAGCAGAACAAAGCAACAGAATATTGTGCTCATCCTCAGCAATATTTGTTGGTGTACAGAGCTAAATGCTCATGAGGCTGGTCACATGTTCCTGTCCATTGCCTGTAAAAAAATAAAATCAGGAACAAAACTTTTAGAACCACCCTAAGCCTTCCATATTATTATACATGGTAACCACTTGGCAAACTTCAAGCAAATATTTATGAAGGTCAATGACTGCCTACTGCCAGGGTGTTTCAAATTTTTTGAGAACTTCTTTTTATGAATAAAAAATAGGTAGAGAATAACCAAACCATTCCAGGTTTAAGTTCAATATTATAAGGCTCATCACTTACATGCACAATCATGTGTTAAAACTGCACCTCAGTATGTCACTAAGTGAAGGGCTTTCTAGGATCGGTAGTGGCATGCCTGTTTTCCTTTCTAAAACCACTGCTCACGGTGAAAAGAAAATAATCTTATGATAAAAGCAGAAAGTTTCCCAAAATAATTGCTGCTTTGCTATTAAGTTCATCATCCTGATCTACTCTAAGTATATGTGGACAGACATTTGATATACATTTAGAATCATAGAATCAGGAAGGTTGGAAGAGACCTCAGAGATCATCAAGTTCAACCTGTCACCCATGTCCTCATGACTACTAAACCATGGCACCAACTGCCATTGTTTATCTTCTTCATACAAAATTCTTCTAAACACAATGAAGGAACCAATGCACTTAAAATACTTCAAACATCATATTTCTCTTCTAACAAATGCCACGCCTGTTTGAAGTTACAAGAAAAACTAAAATTCCAAGCAGTATGATTTGAAGAAAATTGCTTATAATTGCCTTCATGTTACTGGCCAAAGAACCCACAACAATGACACTTAAATTTTTTTTCTGACCACTAGATTCAAGTATTAACATTTTTCTCTGTGTTGTACATGATGCTGCTGCTGTAAGGCTGAACTCAATTTGAAATGCTAACTATGCATTAGTGCAAAGGGGGGTTCATCCTTGTTTTTTTCTTGCCATTACTTTTTTTTTCTGTTTAGTGCTGTTCCCTACTCATATTAGCAAAGTAACAGAAATTAACTTGGCTGCATCACAAAAATCTTACTCTCATACCACTTCATTAAAAATCTGCACATGTACTATTATAGCCAGAGTAACCAATTAATATGTACGAACTGCTAAGACCGAAAACACTTAGTTCCCCAACCTTGCTTTCACAGACAACTGTCTGAAACCATTGTCTTTCCACTGAAAGACTGAAAAAAAAAGCTAAGAAAACTCAAAATCATAGAATCAATAAGGTTGGAAAAGACCTCAGAGATCATCAAGTCAAACCTATCACCCAACACCTCATGACTACTAAACCATGGCTTCAAGTGCCACATCCAATCCCTTTTCAAACATCTCCAGGGATGGTGACTCCACCACTGCCCTGGGCAGCACATTCCAGTGGCCAGTAACTCTTTCTGTGAGGAACTTCCTCCTCACATCAAGCCTAAACCTTGCCTGGTGCAGCTTGAGACTGTGTCCTCTTGTTCTGGTGCTGGTTGCCTGGGAGAAGAGACCAATCCCCACCTGGCTACAACCTCCCTTCAGGTTGTTGTAAAGAGCAGTAACGTCTCCCCTGAGCCTCCTCTTCTCTAGGCTAAACATTCCCCAGCTCCCTCAGCCTCTCCTCATAGGGCTTGTGCTCAAGGCCTCTCACCAGCCTTGTTGCCCCTCTCTGAACACGTTCAAGTGTCTCGATGTCCTTCTTAAACTGAGGGGCCCAGAACTGGACACAGGACTCAAGGTGTGGCCTAACCAATGCAGAGTACAGGGGCACAATGACTTCCCTACTCCTGCTGGCCACACTATTTCTGATACAGGCCAGGATGCCACTGGCCTTCTTGGCCACCTGTGCACACTGCTGGCTCATGTTCAGCCAGCTGTCAATCAGTACCCCTTTCTGTCTGGCTGCTCTCCAGCCACTCTGACCCGAGCCTGTAGCGCTGCATGGGGTTGTTGTGACCAAAGCACAGCACCCGACACTTGGACTTGTTGAATGCCATCATGTTGGACTCTCTTCTCAGTTTTTAACTTAATGACCTAAGTTTTGAAAGGGAAGTAACTTTTTCTGTTAGTAATATATTAAAAAAAAACCCCAAAACTTCTTTTGAGTCTCCATGACTCTTGAGGTTATGAAGTCCTTTTAAGGATTTAGATTAAGCTTTGTATATTAGACATTGTGTCAGCTCTGAAGCCATGTATCTTACAAATTTTTGGCAGACACAAGAAAACTTATTTTATTACAGATTCTTGTGTTGTATTCTTGATCACTTGCACCACTCTACCTCAAGTTTCCCCACAGGCTTGAATCAAAGTGCTTTCAGGTCTCCTTCTTTGTTCCTGTTTCTCAAGCCTTTTCACAGAATCCTGAATTTCTCTCTGCACTTCCTTTTCAATACCCTCAAGTCATTCAGACATTCACTTCTAGCTGGGCAGAGCATCCCAGATTACAGTGGCTTTTGCTAGACAACATGTTCCCACTGTCAGTATGTGCAGAGTGAAGCAAACAATGATTAAAGTCGGGATTTCCATCTCTTTCCTGCAGCAGATGTACCAACAGGATATTTGTCTGAGTGACAATCCTCTCCAAAACCTGAAAACTTAAGGAAAACCAAACCTTTCTAAAGCAACAAATTCTTGGGAAAGTTGTAAAGCCAGATTTTTGGAGAAAAAACATATACCATTAAAAAAGTTACTGTAACAGAGAAATTACAGAAGATGATACAAAGAAGATAAAAAGACATTTAAGGAATAGAACAGAGTTAATGAGGCCAGAAAACCAGAAGGAGAGGACAATAACCTCTGTAGTTTTTCTTTGTGCACTGGTCTTATCCTCCCCTCAGAAAAACATGTTTTGATTTGTTCTTAACCAGGTTTTGCATAAACCAGAGATTTGAAACCAGAAACCTAGAGCTAAGTTCAATGCTCATTCCAGTTAACTTCTGTCAGTGCCTCTTCCAAGTAAAAAAGGTCACAGGGTACTTACTGGTGAAGTGGAAAGATAATGTGGCCAAGAATGGTATAAACACTATTGTATCACAATCCTTCTATTTTCTGTAGCATGTTAGTATTTGAGGAACTAGATACTCATCTGACATGCAAATTGTGCAGAGACATCATGTCATCAA
This sequence comes from Picus viridis, assembly GCA_033816785.1. Lineage (NCBI taxonomy): Eukaryota > Metazoa > Chordata > Aves > Piciformes > Picidae > Picus > Picus viridis. The sequence goes on from CM066566.1 coordinate 14,569,609, forward strand.
GTCACCAGACTGCTAAATCATCAGCTTCGCTTCACTGGTGTAAAGGGTGGTGGTGTCTGTGAGAATCCTTAGGGACAAAATTTATAAATTGGCTTCTGCTGAATTATTTCAGATAAAAGATCTTGTCCCAGTGATCTGCAAATCATATCTTTAAGGGGACCTGTGTGTTTATTTTTCCTTCACAGATACAATGATGAGCAAACAACTTACGGTCAACTTGATCAAACACCACTGAGAACAAGAAATCTCTTGGCGTCATGTAATGTTCTCCCTCGTATTCCAAAGATGCAAACTGCATGAAGCGATGCTTCCGAAGAGACAATCTTTCATCTCTTTCCACATGAATGACATCTTCTTTCTGAAACAGAAAAGAAAAAAAAAATCCATGCAGAAAGATGGTTGCATTTGCAGGCCAACTCTGAAATGACAAAGAATCCTACACCTTGTCTTGATTAACTTCAGTATTTTGTGGGTAGCCACAATAAGAGACTACTAGGAATTACAGCTATTAATGGCATGGTCTTAATGAATGACATTCAAGGTGCTTTTTGGCTTCAGTAAGAGAGTGTCTTAACAACACAGCTGAGCTAAATTAATGGCTTGCTGTCACCAAAGGCTACCTTCACTTCCCATGCCCCTGCTCTTGTACATATGGTCCTGCACCTCCCCACTTGCCAGCGGTTACTTGTTGGACTCTCGCTGAGCCAAATTCAGCTTGTTAACTCAAGAAAAAACACTAACCCAACCAAACAGGAAACAGCATTTTGCCAGGTTAGTGACTGGCTCAGCAAAGGCTGAAATGTGCTTGGCACCTGTGCAAATGATCCACTCCTAATGCTAATTACCAAGTTATGAAGCAACTCCTAAGACAGGAGAATAAAAATGTTCTATTATAAGTATGGGTCTATCAAAGAAGTTAGAAAAATGGGAAAAGCAATGGAAATGCCAACAGAAGAATCAGAGATCACATCACCACACCTAAAGCTAAGCAATCAAAAAATTTCTATCTCCCTCTCTCTTAAATATTGAGAGTCATGACTGAAATAGAATAGAATATGAGACAGTGAAGAAAAAGCAAGAAATTCCAAGGCTAAGTACCAAGATTGCAACTTGAACATACTTGAAACAAGTCAGTAAAGAGCAAGATAGATGTGCAGCTAAGTTAGTGCCCATGGCATTACTCAGTGTGGGATGTAGATGTACGGCTACAGCCTAGAGCATGGCTTACCAAGGTGCTGCACCACATCTCCCAGCAAATGACCACTATTCATTTAAGCAGTTTTCAGCTTCTGGTTAGTTCCCATGGAGCTGATCTAGTGTGAGATGTCCCTGCCCGTGGCAAGGGGTTGGAACTGGATGATCTTTGAGGTACCTTCCAACACTGACAATTCTGTGACTGCTTGGCACATGAGCAGTCCAGTATAGTTCAGGTGCATGCAGCATTTTGCAAGCTGCATTACTCCTGAGTAAGGAGTAAGTGCAAGCAGTTCCTCGTTACACTCAGACCAAAAGCAGGTGCTGTGAGGGTCTCACCAACTGATGTTAAAACACAGAGTCTGCTGTGTTGAATGTGTTTATGGCATGAACTGTGGGACAGAGAAAGGCAGACAGTATCTGAATGGAGAAGTGGGGAGAGTAGTGGGAACACCTCACTTGTTTTTGCTGAAGTCAGCACTGGTTAGAGACATTCAAGGTAACAGGTATGCAGTTGCACAGGAGGTTGTTATGCAAATCAAGAATGTGCAAATAGCATAGTAGGTGATGAGGCACCTGTGTGTTTGTGTGCATGCACCCAGGGACTGGGAAAGCAAGAAGGGAATGGGACTCTGAACCATTCTGACACTTTAGCTTTAACTTGCTATTCCTCTGGATGGGAACTGCTACTTTTGCTACTCCTCCAGGTTGAGCAACTGCTAATTCAGTTTCCTCTGCTGAGTTAGAACAATTTCAGAATCAAGTGTGAGCAGTCACATTTTCTCCACCCAGCTGACAACACACCAGGACTCTAGTAGTACGTTGCAAAGACAGCAGGGGAGCTAGCTGATATGATGAACACACAAGCTGTTTTGGGATGATAGCTTCTAGTTCTCAGGCGGGTGTTTGAAGCTGAAATAAAAACCATTGGGTTTAGTGTCAGGATCACAAGGTGAAGGAAAGAGATGGGACACTGATACTGATACAGTCAGCTCCAAATAACGGGACCCAGAGTGGTCAGAGAGAAACAACTAACTCCCTTGAAATGAAGCACTCCATAAAGAGGAGAGTGGACCTAAAGCTGGGGCAAAAAAACATAGTTCATTGAAAAAAGCATGAAAAAAAAACACTTCAGTGGACAATGAGACATCAGAGAAGAAGATGAAGCATTTTGCCTTTGTGTCATCAGGTTTCCTTTTTCTCTCCACACTGTGGATATGGGGAGCATATGCTCATACAGCTGGGGGTCTCAAGAGAAGGGGCACAACTGACAAACCTATAAACATAGCCTGAACACAATTATTACCATCATGTCTAAATAGAAGGTTGCAACCTGCCATTTAATCCCACACCTTGCACCTTTGTGTTAGCATCAAGAATTTGTTAAAATACTTCACTGAACAACAGAAGCACCTTGGTATGGTCAGTTTTAGTTGCATCCTGGAGTGTTTGTTTCCCTCAAAGCCTGGGTTTCAATGAAGGCAGGGGGAAGGGGCCCACAACAATTACATGTCTTCAGGATACTCATAATTTAGAATGAAACCAGTCATATTCTGATAAGCAAGGAGAATGAGGGCTCCTTCCAGGTATCTGAAGCTAAGGTTGGCTTTAAGACATGACCATTTTGTATCAGTATCGCTGGAGCTTCATCATGGCCTACAACATAAGCTGCACTGCTACTGTTCTGTGACTCAGACCTGTATGTTCTGGGAAACAGTGTTTAAAAGTAAATGTAATGCAAACTGTACTCTTTTAAAAACTTTGTGGGACAAATGACTCTAGTTATTTGGTTAACATGATTGAACAAATGTTGCAGATATCAAATGAACAGTGCATAGTTGCTGGGTATTTACATGCAGCATTCTTACTAAAACCATTTCCCTCTCATAACAACATAAGCAATTTTTGCCCAATGGCAAATTAAGCTTTGAATAATGCCCTTCTCCATTTTGGTCACCACACTTTTGTTTAGACACTCCCAACTACGCCCCTCAAACTGCCTCAGTTCTTCTCCTTTTCATCACACAGAACCACTCTCATAACCTAGGTAAACAATATGAGCATAATGCTATACTATGATTGTTCTACAGATCAAAATAATAATTTCAGAATGTCTTATGAAGCATAATTACCAAACTCTTTAATTATATCACTTCTTTCCACCAGATTGATTGCTGTTTCTGCACTACTATATTGCCAATGGTTAACTGAAACTATGGTTTAGGACAGTCCCTAATCCTGAACAAAAGCAGATCTACTGTCTCAGAAAAGATGACATGGGCATCCTGAAGCAGTTTCAGGCCATGTGTAAAATATAGCCAAGTCCACAATAGCAGCCTATATGTTTTTTTAAAAGCTGTATCTCTCTCCTTCACCACTGTTCTCTTCACCAATATAAACCCCTTCATGTCTCAGCAAGCAGAGCTGCTGCACCCCTAACATAGTTGGTAAAGGATGGAAATACAAGTGAAGAAGCAGAGAGCTGTAGATTTTAAAGAAGAGATTAGAAGCATAATACAATACAATACAATACAATAAACCAGGTTAGAAGAGACCTTCAAGATCATCACGTCCAACCTATCAACCAATCCAACCCACCTAAACAACTAAACCACAGCACCAAGCACCCCATCAAGTCTCCTCCTGAACACCTCCAGTGATGGTGACTCCACTACCTCCCTGGGCAGTCCATTCCAATGGGCAATCACTCTGTCTGTATAGAACTTTGTCCTAAACATCCAGTCCATCCATACCTCCCCTGGCGCAGCTTGAGACTGTGTCTTCTTGTTCTGGTGCTGGCTGCCTGGTAGAAGAGGCCAACCTCCACCTGTCCACAACCTCCCTTCAGGTAGTTGTAGAGAGCAATAAGGTCACCCCTGAGTCTCCTCTTCTCCAGGCTAAGCAACCCCAGCTTGCTCAGCCTCTCCTCATAGGGCTTGTGTTCCAAACCCCTCTCATAACTCTCATGTGCTCTGAGAAGGGGTAGATAACCAAATAACTATTCTAAACACCATTCCAAACACTTTACCAAAGACTGGATAAAAAACATGTTCTGAAGAAAAAGTTGATTCCATCACTTCAAATTAAGATTGATCTTCGTTTAAAATACCCATCTAAAGCATGTATAGGGACCAAGCTCTGTCTAAACAGTTCAGTATCCTTCCCACTTCAATTAGGTCCTGAATATTTTCCAAGTACTTTTTCCTGAGTCATCCGAGGAGTCATTGAGATAAAAAAAGTTTGACATTCCTGACATTTCTAGAAACACTGTCAAAGCTCATTTTACTCATAAAAATGCAAGTACAGGGCAAAAAGCAGAGTTTTTCTCTCTAATTCTATTCCACAAAATGAGTTTCAAGTAAAGACAGGCATAGCGTAGGAAACAATTATGTATTTAAGGCTGGACTTCAGATATTAATGTATCTGTAATCTAACACCTCAGCAGTTTCTAACAGTGCAAACTCAAAGCAAGCAGGATACAAAAATTCAAATTTACTGAGATTCAATGGGTGAGAAGAATCTATCACTACTGCTTGCACAAGATTCTTGTAAGCATACTTCAAAATTACTCTGAGATTGACTTGAGCTTATTTTTGTTCTTTAACAGGGGCATATAAGAAGAAATCAAACCACACAGAGCTAGGCTGCATTAACGTAAGGCTTGGTCTGAAATTCCATCCTTAACTTGTTCTATTGTGTGCGGGTACATCCAGGACTTCAAACACTGGGTATTCCCACATGCTCACAGCAGCCCTGCACAACAGAGTGACTTAAGAATGAAGTTTCAGCTTTAACTTGGCATTTAGTTACCTTTGTTCTTCTATGTCAAGCCTCCAGTGACAATTTGAGAATGTCCACGGTAAAGCTATGATAGCCGATGGCAAATTAGAAATGAATGACATAAAAAAGGCACTAGGAAGATGCAAGTGTTTTCCTCTGCAGCAGACATGGCAAGGGATCAGCAGCTGACCAGCCACTCTCATCTATAAGCATTACCAAAGAATATGGTTTCCTTCTTGTCATCCTGCATTAAGAAATGCCTAAGAGCAACAGCATTTCATGTAATTAGTTTTCAGACTGATGTGCTGAATTTATCAATCTCTTCATTTAGGATGCTCATACAGAATCCATGGCTCAGTAATTCCTGCAATTTTGACTTTTTTTTTTTTTTGGCTATGAAAAATAGCAAGCTTAAGTCAAATAAAATCTTCTATATACTGCATCACTGAACTTAAAAAAATGCACTAAATAATAAAGTTTCACATAAATAAAACCCAGATAACCCTCACTTGTGATTTTTGTAACATTGCTAAGCAAATTCTAAATCCATTTAAAATGTAAGTAGTTGTGTACAAACTCAGAGATTACTTCACATAAGCATATATGCTCCTTTCCCTTTAAGTTTAAAATTATGACCTTCATTTTTGTTCATTTTACTTTTTCTCCCTTTGCACAAATTTGGTGTTCTGATGTGTCTGCATCTTTTACATTTTCCACCTAAACTTTTTCCTCCTTATAGAACAGTCTACATTTTTCAGTTGATTTTTCCTAACATATTTCTTCTTTCTTCACTCCTTTCCATATAATCTACTTATTTTGCTTCTTCATATCCTTTCAATGCCTTTCTTTCCTCCATTATCAATATACCTTATTCGACTTTCCATTGCGGGGGGGAGTGGGATATAAATTATTTTCCCCCCTCTTCTGAAAAGAGTATAAATGCTCTTTTTGCCTCCCTTGACCTGGAAGAGTTAAGTTGCACCACTTATTTTACCTGCTATAAGGATAACTAAACCAATGTGTGGGATGTAATTAAAATCCAGTTGGTGCCAGCAGGCTCTCTGGGAGCCTTAGGTTTGTATCCATTAATTCACACTAGATCTACAGATGGATTTAGCAACACTGTATCAAATTCCTGTAAGACTGATGAAAACTTTGCAGTTAACTTGTGTCATTGTTGTATCTCCATTTCAACTCACTCCAATTTGAAATTATCAAAATAATAGAAAATGTAACTTAACCTCAAGCCCTGCTGCACATTTTAACATACCCAGCATGCATGCTGAATGCACAGAGGACAGGTAACACTTGGAGCTCAAGGTTTGAAAGTCTCACATGATGCAATAACTGATAGACGAAAAAATGGTGTGACAAGAAATCCATCTGACAGAAATATGTGATATAAAGATAGCTCAAGACTGTAATATTTAAGAAAGCTTGTACAGAAGTATGTGCAAATATAGTTTGTGCTTTCACAATAAAGAATGAGCCATGTATTACGTAGACTCTTGATCAACATCATGTTAAAGACATAGGATCAGACGCAAAAATGTCCTTACAAAGTAAGTTATCTGTATCACTTTTCTAAGCATTGTATTTTCTGCCTTTGCAGATCAAGCTGCAAGCCTGGGCATAAAAACCACCACCACCACCCCTTAAAAAAAAAAAAAAAAGGCACTGCATACTGTTTGGAAATAAGTTCTAAGTATTTGAATGACTGCTTAGCAATGTGAAACTAAACAAACTACTACATTTCTGAAATCTTCAAATGTGAAACAGACAAAAGATTAAAATACTTTCTGAGGAGCTACTTCTGAGACAGAGAACAGACTGCTAAAAGGAGAACATACGGAGAATGAGAATGCAAGAGCCTTGTGTCTGGCTACTCTTAACATGCTGAACATAAATACTCCAAAATTAGATGAAGCCCTTTCTATGCACTAACAGGTGCCACTCCCCTTTCTTCTCCCAAATAGCTGCCTGGAAAATTCTGCTGTGCTAGTACTAATTAGTGACGGTTACACTGGAAGCAGCAGCTGAACAGTTTATTTGGATCTAAACTCCTGACATGTTTTAATTTTTCTCTCTCACTCTTTGTATTACACTAAGTTCAGACTAAATTGCTAGACTCAAAGTCATCCACTGTCATTAGAACCCATACCAAACTCAGAATTAACCCTCATATCAGGGTAACACAGAAAACTGTCTCAGTTTGGAAGTTTTTGGTTGGTTTTGTTTGTTTGGTTTGTTTTTAGTTTCACTATTCATTTCTAGAAATTTCATCCTTAGCAGAGTTTGGTTTTAAACATAAACTTAAAAAGAATAGAGAAACGAACACATTTGCTCCAACAGAATATAACAAAGGCAGATAAGGTGCCCAAGCTCTAACAAGCCAGAGAACCAGTTCATTTAACAAACCATACATTTACACCTCAACTTGCAAGTTATCACACCGCCCTGCTTACACATTCCCCTGCTGAGGCTGACACACCACTTAAACATGCTGGTGCAGAAGCACTAAACACATACAGAGTGGCAGGGGGACCACATAGACACCTCAAAGGCAACACACCCAGAAAACATGTTCATGCAGCTTCCTGGGAAAGCTCATCACACTGCTACTGTATTTGACAGTCAGTGGACTTAAGTGAAAAATGTGCTGTACCTACTTGTCACTGACCTTTTTCAGTCAATCATGCACATTACAGTGCAGCTGGAATGTGAAGACACAAAATCCTTAAAGGTAGGAAGAGAGAGGTATTTTTGAAAGATGCTATATGCAAATATATAAACAATACATGGTGCTTAATTATTCACTTCTAAAATGCTGTAGTATCTTTATTTTTGCTCCCTCTTCTCAATTTAAGTGGTGCATGGAGTGTCTCTTTGGCACACCTCAGGAGAAGCTGGGAGAGGCTCTAAGTCTCATTTTTTTTGCTTACTCTGGGCTTGCAGATCTTTATCACAATATCACAGTATCACAGTATTACTAAGGTTGGAAGAGACCTCGAAGATCAGCAATTCCAACCTGTAACCACAGACCTCACGACTAGACCATGGCACCAAGTGTCACATCCAGTGCCCTCTTGAACGCCTCCAGGGACGGCGACTCAACTACCTCCCTGGGCAGCCCATTCCAATGGTGAATGACTCTCTCAGTGAAGAACTTTCTCCTCACCTCGAGCCTAAACTTCCCCTGGTGCAGCTTGAGACTGTGTCCCCTTGTTCTGGTGCTGGTTGCTAGGGAGAAGAGGACAACCCCTTCCTGGCTACAACCACCTTTCAGGTAGTTGTAGAGAGCAATGAGGTCGCCCCTGAGCCTCCTCTTCTCCAGGCTAAACAACCCCAGCTCCCTCAGCCTCTCCTCATAGGGCTTAAGGCTTTAGGACTTTTCAAGTGAGTTTGGCACTGCAGGAGGGAACCGTATGTCCTTTTCAAATAGCTTCCCATTTTGTTTTGTGTAACACGTAGTAGCTATGCTTGATCTGAACTACATTAGGAGATAATCCATTTATAACATGGCAGTTCAGTTTAACTGCATGTCCTTCAAAATGGGACTAAATGTATCTGAGTTTGGAAGTACAACTTTTTTAAGAAGTGCAACTTCGAACTGTGAATTCCTGCAGTCCAACTTACACCAACTGCACAGAGCTACATATTCACTTGATGCTTTACAGCTCTAAAAGCTTTTCACTCCATAGTGCTTGGTCTTGTAACAACCATACAGACGGGAAAAAACAGTTAACGGCTTTAACAGTAGGTGTTGAATTCTAGACCAGTTTTGACTCTGAAACAGAAGACAAACAAACTCTGCTTTTAAGTAAAAACTTAAAGGAGAAAATAACTGTTTAGCGGCAGATGTAGTAGACTGACCTAAGCACAGGAATCTAAGAGAAAATATGTCCAAAATCAAGACTGGGAGAAGAAGACAAAAAGGGGTGACAAATTTTCAGTGGGTAAAGTAAGGAGTGTAAGTTCAAAAGAAACCGAAAGAGATGAAATGCTGAGAATAAAGGAGCTGGATTTGATGTAATCACATGTCAGAAGACAGTCAAGAGTTTCGCAACAAAAACTCAGAGCGGTGACATTTTCGTGATCTTTTAAATTTTTGCAATTAAACAGATGTATTAGTCTAGCATTTAATGGTTGCACAATTAAATACATTCAATGTTTGTGCATGAATAAAAGGGACTAGAAAGAAGATGGCTACCATAATCTGTTCATGGGCTGACCAGGAATTGGTAAATACAGTGGGAATGGGATTCAAGATACAGAGTTTAGTGATAATGGGAGGAGGTAAGTTAAAACAAAAATAAAAAGAACACCAAAAATGTACCAGAATTGGTCTTACAAGCTTTTAAAATCAACCTCAAAAATCCCTCTGTCAATGGTTACATACACTTCCAATAGTTCTGTATACCCTATGTTTGCAGTAAGGTGCCAAAAGCATTCCTGAAAAGGCAATACCCTGGCATGGCATTTTAGAGACAACGTATGTGCTTCAAGGCAAACACTCTGAAAAAAACCTGCCTCCCTCTTGTCATAGATTGTCACTCACATGTTTTTGAAACACATTTCAGATTGCCAGTCTCATTTAAGAACTATTGTTGACATGCTTGCACATCCAAAATGTTTTCAACATTGAATGAACAGTGTCTTCCATAAAAGTGTATGAAGAACAGCCTTAGATCTCCTTATTGCTGACTGAAATAACACATGACAAATATAATCAAGTATTAAAATGCAAATCCTGTTAATTTTTAACCTGAGTACTTTGGACTTGCCCTGCCAGGGAATTTTCATCACAACTGGGACTGAATTGCAAGAGATACACCCTGTGCTGTAGTTGCCAACCAGGCTAACAGAGCACTGGTCAGAGACAACCGAGCAGTGGCACAACCAACGGACTTAGCACTATATTTGTACCAAGATCAAGAAACTCAAAAGCAGAAATACTCTCTGATTTCATCTTCCTGGACTAAGAACTATGGTTTGGTACAAAAGAGCAAATACAAATCAAAGCAAACTGGATACCTATGTAAACCTTAAAAACACTGTCAGAGAACAAAAAAAGAGATGACAGTCTTAAATATGCAGGCATCATATATGCTAGCTGGCAGCAGTCGCTGTTAACGTGTGCTTCTATTTAGTCAGCCTGCAAATACTTCAGAAGAAACTTGTAGCCATCATGAATGTATCCAAATTATAGTGCTTCCCATTTTGAAGGCTTTGACATAAAGAAAAGTCAGATAGCTAAAAAATGTGGTGAATCTTGGAAGAAAGTTCTGCTGGCTGGTGCTCAGCTGAGACGGGAGCCCTGAATTTATTCTTCCTGAAAAGTGAGAATTCCTTGGCTACAAGGTCTAGAAGGCAGTGTTTTGAGACTTTTGCTTTAAATATTTGTAATATTTAATATTGCACATATTTAACAGTATTGCAAATCAGTGTACACTGGTAGGATGGCTTCACACAGCAAAGCTACATAAAAGCATGTACTGGTAAAGGTATTAGGGATTTTACCGGTTGTGGTTTGTTGGCTTTCGGTTGTTTGTGGTTTGTTCTTCTTTTAATCAAAAAGCCCAAACCACACCAAAACATAAGAGGGTATGCTACTACACAAGCGTTTCCTATAAATATTCTGAAGAAAAAAAAAATCCCAAACCTCAAAACTGTTCAAAACAAAGAGCCCATGTAGTAGGCAATACTCAGAAAGTATTTATTCCTTTAACAACAAGTACACGAAAATTTTGTAACCAAGCCTTGTGACTTACAGACACATGTAGATAGAAAATAAATAAATAAAAGCATATGTCACAATATACTCTCAACCCCCCCCCCCCCCCCCCCCCCCCCGATTTTAAACCCTATTATTACCTATGCTACACTAAGACCTTTTCTCAGTTCTCAGAGAGCCTGGTACTTAAAAAGGTGCCATAAGTGATGGGGAGTTAACTGATTAGGTTGCCATAGAAAAGACTATCACCAACAACCCTCCCAAAGCATTCAACAGCATCTGGGAAGTGTGAAATTCTTCACTTTTAAATACAGCGAACTAACACTATTAGATAAAACTTCCACAGTGGTAAATTAATCAGTGAATAACAACATGTAAAAGGAGGAAAATAGAATCTCCTCAAAGCTTTCCTTTCTTTATTTTTTTTTTTTTTTTTTTGTTAATTTATTTAAGCTTTAGCCACATAGACAAAAAATGGCAAACAATTTAAACTCTTTAGAAGAGTGAATAGAGTTATGCTCGGAGGATTTAGCAGGTCCCAGGAGGTACTGAAACAAACACCCATATGTCCTGTAAGATTAATACAACAATAACAACAAAGTCATTGCAACCACAAGAAATGTTTATACTGTAATGCAGTTGTAAAATTATATTTATTTCTCCATAAAGCTGCTGACCTAACTTCTAAACAAGTGATTTGTTTTCTGTAGGAGTCACTGATCTTATGACAATGTGATGTGTAAAACCTGCATGTCTTAGAACACACCATATTTTCCAAGGACCAGACATATTTTTTGGAGACTTGCTTATTTTTTTAAACTTTCTACCTATGTGGAATTTTTCTTTGAAAGCAATTTCATCTCACACGGAGATCACACAAGGAAAGACTAAGGCAGTTCTGCTGTGCCACTTGCTCTGAAAACCAGAAATCACAGTAGAAGTTTTATCTAGATTCTGGTATTCCCATTTAGTAATTAAATAACTTCATCAACATTCTCTTCTGAAACTAAAACATTTACAATAAATTCTAAATACTTGAAACAAAAATTCAGAAATCCAGAATTCTGTTTACTCAAATCAACATATTTACTTTGCACTAAGCACAGATTATTTTATCAAAGATTTGTGTAAAATTTTGTTTTCAATAGATTGCAAAATGCAGCACACTACAAATTTCAAAGAATTATCTTAAAAGTTCCAGCATATTGCTGTGTAGATCAGAGCTTTTAAAATCAGGTTTTGACAGCCTCTAACAGAAAAAAAAAACACAGAAAACTGAACAGATGAGGCAAAGTTAAGGGCACCAGAAAGTAACAAAGGCCTGAATTTATTAAATTAATTGCATTTATACACATGCTTTTTTAAATCAAAGTAAAAATGTCCTACTGCCTCTACACTGGGCATCAAGGTGATAACGGTCCAGGATATTAGATTTGCATCAAAGAAATTAAAAACATTTTATTTTGCATTCTATAGTTTCAGTAACAGTTATCCTGGAAGATTGAAATGAATTCAGTTTGAAACACTGTGAATAAGGTAACGCTGACAAATATTTATTTTAATTGGAGCCATTACAGAGTGCAAAACTCAGTGTATTCTTGATTACAGCAGAGTTGTAATGACCCTTCATTTTTTACTAGTGTTTATAAATTCCATTCCCTAATTTTGAACTTTCCATCTATAATGAAAGTTCAAGTATGTTTTCTCAATCCTCCCTTCAAAGCCCATCACGGCTGCACCTTCAGTGAGACTGCAGGGTCACAACACAGCACAGCATTACAATTTCTTCTCTGCAGCATCTGAGTCTAGCAGAAACCTGTACCTGGTAGGTCATCCATTTCTCTGTGCTACATTCCTCTGCACCAGAGATAAAGTTGTTTGCAGTCATCCTGGCTGCACCTTAAAGGGCTTTTGTAGAGGTTGTAGTACCATTTAAGCAGGTCATCAAGCATCTGATTTTCTTTTTCAAGGCCTCTGTGGTTATCAGTGTTGCTTCATTTATCAAAGCTGCCATATTCTTGGAAGCAGACTGTGCTATTAGCACAAACATTACATTTCTTTGGGAGGTCCAGAACTCCATCTGATGCAACTCTCTCTTCTCCTCCTCTTCAAAGTTTTCAAGATTATCTTTATCTCAGACTTCTATGAAATAGTTTGACTACAGCATTTAATTCAAGGATGAACTTATGTAAAATCCAGATCTGGTCAAATGAATGCTGTATTTTTTCAGCCTCTCTTCTCTTAATAAAGCATAATTACTAAAACATCATAACACCAGGCATGCCTGACAAAGAGGAACTACAAAAAAACCAAAAACAAACTAAAACCAAGTTGTTTTTCTCTGCCTTGCTGGAGAAGACTCACTAGCCACCAGAATAATTTGATTTGAAAACACAAAGTGATAATTTAATTTCTAGCTAGTACTCAGCATCATCCACAAAACCCAGATTTATTCTGGATCGCTGAGGCTAGCAGAAACTAATTACAGGATTGGTTTCCCTGTGCTTAAGAAACACTTTATTTGAGAGACAATGGAAGAGAAATTCACATTTCTTGGGTCTCCACTGCACCTAGAGCACAGGCTCACTCTAGCTCAAACTCCTTCCCATCACTTGCATTCAGGCAGGTGATCTCTGGGGAACATCCTCAGTGAAGACCAGGGTCCCAGGGTACCCCTTACTGCAATTAAGGTGTATAGGGTTGCATAAACTCCATAGCTAGCTTCAACGTCATTGTGTCCTAGCATTTTTACTGCTCATGTGAAAGAGTGAAAAGAGAAGTCAGCCCAAACAGAAGTCAGTTGGTAAGCTCAGTAATATTTAAATTTTTCAAATGAGGAAATCTTTGGAGGATATATATGACATTGAAGCTTATTCCATTATAAAATATTAAAGCAGTTACAAAGATATCCTGCTTCTAGCTGCAGAAAAAGTGCCTTAGCACCCCTTTGTCAAAGGCTCTGTAGTGCTTGTAGCCTTGACTTGCCAGTCGGGATATTTCAATTTTGTGACCTGTTAGTAGACATAGAATCATAGAATCAATAAGGTTGGAAAAGACCTCAAAGATTATCAAGTCCAACCTGTCACCCAACACCTCATGCCCACTAGACCATGGCACCAAATGCCACGTCCAATCCCCTCTTGAACACCTCCAGGGATGACGACTCCACCACCTCCCTAGGCAGCCCATTCCAACACCTAACAACTCTCTCTGTGAAGAACTTTCTCCTCACCTCGAGCCTTAACTTCCCCTGGCAACCCCCAAAGCCTCGAAATGAAACCAAAAGAGAAAGATCTCAGCTCAAGCACACCGGTGCCGGTCCTGGTCAGCTCTCCAGCCAAAATGGACTTCAAAAGAGCTTCTGTTCAGAAAAACAAATAAATGCACACACATGCACACTGTAAGACTTCAGAGCTGAACACTACATATGCCTATCTGCATCTTCTTTACCTAGAAAGCGTATAAATGTCTTCTTGTAGTCAGAGATGGTCTCAGAAGAACAGAACACATCCACCTCATCCAATATAGTTTCTTCTTCCTTATGCTCTGTGTCTGCATGGTTCGAGTATCTGAATGAGTCAGACATTGTAGATAAAATCCAAAAGCAGTGTGCCTGCATCAATTCAAGCACTGGCCACAAGTAAATGGTAAGAAAGGAATAAAAATATTCTCTTAGTATTAACCTATTTTGAGCTCAGGGATATCCTGAGCTGAATGTGGTTTCTTTGTATTTAACAACACTTGGTTATATCACATTCTGGCACTTACTCAACATCTCCTTGAGTCCACGCAAACTTCTAGTGACTTTAATGACTTTTGGCATGGAGTTTCACACATCTATTGCCTATCGTGAAGAACTGCACAATGGATAATAGACTCTGGGACATGTCAAGTTCATGTCAAATTATATGCTAGTTTTGTGACTGAGGCAAACTTAAATGATTATTTCTCCCTCCGGGACAGATGTTTTAACACACTTAAGTTCTTTAGTCTCAGAGTAGAGGTGAAAAAAACTCCATTAAGTGTAGTTTCCATATCACTTCACAAACTGTACTAAATAATAGGATGATATCACCACAATCTTTTTCATTAATGACCTATCAAGGGACATAAAACTTTACTTCTAGGAGAAAATGCCATTTCTTTATTCCACTAACCAGTCCTTTAAAAATTCTCTTTTTACAGGCCACCTCTTAAGTTCTTTCTTATCCCTTTTAATAAATATTACTTAATAGCTCTGCACACTGCCAAAATCCATTATCTTAAGCTGTAAATTGATAGCTGGGAAAAAAAAAGCTTTAACTTCAAGCTGAATAAAAGCATTGTGCTTGCTATATAGTTTGTTTTTTTGCAAAACTGCAGCTGCACATTTCAAGCTATACATGTTTTATTCAAAACTGATACATTCTCTCACACTTTGTTGATCTCATTGATCCAGCCAGAGCAGTCTTACCATTCCCAAACTGTTTTTAAGGTAACATCTCAAGCTCTTCAGAGTCTAACTACTACGTATGCCACTCTTCTCCAGTTCTTAGGAACAATCTGAAGTGGTATTTTCAAAAGCAGTATGGCTGAAAAACAGGTTTTCTTTCATTTAATCATTAAATATTAACATTTAAAAAGACATCTTTGGGTTAGATTTGTTCTGGAATTCAAACATTAATTGTGAGAGATGTTAATAAGAGAATACATTTTTAGTATCTAAACTGCAAAGATCCTCACCAGGAGACTGCTTCTTCCTACTGATTCCAGAGTGATATAAAGACCAGATTTCTCAGGTATCTAAAGGCATATAAACGTAGATGAATAAGGTAGCACAAATCTCTCACAAAGTACTACTTTATGGCAAAGTCCTGCAAGGATTTAACTACACTGTGGAGTATCAGGACACACTCACCAGGGTAATGATATCTTAAGGAGCAGTTCTAATTTGGCATTGCGCCTGCAACAGCATGAACAGAATAATATACTCCCAGAAGGGCTCAAGTCTTCATGTGAGAAATTGTTGGCCAGAGATGTTTTTAAGCATGGCTAGCATAGTGTCAAATAACCTGTAAGATAGTTATTCCTCAGAACTAAATAGAGACGAGGCAGAGCTTGCTACCTCTTGGTCATCAAGCTTGTCAAAAGCAAGGACATAGAAGGCAGAGAAGATGTGTGTACAATTATTTTTGTCTCCTCCTAAGTGCTTGAATTTTCTGAGGTCTCTTTTTTCTGTTTGGTCTTTTCCAACCTGGTCTGGTCTGGTCTGGTCTGGTCTGGTCTACTCTACTCTACTCTACTCTACTCTACTCTACTCTACTCTACTCTACTCTACTCTACTCTACTATTCTATGTTATGTTATGTTTTAAAGAACCAACAAACCCAAACCAAAACAAACCCCTCCCCCTCCCCAAACCCACAAAAAAACACCACAAAAAAACCCCAGAAACAGCAAAAGCTATATTTAGAAATCCAGAGTGTAAAAATTGCTAGTGTAAAGAACTGGGAGGAAAAAAATGTAATAAGAATTTGGTTTATATTAACTTTACCCTCAATCCCCAAATCATTTGTGTGTATGAAGCTGCTGTAAATACAATCTTGCCAAGACTGTCTTAATATGCAGCACCAAGTTTTTCTCATCAACAAACTAATCTTCTGATGGCTTGTGGTCAGATGACTAAAAGCAGATTTCTGACATGGCAGAGGATCAACACTGGGGAAACAAACTGCTCAGCCTACAGGAAAGTCAGGAAATCAGCTTTTTACTGCAAAAGTGACACCTTTTTTATGATACAGATGACAACATCACGAAGAACTTTCTTCATGACATATATGAAGTCTGTGTCAGTATTAAGCACAGAAAGGCAATATATTTGGGTTGTCTCTGAGAAGCAAGCTGGCAGTTTAGGAGCCATTTTATAAGTGCCCTAAACCCTGTTCTAACTAATATTTTCATTAGTGACAGGGATGATGGAAATGGAAATAAAACTGAAAGTAATAAGTATGTCTAGAAATCATGACCTATGAGGAAGAGCTGAAGAGAGGCCTTTATATAGCTGATAGCAAGGTTGCTGTTTAATTCTGAAGTCCTTCAAGTTCTTTTTGCATGCTGCCAGGAGCCACCTTAATCTGCCCTGTCAAAAGCACATCTGTGTGTGCCTGTGCTATTCCACTTCAGCTGAGATGCGTGATGAGGCCCTGTCACACACCAGCAATCAGAGCAGCAATGAGACACACACCAGGACTTGAACAGACCTGTGAGATAAAACAGCTTGGTGATCCCACAAGATCTCTTCTAACGTGCACATACATATTGCTACATATCAGCAGCATGTATGTTGCCAGCATTTTGGCAGCACAGAAGTTAGTGAGAGCTGAGAAGAAAGGGTCAGCTGCCTTTCACAGAAGTATGGCACTATTCAACACTCAGCAACTTCCTTTAATGGGAGGCTACCTTCCAACTTGTACTAAAAATTCATTCATTGTTAAGAGTAGAAGCATAACTGCCATTCACACTGGTTTTATTCTGCTGTTTACAAGGCTCCTCAGCTTTGTAGCTCACCTTCAGAGCTCCTCCACTTCCTTGGTAATATATATCAAATTTGGGTGCCTGCCTTGGAGGTCATTCCAGTGTCATGAGTATCTACCCAAAAAGTACATTGCAAAATGAAATATTGAGTGCTGGGCTCTGTTGTATACCTCGACAGAAGTCTTGAGAGACAAACAGCCCCAGCGCATTGACCATGAAGACTACAGCAGAGTGTCCTCACTGCCACAGCCATGTGACAACAAAGCAGCAACTGGTACCAAGTAACTTCAAAATTTCCAGAGTGGAAAAGGTTCCCAGGGGAAATTAGCCATTTGCACCAAGTCTGAAGCTGCTTTCTCAAATATCAATCCAGTGACCCACCACATTAGTTTGAGATCTAAATATCACAGTATCACAGTATCGCTGAGGTTGGAAGAGACCTCAAAGATCATCAATTCCAATCCATCATCACAGACCTCATGACTAGACCATGGCACCAAGTGCCACATCCAATCCCCTCTTGAACACCTCCGGGGACGGCGACTCCACCACCTCCCTGGGCAGCCCATTCCAATGATGAATGACTCTCTCAGTGAAGAACTTCCTCCTCACCTCGAGCCTAAACTTCCCTTAGTGCAGCTTGAGACTGTGTCCTCTTGTTCTGGAGCTGGTTGCTAGAGAGAAGAGACCAACACCTTGCTGGCTACAACCACCCTTCAGGTAGTTGTAGAGAGCAATGAGATCTCCCTGAGCCTCCTCTTCTCTAGGCTAAACATTCCCCAGCTCCCTCAGCCTCTCCTCACAGGGCTTGTGCTCAAGGCCTCTCACCAGCCTTGTTGCCCCTCTCTGGACACGTTCAAGTGTCTCGATGTCCTTCTTAAACTGAGGGGCCCAGAACTGGACACAGTACTCAAGGTGTGGCCTAACCAAAGCAGAGTACAGGGGCACAATGACCTCCCTGCTCCTGCTGGCCACACTATTCTTGATGTAGGCCAGGATGCCATTGGCCTTCTTGGCCACCTGGGCATACTGCTGGCTCATGTTTAGGCGGGTGTCAGTCAGCACCCCCAGGTCCCTCTCTGTTTGGGAGCTCTCCAGCCACTCTGACCCCAGCCTGTAGCTCTGCATGGGGTTGTTGTGACCAAAGTGCAGCACCCGGCACTTGGACTTGTTGAATGCCATCCCGTTGGACTCCGCCCATCCGTCCAGTCAGTCGAGGTCGCTCTGCAGAGCCCTTCTACCCTCTAACTGATCATTATCTGCTCCCAACTTGGTGTCATCTGCAAATTTGCTGATGACTGTCTCAATCCCCTCATCCAGATCATCAATGAAGACATTGAAGAGGATGGGGCCCAGCACTGATCCTGGGGGACGCCACTGGTGACTGGCCTCCAGCTGGAGGTGGCACCATTCACCACCACTCTCTGGGCTCGGCTCTCCAGCCAGTTCCTAACCCAGCACAGAGTGTTGCGGTCCAAGCCACAAGCTGACAGCTTAGCCAGCAGTTTGCTGTGGGGACGGTGTCAAAGGCCTTGCTGAAGTCCAGGTAGACCACATCCACAGGCCTCCCCACACCCACCAGGCGGGTCACCTGATCACAGAAGGAGATCAGGTTGGAGAGGCAGGACCTGCCCTTCCTAAATCCATGTTGGCTGGACCTGAGCCCTTGGCCGTCCTTCAGGTGCAGTTACTGCCACCAGGATAATCTGCTCCATCATTTTCCCTGGCACTGAGGTCAGGCTGACTGGCCTGTAGTTTCCGGGTTCCTCCGTCTGACCCTTCTTGTGGATGGCGACCACACTGGCCAGTTTCCAGTCATCTGGGACCTCACCGGTGAGCCAGGACTGGAGATGCAGATAGCTAAGCTGTGGAGTAATATTCTCTATAAAACTGAAGTCTATGGAGCGATCCTTTACATTATTCACTTATTGTCTTTCTGCTCCTGTAATAGCTAGCTAGGCATTAAGAAAAAAAAAAAAAAAAAGAGCTACGTAACCCATCCAAGTGCTGAATCCTGAACAAAAGGGAGGTTTTTTCACTTAAAACAGTTTAATTGCTTTATCATATTTTCTCACCTGAACTGTAATTTCACCACTTACATAAACCGGGAATGTCATGTTTTTTAATACACTTGGATTTCTCTCACAGTTTTTTTAATGGAAGAAACAAAGTTGACAAAAGAGCAAATGTTCTAAACCACGTTTCCAAACCTGTAGCATACTGTGTGAGTGCATCATTATCCTGAAACAGCATCACAGAGGTACTATAGGCGGTCAGCCTTTACTTCTAGTTGCAATACAGTTGAAATACAGAAAAGCAAAGACAGAATGAACGCATTACACAGAGCATGAAGAACTCGGGTGCTCCACAATGTACTTAAAAAGTCTTGGCAGACACAGAAGCATAATTCACAGACACAAACTGAGTGCCCCCCTGCTCCCTTCCAGTTACAAGCTGTAATAAATCTGCAAACTATGGTCATCCAAGTTGCGAACCCTTAAGAGGGGAGGGAAAGGAAAACAGCTTAATGTGTCTGCCTTCAAATTTAAAAACTCAATTACAGATTTATTACTGTTTGTCATTCTCTGTAATTCTCTTCATGAAGTCCACAGAATTTATGTACGTTCTGTACACCAACAGACTTTCTGAAATAATTTATTCCAGATCCTTATCACTCCTTCTATGCAGTTCTATGCTATCAATTTCTATTTCCCTAGTTTTAAGATTATTTTCGGTCTTGTACAGAGAAAAGGATATATGTATCTGTTTTACTGGATTAACTTCTCTGATCTTTACACACAAAATATTTACCATTTCTATTGCTTTTTACCCTTTCCCAGACAATCTCTTCCTTGTGTGGCACGGTGACCAACACTATATGCAGTATTCCAGATGGACCCTAACACTCCTGTAATCGTATCGCCTCTTATTTTGTATTTTATCCCTCTGATACAACCTAGTAACTTACTTTCTTGCAGCTGTGCACAAACCTCATGGTTTCAATGATTTTTCCACAATAACCTTCAAATCCTTTCCCTAGTCAGTGTGCTGAATGATTGTTCCATTGCAGCACACGCTGCGTTTCCTTTGGTTTCTTGCTCCCAGACTAATTATTTTACATTTTTCCACAGTGAACTGCATTTGCCAGCTGTTGGCCCAGTCACCTCAATAGTTCTAAATCCTTTTATATCTGATTGTATTGTTCCTAATTCACTGCTCTGATTTTTACTACAAAAAAAGGTGGTGGGGAGGATAAATCTCTGCGCACAAATATATGTTACTTATATGGGGGCCATATGCATGTGATCACTGTAATTTATCATATGGTTTTGCAATCTATTAGGCAGCTTTGCCCACCTCACTTGCATTTTTCCAATAATCCATCTCTGCTGGGACTACTTTGAACAGTCCACACTTCTGAGCAGCTTCATACAGCTGCCACGAAAAAAAGTCTACCACAAAAGAACCCCTTTTATTTTCCCCAACGTAATCCTGCCACTTCAAATCACACTTACCTGAAGTTCCATATTCAGTTTTGAACGGTCAGCAATATTCTGTCTGGGATCTGTGACAGATTCATGGCTGCTTCTTGCAGACATTTGAGGAGGGAGGTGGGAGATAGGTGCACCAAACATCCAGAAATTACCTATTTAAGGATACATCTAACAGCTGTTTCTACACTGCAGTTTTAAGAAGACTATCAGAATTTAAAATAATGACACTGTGTGCTGTAAGATGATTTTTAGTAATATTTAAAAGAATTTAATTTTCCTTCCTCGTTAGAGTGTTCATGTAAGGTTAAAAGAGTCTCTGCTCATTTCCCACCACCAGCAACCCGAGTCACTGACCAACACACCGTGCAAACTTGGGGAGAACAGATGTATAAGTTGCTAACACACATACAGCCTGGTATTTCTGTACATTTACTCCTCCTCTAAGAAAAGTCCTAAAATTCCACTTCCCTAAGAATCGTTAAGCTCTGGAACCTTGGACAAGGGGCAATGGGTGGAAGCTGAGGCATAGAAAGTTCCATGTAAAGACGAGGAAAAGTTTTTTGACTGTGACAGTGATGGAACACTGGAACAGGCTGCCCAGGGGTTGTGGAGTCTCCCTCTCTGGAAATATTCCAAACCTGTCTGGATGTGTTCCTGGTATGGATATGTGTGATCTGGTATAGGTGATCCTGCTCTGGCATGGGGGTTGGACTAGATGATCTTTCGAGGTCCCTTCCAGCCCCTAACATTGTGTGATTCTGTGATTAGTGCAACAAGTATTTCCAAAGCTCATGGAGTTATGACTCAGTTTAACTGACACTGTACCACCTTCTACCTAAATGGGCTAAGCCTACTGAATTCACCTGGTAGCTGAAAGCCTCCAGCATCACTATATAATCATGCTTTGCTTCCAGCAAATTGAAAAGACTATTTCTGCTGCTAAAGGGGCACTGAAGTGTTACATTAGGGCCACTTCCATAATTTCTTACAGAATCATTTTGGCTGGAAAAAGCTTCTAAGACCATTGAGTCCAACCACCAACTGAACACCATCACATCCACTAGACCATGTCCAAAAGTGACATCCACATGTTTTCTTAACATCCCCAGGGATGCTGACTCTGCCAACTCCCTGGACAGCCTATTCCAATGCTTGACTACACTTTCAGCAGAGACTATTTTTCTAATACCCAATCTAAACCTCCTATGGCGGAACCCGAGGCCATTTCCTCTCATCCTATGGCTAGTTACTTGGAAGAAGAGAATAACACTCCAAAGAAATTCCCCAAAAGACATGCATTTTCAAATTTTAAAATCTGACATAGTTCACAGACTGTGCCTTTCTTCAAAATCCCATGGGACAAAGCTAAGATTGACACTTTTATTGTGTTTAAATTCCTTTATGTAGCTAATTAATGTTTTAGAATGAGTGGAAAAACCTAGAGAAGTTCCTTCCTTATTTAGCATAACACGCTGCAAACGCATCTCTGCCTCAAACCCCCAAAATCCTACTAATAACTAAAGGACCACAGTTACATAACACTGGGGGAGGGGGAGGTGGTGGAGAGGAGAAAATCTCTTTCCACTTGAATTTCTAGCAAAAGAAGAAAAAGAAAAAAATATTGGAGAGAAATAAAAAAATTAGGGACATAGAGGATTTGAAAGGACCTCCAAGATGATGAAATCCAGACATTTGCTTACCTTTTTAATGAATTACTAGGTGCATCTGAAGAAAAAGTAAAAATGGACAGCACAGGGGTAGTTTACATGTGTTCAAAGCACAATTATCTTGTATGATTAAGCCTAGGGCTCCTGGGGACATCAGAGTCATTACACGACTTGCACTCTCTATAGTTGCTTTGATCAGCAACCACATAGCTATCATCCACACTTACATTTTCAGCATTCAGCACTTCATTTAAATGACTAAAAGAGACCAACCACTCCTGCAGATTTATGTGTTCAGAAAATCTAGAAAAATGAAAGATAAGCAGAGCATTGCTTATGTTTATATTTGGAGACTTTCTTCACAGACATAAGAGATAGAAATGAATGTTACAGAGCTTCTGCATTATCTATGGAAAAGGTACTTTGACTCTTCAGTTGAAAAAAGAGAGATGGTGTTACACCACATCTTTGGCAATAAATTGCTACTTAGAATGTAATAAACATCTCACTATTTGTGCACATTAGCAAGCCACGGCACTACAGCTCTTAAACTTTATTTCAAAGAACTTTATCTGGAGGAGTAAACAGTATTTTAAAATCTCCAGTGGTATTAGTATTGAAAATAATCCCAGACAGCCCTCATAATATATGATGTAAAAAGCAGCTAGGGCAATGGAAACATTCCAAGGAAGAAAAAGATCAGCTACTAGAAATGGTGTAAGGGGACATTTTCACGAAGAGATGTACTATGATAAGACTATGATTATACTGTGTGACCTGCCCTAAGTGGTTCTGCTTTGCAGCAGAGTTGGGCTTGATCTCTGGAGGTCCCTTCCAACCCCTAGCATTCTGTGATTCTTTGAAACCTCTCTGCATCTACATACAACTTATTGCAGTACTAGGGAATGAGACATTTTAACCGAAAATGGTGAGCTCTATATTCAGAATCGGTTGGCATCAAGGTACGATAAAGGGCCCAGCCTAACACAGATGTACAGCACATGTGGCAGTTGGACTATTTGGAACACATCACTGAAGCTTTTCTCACACTGGCAGCTACCAGCCATGAAAAATGCAGATGCCCACAGAGCAATACAAAGCCTGAAACTCTTCCTAAAGCCACCTGTGTCTGAGTTTCCACTGGTGTGAATTTTGAGAACTCATCATCTATTGAAGTACACATTACATGACACTGGCAGCTAAGTACTTGAGTATTTTAATGCAGCAAAAAGGAAAACAGACATTTCTCCACTCAGTTAGTAATGGTAACAGCAGACTGTGATAGATACAAGCCTGAGCATGAGCGCTGAGCATGTGAAAATCAATTTTGTAGAGTTCTGCATGCAGTACTTTGAGATGAAATGTGACAGATGATCTATTTAATGTTTTCTCTACTGGAGAGGTTCTGCTACATCATCAGTCATATATTGTGCTTCTCTAAGAACAATTTCTTTATTAAACTGCTGTGCAGAAACCCATACGTTTTATTTTAGTGAAGAGTTAGGTTTTCCATTTTAAAACTCGCAATGGAGTTATAAGGCACAAAGTCTGAAAAAAAGCAAGCACAATCAAAATAAATTTGAAGTTATTTCCTTCTTGAGCATCTGTTAGCTAGAAGAGCTGAGATCCTGCCTCAAAAGGTGGTCTGCTCTGGAAAGACAGGAAGATCAAAGTCCCTTTTGTCCCAATTACACCTGATGGCTATCAAGATGCTATACCATGTGCAAGCAAAACTTCAAAGGAGTCTTAAGGGCTCTCACTCTTTTTTACTAATAAATTTAGCAAAACTCATTGTGCTATAGCAGTTTTGATTACCTCTGGATTTATCTGAGCACACAAATGAAACAGTTTCATGTTACACACTATCTGCACAATCCTTTACAATGCACAGAGCCTGCTCTATGCTCTATTTTTTCCCTATCCATATTCCTGCTTAGGAAATTAAGGAACCTATCTTGTCATCTGACTTCTCCAAGCAGGGTTTCTAAACCTTTATCTCAATTTTCCTATTAAAGAACACATAATCTGAGCAGTGCATTCAAATCTCAGAATTTAACACACCTTGTGAGTTTTCAAACAGGCAGAGTTGAGTGCCTTGATTTCCCCTTTCTAATTGCAACATTTAAACCGACAGAAACTCAATAGTTATTTCCTGGATTGGTAAAGTACAGCAGCTGAAATGTGAAGAACTGAATCTCAATTTACAACTTCTTTTTTATTTTTTAACATGAAAGCAGGAATGTATCCAATTCCAACATAATATTTCTATAGAAAGGTAACCACTATGTCCAAATCGAAACAGGTTTTTAATTTAACAGTAGAAAATTAGCTAGACAGAAGAAAGCTGGGGGAGGGGGTGGATAAAAAAACCCTGGAAAAGGAATGAGATGAGAAAACAAACAGGTCCTGTTAAACAACAGCATAGCTTAATCAGCACTAGAAAAGCATATTGCATGGATATTCCCAACGTAAGTAGATAGACTGATGACATCAACTAGCTTCGAAGGGAGGAGGGTCGGAAACCAGTGCCCTTAGGCAGGAGTCTGGAGGTGATAAGCTAGAGCTAGAGGTGAAACCAGCAGCCCAGCTGCAGTGCATGTACACTAATGCACGAAGCATGGGTAACAAACAAGAGGAGCTGGAAGCCTTGTTGCAGCAAGAAAGTTATGATGTAGTTGCCATCACAGAGACGTGGTGGGACGACTCGCATGACTGGAGCGCTGCAATTGATGGCTACAGGCTCTTCAGGAGAGACAGGCAAGGAAGAAGGGGTGGAGGGGTGGCCCTGTACGTCAGGGAGGCACTGGATGCTGTTGAGATGGAGATCAGGGATGATAGGGTTGAGTGCTTGTGGGTGAGAATTAGAGGGAAGACCAACAGGGCAGACATCCTGGTTGGCGTCTGTTATAGACCACCCAACCAGGAGGAGGATGTCGATGAGGCATTCTATAGGCAGCTTAAGGCTGTCTCAAGATCACCTGACCTCGTTCTCATGGGTGACTTCAACCTGCCTGATATCTGTTGGGATCTCAACACAGCAGAGAGGAGGCAGCCTAGGAGGTTCTTAGAGTGCATGGAGGACAGCTTCTTATCCCAGGTGCTGCGTGAGCCTACCAGGGGTAAGGCTATGCTTGACCTCCTCTTCACCAACAGGGAAGGGCTGGTGGGTGATGTGGTGGTCGGAGGGTGTTTAGGCACCAGTGACCATGACATAATAGAGTTTTCAGTATGCAGCCAAGCCAAGAGGGGCAGCAAGAAGACCTCCACTCTGGACTTCCGGAGGGCAGACTTCAGGCTACTCAAGGAACTAATTCAGAAGGTTCCTTGGGAATCAGCCCTTAAAAACAAAGGGGTCCAGGAGAGCTGGACCTACTTCAAGGAAGAACTATTGAAGGTGCAAGAACAGGCTGTGCCGGTGTGCCGGAAGATGAGCCGCCGGGGCAGACGGCCAGCCTGGATGGGCAATGAACTTTTAATAGAACTTAGGGAAAAAAAGAGGGTGTATCATCTTTGGAAGAAAGGGGAGGCAACCTACAGAATGTTTAGGGATGTTGCTAGGTTGTGCAGGAAGAAAATTAGGGAGGCAAAAGCCCATTTAGAACTTAGACTGGCCTCTGCTGTGAAGGACAACAAAAAGTCCTTCTATAAATACATCAATAGCAAGAAGAAGGGCAAGGACAACCTCCACTCCTTGGTTGACACGGAGGGGAACGTTGTAACAAAGAATGAGGAAAAGGCAGAGGTACTTAACACCTTCTTTGCCTCAGTCTTCACTAGCAGGGCAGAACGTCTTCCAGACAGCTGGCCTGCAGAGCTGGCAGAAGGAGCCAGAGAGCTGCATAGTTTACCACTGCTCCAAGAGGAAGTTAGAGATCTACTGAGCCGCTTGGACCCCCACAAGGCCATGGGACCGGATGGGATCCATCCTAGGGTGCTGAGATTGCTGACAGATGAGCTGTCCAAGCCACTTTCCATCATTTTTCAGCAGTCCTGGCTCACTGGAGAGGTCCCAGAAGACTGGAAGCTGGCTAACGTGGTGCCCATCCACAAGAAGGGCCGGTTGGATGAGCCAGGGAATTATAGGCCTGTCAGCCTGACCTCAGTGCCAGGCAAGATTATGGAACGGCTCATCTCGAGTGCGATCACACAGCACTTACAGGATGGCCAGGGGCTCAGGCCTAGCCAGCATGGATTTAGGAGGGGCAGGTCCTGCCTGACCAACCTGATCTCCTTCTATGATCAGGTGACTGCCTGGTGGATGTGGGGAGGCCTGTGGATGTGGTCTGCCTGGACCTCAGCAAGGCCTTTGACACCGTTCCCCACAGCAAACTCCTGGCCAAGCTGGCAGCCCGTGGCTTGGACAGGAGCACACTGCGTTGGGTTAGGAACTGGCTGGAGGGCCGAGCCCAGAGAGTAATGGTGAATGGCACCACATCCAGCTGGCGGCCTGTCACTAGTGGTGTGCCCCAGGGATCAGTACTGGGCCCCATGCTCTTCAACATCTTTATTGATGATCTGGATGAGGGCATTGAGTCCATCATCAGTAAATTTGCAGATGACACCAAGCTGGGGGCAGCAGTTGATTTGCTGGAGGGCAGAGAGGCTTTGCAGAGGGACCTCGACAGGCTGGACAGATGGGCAGAGTCCAATGGCATGAGATTTAACACATCCAAGTGCCGGGTTCTGCACATTGGCCACAACAACCCCAGGCAGTGCTACAGGCTGGGGTCAGAGTGGCTGGAGAGTGGCCAGGCAGAGAGGGACCTGGGGGTACTGGTTGATTGTAGGCTGAACATGAGCCTGCAGTGTGCCCAGGCAGCCAAGAAGGCCAATGGCATCCTGGCTTGCATCAGGAACAGTGTGGCCAGCAGGAGCAGGGAGGTCATTGTGCCCCTGTACACTGCACTGGTTAGGCCGCACCTTGAGTACTGTGTCCAGTTCTGGGCCCCTCAGTTTAGGAAGGATGTTGACTTGCTGGAACGTGTCCAGAGAAGGGCAACAAAGTTGGTGAGGGGTTTGGAACACAAGCCCTATGAGGAAAGGGTGAGGGAGCTGGGGTTGCTTAGCCTGGAGAAGAGGAGACTGAGGGGTGACCTTATTGCTCTCTACAACTACCTGAAGGAGGTTGTAGCCAGGCAGAGGTTGGCCTCTTCTCCCAGGCAGCCAGCACCAGAACAAGAGGACACAGTCTCAGGCTGCGCCAGGGCAGGTTTAGGCTGGATGTTAGGAAGAAGTTCTACACGGAGAGAGTGATTGCCCATTGGAATCGGCTACCCGTGGAGGTGGTGGAGTCACCTTCACAGGAGGTGTTCAGGAGAAGACTTGATGGGGTGCTTGGCTGTATGGTCTAGTTGTTGGGTGGGTTGGATTGTTTGATGGGTTGGACGCGATGATCTTGAAGGTCTCTTCCAACCTGGTGTATTGTATTGTATTGTAAATACTCTTGGTATAACAATTCACTTGCCTTTCATTTATCATAAAAGCATTCAGGAAAATCTTTTTTGAGTAAGAAATGTTGTTTCTATTGCTAAAATTATTTAGTTTTGTGGTTTCCTTCTGAAGCGTTGCCCTGTTCCACTTTCAGAGGTAGTCAAAGTTGAACCCAGTCAAGGTCAGTTTGCTGTTGTTGACAATAAACTGAAATTGTCAGTAATTCCAAATGGGAAGTAATTTATGTTAAACATGGGAAAGTTGCTGCACCTTTTCTTACCTGTCAGAAAACCAGGAATGGTGTTGGGATACTAAAGAGACTCCCCTTTAGTCAAGAAGAAAGAAAAATATGTATATATCTGTTATATGAAACACAGAATCTCTTTTTATATGTCTTGTTTGTTAAATATTGTACTGAAAAACGAAAATGCATTTTTTCTGGATTAATTTAGTTTCTGTGACTAAGAAAAGGCCAGCATGTGTTCAGAGCTTCTAAGGGCCCAGTCACAAACTGTGAACTACATTCACAGAATCACAGAATCGCTAAGGTTGGAAGAGACCTCGCAGATCACTGAGTCCAACCTGTCACCACAGACCCCACAACTAGACCATGGCACCAAGTGCCACATCCAATCCCCTCTTGAACACCTCCAGGGATGGTGACTCCACCACCTCCCTGGGCAGCCTATTCCAATGGCGAATCACTCCTTCTGTGAAGAACTTTTTCCTCACCTCGAGCCTAAACTTCCCCTGGTGCAGCTTGAGACTGTGTCCCCTTGTTCTGGTGCTGGTTGCTAGAGAGAAGAGACCAACCCCTTGCTGGCTACAACCACCCTTCAGGTAGTTGCAGAGAGCAATGAGGTCACCCCTGAGCCTCCTCTTCTCCAAGCTAAACAATCCCAGCTCCCTCAGCCTCTCCTCATAGGGCTTGTGCTCAAGGCCTCTCACCAGCCTTGTTGCCCTTCTCTGGACACGTTCAAGTGTCTCGATGTCCTTCTTAAACTGAGGGGCCCAGAACTAGACACAGTACTCAAGGTGCAGCCTAACCAAAGTAGACTACAGGGGCACACATTCCGAATGACTGTATAGTTTGGCTAACTAAAATTTGAATTATTTAAAAACACGCAAAACCAACAATGAAACAACACAAAAAATCCCCAACAACTATAAAAGCAGCACAACATATTGCCCCAAATACTTTTTTTAAAAATTCAAGGAAGACTGAACTTCACACACAGCAGCACAGTAAAGAAGACATTCCTTGCAAACAAATTTGATTTTGAACATCACACCTCCATGGGCCCCTTGGAAATGTGCCTGTGCCACTGACTAGTGAGAGCTCATCCCAACTCTATCACATCCATGGTTTCAGCTGTGGCAGAACAGCAGATCTGAACAAGAGGATACAGTCTCAAGCTGCACCAGGGGAAGTTTAGGCTCGAGGTGAGGAGAAAGTTCTTCACAGAGAGAGTTGTTAGCCGTTGGAATGGGCTGCCCAGGGAGGTGGTGGAATCACCGTCCCCGGAGATGTTCAAGAGGGGACTGGACTTGGCACTTGGTGCCATGGTTTAGTAGTCATGAGGTGCTGGGTGACAGGGTGGACTTGATAATCTTTGAGGTGTTTTCCAACCTTATTGATTCTATGATTTTACAAGCACTGCAAGCCCTGCTGTTCTCCTGTTTCATGAGAGAAAACCAATCCCAGTCTATCAGTGGTTCACAGTAGATGCAGGTAATTACTGCATATTTGGAACACTGTAACATAGTCTATTTCCTTAAATCCATTTCTCCCAAGCAATGAGTTGCCTAATAGGCTTTCTCTTCTAACCTAAGATCTCATGACATCTGCAGCTTCCCCCTCATTTGTGAACAGGAATATACAGTTATTTTTGTAACATCTCAAGACAGAATATTTTGTTTATTAAACAGGGAGAACCTTTGAGGCACTGACTGAAACAGGCTTTAATCCCATTAGTAAGAGGTAGTATAAAGTTCTCTCCTGGTACACACCTATCTTAAGGCTTTCCAAATCCAGGATCAGAATTAGGCAGGAGATGGTCTTATGTGGAAGCAGGCAAAAAGGATGGGCAGAAACACTTCCTCTCCTTCTCTGGAGACTTTTAAAACCTGCCTGGATGCATTCCTGTGCAGCCTGCCCTAGGTGATCCTGCTTTGGCAGGTGGAGTAGACTAGACGAGATCTAGAAATCCCTTTCAATCTATAGCATTCTGTGATTCTGTAACTCTGATTCTGTAACTGACCAGAGTGGGGGAGAGTGGCTCTGCACCAAAAAAAAAAACTTGGGAGAAGCCAGAGAAGCAGTGTATTTCATAGCAACATATTTTTAACCTCCTGAAAGTGTGTGTGCGTGGGAAATTACCCCCAATTAATTCTGATGGATGTGTACAAGTGTCCCTGTCTCTGAAGAATATAGAAAACTAAGTTAGGTATGACTGAAGAGTAATAGCTATTTTAAACACAAACTATGAAAAGAAAATTGACAGGCAGATGGAGACCCAGCTTCAAAAATTAAAATCAGACTCATGTGCCTGGCAGACTCCACTATGTTTCCTTGTACACGTCGAAAACCAGCATAATTTAAGATTAAGAACTTCAAGTGATTCACATCCATTCCTCCCTTCCTTACAAATAGTTTTGTACCTGGGAATTTACAAGATTTCACACACTGACTCTATTTATAAGACCGATACACTGTGCTCTCGTAGGACAAAAATTCACTGAACTGCAAAACCTGGCAGTTAGTCATCATATATACAATATACTCTTTTGTCATCTGCAGTAAAGTGAATTTCTGCACTGATCAATCAGTTGCCATCTTCCATGCTGAAAGCTGGCTTTCTGAATGCTTGGTAGGAAGTGTTTAATTTAAATGTTAAAGTGCGAACTTGACATTAGCTTGGAAAAGAAAGTCTGTCGGCTTTAATCGTGTGGTACACTTCCAGAAATTTAAAATCTCTAAGAACTGGGACAAAATGCACCTCAGCACAGCAGAAGCCGTTTCCTAATTTGACATTTCAGAACAATAGCTTGAGAGAAGTGCATGCAAACTGCCTACAAATGTAGCATCTCACTTAAAATGAACAAAAAAGGACACTGATGAAAGTCCGACAATATTTAAGTAGATTTGTGATTTAGTTCACCTTAGCAGGAGTCACCTAAAGATCAGAAGCCAAGTATGCAAGCCCACACAACTGGCTCTCTAAAGACAAATTTCAGTACAGGAAAAAGCTATTCAGCTGTCTTTATAATTCACTCAAATTACTGAGATATTGTAGCTTCCATTATTTCTAGTACCCTACAGCAACACAGTTACTTTCAAAAGAAGTCTACTTAATTATTCTGAGTTACATGGGAAGTTAAAAACATACAAGGTCCCTTGGTTAAGAGTATTTTCTTAAGACATCAAAGCACATTTTCAAACCTACACACTTTATTTTCACACAGAGGGAATAAAGCTGCATGTTGCAGATCATCTCTCTTTTCTCAGAAGCATTGCTCTGCAGCACACATACACCAACTGGTGACTACACTGAAACAGAATTTGTTTTAGCATTGTGAAGATCTGTGAGATTTCTTTCTGTGGCTGAGACAAGGAGAACTAATTTTAACCTACAATATAAAATATCCCAAATGCACCTTTTAAAAGACTTTTAGTCAGACTTACATTTACGTTTGTATCATGTTTTATTCTGAAATAAAATTGTGTCAGGGAAGTCCTTTGATCCTTCTGTTAACCTTTGGGCTGATGCCTTGCATACATTTCAAGCATGTTATGACTACTGTGCTGTTTAACTACACAGGGATTATACTGGAATTGTTACAGGAAGTTTGATCTTTAAAGGAAAAGCAAAAAAACTCAATCACCTTTGCAGAATTGATTTTTAAGGTGCAGATAGATTTCTTGTCTTTAGACAATTCTCAGCATACTAATCTTAAGCTAGATTCACAGAAATGATCCTGCAAAACCAAAATGTAATAAAATTAGTCAGTAGTGAGATAAGGTGAAAACTGCAGTGTAGATTTTTGCACCAGACCAAACATTTATGAAACACAACTACAAGGGATGCCAAAACATAAATCTGTAAAACTAAATATTTTACATTTCAGCTTATAGTGGCAATTATATCATTTATCATGGAAGAGCAGACACATTCAGATTTTGCAGCCCATTGACGGCTCAGTTTATGACACCAGGATCTAAAAATCAGTGGAAGGAAAATAAATGCTAAAACAGATTTCCCCCTGCTCCCTTCCTCACCTTTATGAATGGTAGCCTGTCACCTGTAAAAAAACAAACCAAAAACCAACCCAAAAAAGTGCATTTAAATTCACCAACAACAAGGCTCTTAACAAATTCTTGCAATCCCTACAGTCCCAAAAGGTGGTTTATTGTACTTTATTTTTTTTTTGGCAACCACTGGTCAGTTACTCCCTCCATTGTATTAACATATTATAAAAATGATAGGATTATGTAAAAAGAACCTTGGCCCCAGCTAGAGATTAACTAGTCATGTCACACTCTTTCTATTCTGCCACCTTGAAAACTATTTCAAAGTCTAGATCTAAATCCATGCTAGCTTTTAAACAGAGTGCTTTCAAAAGCAATCTGCAAAAGAAAGCACGCTAGAAACAAGCCAGTTAGCTATTTTAAAGCATTCTGTGATTATTCATCTCCAGATGCTCACAAAAGGCTTCAGAAAAGCTCAACTCTGACAGATATTTACAAAGTAATTAAAAAACAAAAATCAGTACTTAACCTAAAGCCATAAGCACAAATTTAGTTCAATGATTAAAAAATGTAGGATCTCAGTTAACAATATTCACCTGTTCTGAGCTTCACAGTTGTCAGTCTTTAAACCTCTATTCGAGGTTACTTCAACTGTACAATAGCAGAATCAGTGCCTGTAATCTTATTCAATAGTGATTAATTGGAAAGCAACCCTAGAATTAAGTCTTGCAACTTGACTTGGCCCTCCCTGAATAGACAGGAAACAAAAGGTCGATGTTCAGAGCTATCAAGGAAGGCATTATGCGGAAGATACTTTAAATGAGAACAGAGTATGTGACTAATGGCAAATACGCTGTAGCTTGTTCATAATGCTTTGTCATTTCAGATTTTAATAAAAGGAACTGCTACACAGTTTATCTCCAGCAGGGCTCAGAAAATCAGTTACTTTATGGTTTCCACCACACTAGTACATGAGTGCAACTCATGGGTGGGAATCACCTAAGACTTACCATCAAGTAGTTGTCATCTGTTATCACATCTACAGAAATCAGAAGTCCAATCCAAGATTAATAACTGTGTTTTTTCTTCAAACCACAAGAACAAACCTTCAATGTGCCATTACCTCATGGACCAACTCCAGCATTTTTCAGGATCACTGCACTAGCAAAATTGCACTAAATCCAGGATATACAAAATTACGTTCTCCATCATCTGAATCAAACCCACAAAGTTTCTCACCGATTTTTACTGCAAAGACATCAACATCTTTCCTTCAACATATCACCCTCTGATACAGACCTGCTCTGAAGTCAGCTTGCTAGGCACCATAACAGACACAAAATACAACACCTTGCTACCACAAAGACTCAACAGTCCAACACAATTGCTTATGTAAAACTAGCAACTTTATCACTTTTGCTCCAAGTACAGTCATATGTTACACCCTAATCAGCCTAAGAAGAAGATTAACTCAAAAAAATAAACAAAAAAATAATTACTCCAAAGAGGAAAAGACCTTGTCTTTAAACATGACAGATACTGCATAGTAATCTCCTCCAGTACCAGAAGATTTCTGCCTCACATCTTTGCTGTGAATGTGCCCCTACCTGACAAGATGCCCTATGCTGGAAGCTGTTGTTGTTGCTGTTTACAACTACCTGAAGGGAGATTGTAGCCAGGTGGGGGTTGGTCTCCTCTCCCAGGCAACCAGCACCAGAACAAGAGGACACATTCTCAAGCTGTAACAGGGGAAGTTTAGGCTCGAGGTGATGAGAAAGTTCTTCACAGAAAGAGTTGTTGGCCAGTGGAATGGGCTGCTCAGGGAGGCGAGGCGGTGGAGTCACTGTCCCTGGAGGTGTTAAAAAAAAAGATTGGATGTGGCACTTGGAGCCATGGTTTAGCTGTCATGAGGTGTTAGGTGATAGGTTGGACTTGATGATCTCTGATCAACCTGGCTGATTCTGTGAAGAAATAGATAATATACAACCAGCTAATGCACCTGTACATACCTACTATCATAGGGAAAATGATATTTAGGAAGAGAAATGGTAAAATTCTCTCAGCTTTCTGTACTTTCTCAACAGAAAACGTGATTGTCAATTGTTTTAACCGTAAGATGAAAACAGGACTGTAATGAAGAATCTGTACATCCCTGACACATAATACGATCCTAAAGACAACTAAATCAGTCTACTATAAGGATGAAAAAGCAACAAATGAGTCTCCCAAAAGTCATCTTTTACTGTAGGAGGCCTAACCTACAATTTTTGACTAAAGAACAAGAAGAGACAACAACCTCACAGAGCTGGTCACAGGTCTTTTACTGGAAGGATCAAATGAAAGGAAGAATAGGGACCAAACACACCTAACGGCAGAACAAAGGACTTGTAAGTATAGCTTTTAACAGCTGGAGCCTGACTTCTCATTTGATTTGAACATTTAGGTTCAATACTAGCCTGAAATTGTCTTTTGTCTAAACCAGCACACTAACACATGGAAAATACAGGTTAGTAGTGTGATGCTTCAATAAAAAGCATGTCAAAACTAGAAATGGAATGCAATTATCATAACACAAATATTCTTGAAAGAGAAGTGGGCATTTTAATAGACTGGTTACTTTTTGGAGATATAAATCATATGCCAAAAGGCAGCAAAGATACACAGCCAATTAAAAGGTGTTCTGAATTATATCTTAATGTGAAGTGGATTTTGTTACCAAACACTGTTCCTACCACACAATTATTTTCATATTAATGATATATTACCTTTTTTTTTTTTCAAAAGCAAGGTAGGTGAAGAAGGTGAAAGGCAATAAAAAGCTACATTTACAATGTCTGTTTCATAAGGAAAGATTAAGCTGGGGAGCCTGAAGGCATCTCAGAGTTGGGGAGGCCTTGCTCAGTACTATCTGCAATGTCAGTTGTAGTCAGTGAGTAGGCCATGTGGTGATGTCTGCCCAACACAGGTAAGGTGCCACTTCTCTGTCACAACTGATTTACCATGTCCCTCCATCCTTTTGCAGTTAAATGCTTGACCTACTCTTTGTCTATTGTGTTTTTAAATACCACTGTATATTGATGATGCAAAAATTACATTTCTGCCACTAACCTTGGCTAATTCAATCCACAGTTCAGTCGCTGACAGCTGCTTTTGGATGTCTACCCATCTTCTTACAGGTGAAATGACTTAGATCTGGCTCCTTCTCTTTTTATATGAATTCTTATCCCTATTTTATTCTTTGCACTGCTGTTGTCAATCTCACTGTTCAAATTCTCAAACACAGAGTCATCCTCCTTTCATGTAATGCAATGATCTTTGCTGCTACTTTTTTTTTCCTCTTTCTACATAAATGCACTTTAGAGAGGACTTTATTCTTCAATATTCTGTCCAACTTCCCTCTAGGAACATGACAGGTAAGATCATGAATTGTTTAGTGTTATCTTTTCCTCAAATCTTCAATGTTTCTTTTGTTTATGTTTTCCTCTTTTAATTGCAGGTTTGATTTTAAAAACAAAACACCACCAACAACACAAAAACAAACCCACAACTCATTCTTTAGTATCTGAACTATCTCGTGTTTCTACTCTCTACATTTTATACTGGAACTGGTTCTTATCCTTCCAGTGGCATTACTTTCAAACAGTCCATTTTGTTGCACAGTAAAGATTTAAAATCAAGGACTCAGAAAGCTACCCTAATTACAACTACTAGCTTAGTCTTAACTTAGCCTTCCTTCTTATGCAAGTAATGTAGTGATATGACTCTAAAAGTTCTTTCAATTGTTATAGCCCTCTAGTATGTACTGCCTACTACCCCAATCCCCAAATTCTGCTATAGAGCATCATCTTTACTCTGTAGCTACACTTCTCACCAGAGCATGTGCCTCCACTATTTGAGCTGAGGGAGTAGTTATTAGATTCAATCAGATCTTATCTTGATGGATTGAGGGGAATAAAACCCAACACCTCATATTTTACAGACAACAAAGAAACTTACCAAGACCAGACTTCCCAGAACCCAGACTCTACAGAGACTGTCCTACCATAGTTACTGCCCCATCCCCACTGCCCAGCTGTTCAAGTTTCCCCTTTGCTAATTTCTTTACCAACCCTGCAGCTACCACCTCAGCAGCTGATTTTATCCTTCCATCTCCCAATCTGAGTCTGCCCCACTTCTATCTCATGCACCTAAGACACTTCATTGAAAATGCTTGTAGTTTCCATTTTATCTGCACTGAAGCAAAATTCAGCCTAAGGCTGACTCCTGGCACAGGGAATTTCAGAGTGAGGAGTTATGTTTTGACACTTGTGAACAACTGGAAACAGGCTTGTAAAGAAAAAGATTGAGTAACCTGATCTATCAGCAAAGCCACTGGAAACTGGAAGCACTTACCTGGAAACTAAGCATTTGCAACTTCAGAAACCCCTTAGCTTTTACATTGCTCCATATGAGTGTTGGAGCACAACTGCTGCGCCAGCTCCTAACAGCACACGTATCAGTGTGCATGTAGATATGTAAATGAAAAGTCACAATTTATCTGTCCTCTATCTGGCAAAAAATGTCATGTATTTTACCACCTAGTATCAGAACACCGTTTTTAACAATGGAGTGCACCACATTCCCATTTCTGTTGGTTGTTATATAAAGTAAAATTATTAAATCACCAGTAAATATTCAGCAGATGAGGATACAACATTTTCACTAACTTACTTCAGTGAAACATGGTTTTGTGGTGA
The DNA here is from genome assembly GCA_033816785.1 of Picus viridis. NCBI lineage: Eukaryota > Metazoa > Chordata > Aves > Piciformes > Picidae > Picus > Picus viridis. The sequence continues at coordinate 14,606,405 of CM066566.1, forward strand.
AACACTTCTTTACAGTGCAGAGGTGCAAAGATTATGATGAATATTTCAAGATGCATAAGAATTGTCTGCATGGACCCATCATCTAATATCTGCCAATGCACAACCTAACTGGTTGCAACAATTTCTTTCACAAATCTCCGAAGTGCACTGTAAGTATAATGATTTAAGAGTTCACAAAACATTGTCTGTCTTAGTTACTTTATTTAATTAGCTGGTAACACAACTATGGCTAACAGCTGTTTTATAAAACAGCTTCAAGGTTTTATGACAAAACAAAGCAAGCTCAGGAAAGACTGTGGCTGTTAGAAATATCTGCTTGCCTTCAGTGTTTCTTGGGCGGCTGTTGTGCATATAGATACATGGCTGCTGCAGAAACATTAATGACAAGTTTCAAAATAAGACAGGCAAGTAACAATGTGTTTGTTTGGTCCAGCAAATAAGTTTATTTGCAAAATGCAGGATGCTGAAAATAATCACAACTCTTGCCTCTGAGGGGAGTGTGTTTTGGGACACCAAAAGTGGTCTGCAATAACTCAAGTTTTGAAAAATGAAGGCTCTGCCCCAAAAGGGTGTCCAAAATACATCTGCTGCTGCAATAGCTAATATGCAATGACTCACCACTGCCACAGGGTGTCACGAGTTTAATAATGTTTTAACAGAATTCAAACTGTTGCAAGTGAAGATGACCGGGAGAGTCCAATTACAGCTTAACACAGGCTATTACCCTCAGTAAACTCATCAACTGTGAAATTTGTAACACAGTTTAATGATGACAGCAGCTACAAGCAGGACTGGGAGGCAGTGAAATTACCACTTTCACAATATGTATCCACTTGAATTAGTTACTTCTGCCAAAACATTTTAAATGTCTTGCTCCCAAGTGAGCTTTTGCTCCTACTGAGTTTGGAAACTACTGCCATTAAAAAGACATGCTTCTTCAGAATAACCATTTGCTACTTTTAAAGGTCAAAAGTAAATAAACAACAAATCACTGATACTTACTTGGAATAGCTAAATTTTATTTGGGGATACTGAAGCACAAAAATATGCTGGGGGAGTAGGGGTGAAATGTATCATTTTAATATCTCAAGAATTAGTTTGAATCTTGTGAACTTCAAATTATTTGAGTTTTTGAAGTTTCTTGTGAATGTGCTTCCAACCCCATGCCAACCCTGCACCCCACTTCTCCAAGTGATTCCACAGGGCTATTTGCCCCTGCCAAACCACACATCAAGAACTCTAATGTTTGTGTGCAAGCTCCCTTATTTGTCTTTTAGAAAAGGATTTAAATGTCAGAGGAGCTGAAAATTGATATTAAATGCTTCTATTTTCACTCAACAACTTATTTTGTACTTAGCTCTGTAAATACTGATGTTCAATGATGATAATTAAGTTGAGTAGTGTTGAGAGCAGCAGTTTACAGGAATACCACACACTTAGCCAAGTTTCCATTTCTCCTTTTTAATATTACAAAGGCTGGCCACTGCTACAGATTGTGAAGACAACACAAGGGCATTAAAGCCAAACATCTTTGACCCTGTATCTCTAATCTAACAGACCAAGTTTTTATTAGATTCAGGAATACAGAGTTCTCAGTAGATCATGGGAGATTAGGACATTTAAACAGACACAAAACTTGTTACGTCTTTCCATTAGACAAAACCCTTCTACCTGTGCTCAGCTTTATGGACATACTTCTGCTCATCTTAATCAGAATTTAGGCAAAGAGAGATTAAGCACAATTTAAAGATCTCCCTTTCAAAACAGTCTTTTAGCCTGCCTTCTTAGCCGAGTTGTTCCACCCCACTTGAAAATTAAGTACAAAACTGATGTGCTGCGTATACACACAGAATGTTCTCTCTAAATGACACAATCCAGAGAAATTCCTAGGCCATTTTTGCATTTTCCCCATATTCTGCATTCCAAGGTTAGGTCAGGGAGCATGATTTCTCAACTAAACTTTCTGCTTTTTTGTACTTCATCTTCAAAGCGACTGAAGGACATTTTTCTTTTGTTCCACCTGCCTTCTCCTGCTTGTAGCTAATTAGTATCTGCTCATTTTTTTTCCTCTTTAGTAAGCCAACTGAAGCTTGTATAAATCAGAAAACTCAGATGAAATCAGTGGATTTATCCTGATTACAGGTCAGAGAATCTGTTTCATTTTTATTAATGTATAAAAAAATTACAAGCTTGGCACATTTTCAGCTAGTACTCTGAGACTACTAAGCACCAGCCTTAGCTACAATGAACACATCTGGACAAGCACTGATGCTTTTATTTTTATATATATACATACATACACATAAATAGATGGACACTATGAGGAGAAGATTAAAAAATTACATTAGCAATCTTAAAAAATGAACACAGGTAAATTAATCATGGGCTTCAAAATAAACACCAGAAGTCACTGTCTGAACTAAGGAAGAGTGGAGTTTTTTGCTCATATATTCCATAATTAAATTATTCAATTACTCCTGAATGATAACCTTGTTTCTTCATTAATGCCAAAAATATGGCAATAAGAAATGCAGAGATTTTTTTCATAGCTGTTTGCCATGGGGTTTTGTTGCTCTGTGAGACATTACTGCTGATGAGGTGAGTTATTTCACTTTGCAAAATTACAACTAAATTCTCTTCCCTTGGTGCAGTTTTGATCAAGCCGTTGGTGTTATCAGACCTGTGCCACTAAGTTTTCCTACAAAACACATAAGGGTTTTGGTTTTTAAAACAGGTCTATGACAAGTATTGCACATTCCTGGAAGAAGAAAAACACTTGTTACCCATACAGTAAAAAACTCTTCTGCCCTTCACCATCAGGACTAAGAAAAGTAACAGAATTAAAAGCTCCCTGAAAGCTGAGAACACATACCAAAGCTTTGTGAAACACAGAAAAACTTCTCATCTCTATTGTCAGAGGTGCTGGATCTCTGTCTTTTTTGCTTTAGTTCTCTGGGGCAGGATCTCTGTCTTTTTTGCTTTAGTTCTCTGGGGCAGCTGGAAAACCATGACAGGAAAACACTGTTAAAAAAACCTGTTTGCAGCATGGTCAGAAGAGAATAGATTCTCTCTTCCCGAACAATAAACCCTCTCTTCTCCCAAATCATAACCCTAATCAAAATATTGGACTGACAGCTTTCACAAAGAAGAAAGAACAGATGCACAATAATGAATTTCTAATCTCCTAGGAAGCACAACACAACCGAAGAAAGCCTGAAATAGAAAGTCAGGCCATCAAGGTATCACCAGAGATGGTTACTGTTCACATTTACAACAGCATTTCCCCAGGTTCTGTAAAAAATTGAAGTTAATAGAATGACCTATTAAATTAAAAGTATCTGAGAAAGGTGACTTGCATGGCCAGTATAAAATCATAATTTGAGGAAACATTTCATCTGTCAAATTTAGGCTTCCTAGAGAAAGTTTACTTTCTATAATATTTCTAGAATTGTCTCAACTATGAGGCTCTAATTTTTCACGCTCATTGAAAACCTTCTAGAAGATGAACCAACTCCAGGCAGACACAGAAGGCATATATTGGCCTTTTATTCTTCCCTTCTGTGAGAACGGACACTTTTCCATGAAGATGAGAATGCAATTACACCATTGTCATTTTCTAATTAAGATTATGGCATCTAAAGCTTTTAATACTCAAGCTGATACAGGAATGCTCAGAGAAAGGACATAATTGCAATCTCTGCAGCACATGATAAACAGCAACATGATCATAAGTTCTTACTTCAGCAGAAAAGCTTTGGCATTTACTTAAAAAAAAAAAGAAGTATAACAAATTGAAAAGCCTTCTTACTCCATTAGTTCATCTAAACAAAATATGTTAAATTAAGATTGTGTATTAACTGTTCTTCTGAATTCAACATTTATTTCAAACTGGAACAACATCCATGAACCAACACAAATAATGCAGTAACTGTTTACATGAGATATTTCAATAGAGAAAGCCAAGGTATTAACAGTCTTTTGTGACAGTAAGGATTTAATGCAGTTCCTTTTAAGAACTATTTTTTAAAAATTAAAATAGAAGCATAAATAAGAAATCCCCCACAAATAATCCACTGAAGTGCTTTCAGCTCCCCACCCCAAAGCATTTTTGCTCTCGAGTCAGACAGCATTTTACACGGAAGACACAGAGCTTCCCTTTGAGTAAAAAGGAAAGAATGCCAATAATTAGCCACCCAGGAGGCATTTGTTTCACAATATTTTTGTAACTCCATGGCTTCCATTGTGATAGGATTTGTGAAGACTTACCAGCAGGCCAGGAATATAGCTTCTAATTCAACAGTGCTGGCTTGCCATAAGTAACCCTCATTTGTCTGTCAGAAATCATCAAGTTCAATATGTTTTCCTTGACACTTTGAATGGCCACAGAGAAGCTAGGATTTTATTTGTGGTGCACCCCAGAAATTTGAACTAAAACAAACAGCAATTATGTAATGCTGTTCTCACTTCTGTTCAAAGGGAAAAAAAACATGTTACTGCTCTAAAAATCGGAATAGAATTCTTATGGCCTGCTTAATAAAGGCAGATACAAATAACTCAGTAAAATGCTGATCCTGAATGCTGCTTTTGAAAAGACCTAAATATCATAACCTTAGTTGCAAACATCTCATGAGATAACTCAGCAGAGCTCTACCCAAAGACACTAAGAAATATAAATTAGAGAACTACAGGAACAGGTAAAATGACAGAGATGAGTAGAAGTGCTTTGTGGAACAATTAAAATTCTCCTAGTCAAAACAAAGAAAAGGTTCTCAGGACAGACTACTATCAGTACATTTTTACTGTATTACCAACCGGAAACAGAAAACAGTGACACCAAAGCATGAGAAACACATTAAAGCCAACTGAGAAAACACTGTACCACTTTCATACAGAAGTTTATGTTACAGTATCACAGTATGACCAAGGTTGGAAGAGACCTCGAAGATCATGGAGTCCAACCTGTAACCACAGACCTCACGACTAGACCATGGCACCAAGCGCCACATCCAGTCCCCTCTTGAACACCTCCAGGGACGGCGACTCCACCACCTCCCCGGGGAGCCCATTCCAGTGGTGAATGACTCTCTTTGTGAAGAACTTTCTCCTCACCTCCAGCCTAAACCTCCCCTGGCGCAGCTTGAGACTGTGTCCCCTCGTTCTGGTGCAGGTTGCTAGGGAGACTCTGTTCCTATACAGGACAGAGTTTTTACTTAAATGAAGAAAACCTAGCCCTTTAAAAAACCACAGAATCACCAAGGTTGGAAGAGACCTCAAAGATCATCAAGTCCAACCTGTCACCACAGACCCCATGACTGCTACCAAGTGCCACGTCCAATCCCCTCTTGAACACCTCCAAGGATGGTGACTCCACCACCTCCCTGGGCAGGCCATTCCAATGGCAAAAGGCAGAGATGGAGCAAGCAAGACAACCACACTGATCTACCCTCAATTAGGTAGGTGCTTCCTCCAAGGCAAGCCTATTACTTGGACAATGAGAAAATACCATGTGAAACTTCTTGCCTTTTTTCACATCAGGTTTCAACGTGGAAGAATTAATGAATATAAACCTATACACCCATGTATATACACACACAAGTTTATTGATTTTGCTGAATTGTCACATAATATATGAATATTTTGAAATAAATTCCATCTTGGGTTTGCACAATTTCATTTCAGATCTCCAGTTTTATTAAAAAGCTTGAAAACTGCAACACATTCTGGAAGAATCCTTCACATAACCAAAAAGTCTCAATTCTCCATTCTCAATCAAGAGTTTAAAAAACACTTATCTGCCCCACAACAAATCTTTTAGTTTTTTGAAATCAGTACACTTAAGAAGAACTAAACTGTATTTTAACTGTAAAGCTCCATACCTAGAACTTTTAACAGGATCAAATGCATCCTTATCCAAACTTTTGCTGCACTTTCTCGATCAGTTAATCGAAGGTAACTTAACACATTAAATTATTCTAACAACAATTTGAATTTAATAAGTAGATCTTAAATTTTACTCATCACTTCAGCTATCTGAAGTGATAAAACTGAGTTGCTACTAAGTCACAATTACTCAGCCAATCATAATTTTGTAACTCCTGCTGGTTTCCTTAATACATACCTTCATTCTTAGGCCTAAACCAAAGCTTCCCCAGCAAAAAATAGCTCTGCCATCTATGTGCTATGATGACCTAAGCAGGTCTGATTTACACCAATCATCATCTTTTGGAGGGAACTGACCTAAATGTGTTCTGAAAGTTTCATTTAGAACAAAAAGTCAGTATCATTTGAAACAAAAGTGCTTTAAAAACCACAAATCTGTCTTCCATCATTTGCAGATGATAACATCACCATAGATCTTCAGATAAAGATGTTACTACACTTTAAACAAAGGCAAGGCTTTGACATCCATCAAACTAATGACTCAAAAAACCCAGGCCATCAAAAAGAGACAAAGAACTCCAGAACTGATACAGAATCCAGAGACAGAACAAGTAGAAATAAATATTCTCCTATCTATCGAGCTACTGTAATTACAATTACATTTGGGAAAAAGTATACTGCATCTATTAATCTGTTTTTAATCTACATACACTTCTTCCAATCATTACCAAAAAAATCTTTGTAACCACACATCTCGATTAATATTAAATGTAAAATAACTCCACAGCAAAACCAAACCAACTGAACAAGAAAACCCCAAAACCCCCAAATCAAACCCAAAACACAAAACCCCCCAAACATGAACAGAGGTTTCTAAGCAAAACTACAATTCTTCACACAGAGTCCAATTCTCCCTTCATCTTGAGGCATCTTTCCAGTTCTGAAGAAGCAGCAGCACCTCCACAGAGTAAGAGGACAAAGGAAAAATAGTTTTAATAAAGTACACCACTGTCATACTGCACATACACATATCTAGGAAGAAATCACACAAGAATTTCACAGCTGTCAAATACCAACACTTCAGATGTCTATATTAGCAATTTTTCCAAACAGTAGAAGTCATACTGAGATATGCTTCTAAATTCTCCCTCCACACTCTCATTTTTGAAGGAAAGTAACTCTTAATTCAAAATTAATTATGAATTTCATATGCATCTACTCAAAGAAAAAAAAATCTGTTTTTTTATATTTCAGTCACCTGAAACAGACAGAAACCAGAAAAAGCAATTATCTTTTTTTTCCAAAACATAATGAATTCAGGCAATTGACAGGCAAATCAATTCTCTACAGTAAGGCTACTTCAAAATCCCAAATAAATTAATAGTAATTTCTCCAATGTCATAGAGACTTGCTGCTTCTGACCTCGAATGCCCCTGAACAATGCTGTCTGGCTAGGAAGCTATTCTTTCCTGCAAACCACACTGTCTCATCATAAATTAGCAGCTGGCATGACCAAAGGGGTCACAGCTTTACTGAAGCTCAGAGGAGGTGATGTACTGACTGCTCACATCCCTACCCCTGTGGCTTGAGTGGAAGATAGTCTGGGTGAAAATTTGGTCCAGAGAGAGCATGAACCTCAGTTTTGATAGATCTGGAAAGCTGAGAGTCATGAATGAAGCTTATTTATAGAAGAAGTATTTATAATAAAGAAGTATTTATAATTAACTGGAGGGAAAGGGGAAGCCAAAGAGGAAAGCAAATAATGATCAGAGATGCAGAGGGAAAGAGTGACCCTAAGCTAGGCTACATTTTTATGACCATAGTCTCTGGGCTTAAGAAGACATAGAATTGATTTTGTTAACTAAACATGAGCTGTCACCTGGTGGGAAGCAAACAGTGCCTGCAGTTCCAAAGTTATGATAATTTTCAAAACCCACCAGTTCTTCAAGAATAGAAACAATTGTAAGCAGATATTTGGGGTAAATAAACAGATTTAAACAAGACTCTCTGGGACAGCTTAACTCACAATGTCAGAAGGAGAAAAGACAATGAGTTGAGCCATTTGGAGCAGCGCTCTGCCACTTGACTTAGGACAGAATTAGAGGCCACACCCTTTTATTCCATCACAGCTAGAAAATGCAGCTTAAAAGCTACAGATAAAATTTAAAAGCAGATCTCAGTGGGAGGAAAATGAAAAGCCTTTAAGTAACTGATCAGCACAAACCACACTTAGAGAACTCTCCTGGAGTTCAGCACTACCTAACTTCTGAGAATATAGAAGAAATAGTAACCATCATGACATTTAGCAGCAAAGGTGAACCCAGTAACTATCACCATACATTTAAAGACAGTAGTTTCACAGGTAAGGTAGAAAAAAGTGCATCTTTGGCATTTCTTGAACAAACACAGCATAGAGGGTATTCCAAATTTTTCTTACAGTTTTAAGGCTACAGAAATGCTGTGGGGATGTGGAAAACCAGTATAAAACCTGTTTACAGGCAGCTACTTTTATAACTACTAAGTCAACAGACCATTATTGAATTTCTGTCGAAAGTTCTACTCTTATCACATCCCACAGGGGTTTGGAATTCTACTGAATCCCACCCAATCTTGACAGAAGAGATGAAGTTACTTCAGTAGCCTTCTATTAATATACTGGGACTTTTCACTTAAATCTTCTTAAGATATTTTAAAGTACTGCCAGCATGGGCAGAGGTTGAAATAATACTGTTTGTGGATTTGCTTTTTAAAATTTTAATTACATAATATCCCACATAGGCTTCCAGAAATTTTAGTCAACCTTTTCAGCTTACCAAATGTGACCTCTGAAATGAAATACTTACATAACTGGTTTTATAATAAGATTACTCCTTTAACAGCAGAAGTAGCTACAAACTTGCCAAATCCTTTTCCCCAGTATAGGCAGAGCAGTTCTTGAATGAGGAATGACATCAGGAAGAAAAGTGGCAGTGGCGGGAGTGACACTGGGGTGGGAGGAAGGAATTCCCCACCTTTGAATGAGCACAAACCCACAGAAGGGAAAGTGCAGACCCTCTCATCCAAGCAGAAAGGAGATAACTGAATTATCAGAGAACACTTCCCTACCAGGGAGCTTGTCCTTCCAGTCAGAATTCATGAAAAAGGCTTCATGAATCAGAAAAGGCAACTGGAAAGAAAGTGGTAGATTTATGCATGGCCATACAAGCACACCACCTTTCAAGGATGTGCCAGAAGACAGGATACCCACAGGAGGTGGAAGGCCACCTCATGCCACCAGGAAACACAAACATCAACCACGCTACAGCATTTACAGAAATCATTTGAGAATTTATGAACACATCAAATTAAAATTTCATATTAAAAAAGTAGACATTGAAAATAAAGCAAAAATATATTTAGGCCAAGATAAAAAGGTATCATACTAATTTTCATTTTCTTTCATGTGTTTTCATAGTATCATAGTATCAGTCAGGGTTGGAAGGGACCGCAAGGATCATCTAGTTCCAACCTCCCTGCCATGGGCAGGGACACCCTACACTAGATCAGGCTGGCCAGAGCCTCATCCAGCCCGGTCTTAAACACTTCCAGGGATGGGGCCTCAACCACCTCCCTGGATAACCCATTCCAGGGCTTCACCACTCTCATGGTGAAGAACTTCTTCCTCACATCCATGTACATTCATGTATAACAGAAATACAAACATTGACAAGTGGCTTTGTACTGCTGGAGCAGTCAATTTTTGCACTGCAGGTTGGGGATTTGCAACCTTAAACGCGTAACTCAGCTAACTGAAAGGTGCACTCTGAGGATATTTCACATCCCACCAAATGAGAGCTTCCCATCAGAGAGATTAAAACCCCATGCCAGTACCAAACCTTGTCGTAAATTCATAAAGGCATAGAGAACTGAGCAGGCCTAAAACAGTAATTATTCCTAAACAGGAAAGTTTAAAAACTGATAGATAACCATTAATAAAATCTGCAGTTTTCCCTGAACCAATAGCCTTCTTCAGTTGCTTTGAGACATAGAAGGCAGAAGAAAAGACTTCTTTGAACTTTTCTCTGCCATGCACTGTGATGGATATAAAACAGGTTTCAGCACTGAAAATTTTATGTTTCATGCAAAGGTACCACAAAACAAAGACAGGAATCAATTAAATTAAATTACTGAATTAATGGCAATTTCTTCAACAATAGTTTAAAATATGAATGAGGCTGCCAATTATGCAGCTGCTAAACAGAATAACTCATTAAATAATTCAATTGGATTATTACTTTTCTCATTTTGATGCAATTTACTTGTATGACATGTAAGTCTGATTTATAATCAAAGCAGAAACTAATTTTGTGACTGAGCTGCATTTTTCTTAAACTATTGCTTTGTTTCTAGCTGTAAGTGTTTTACAAACACTCATCTCATGATTATTTTCAAGTATTGTGAAGGGCAAACCAACCAATATGCATGCTGCTTTCAAACACTTCTTGAAAAAAAAGGCAAACCAACCTAGGGAGGTTTTAAGTGGGATGTGCCCGTTCTGCAATTCTATTATACAGGGACAACAAAACATAAGACAACCTCTCATTCATGCAGGACAAATAGCTGTGCCAAAAGCACAAATTACACCTAATTACAGGGTATAACTCTGTCATCTTTCTTTTTATAACCTAGCCGTTTACACACTTTGATTTTTGACTTCCATTTGGGTTTATTAACATCAAAGCTTTGTCATCACTTATCTGTTCCTACAGACTTTTCTACCTGAGGCAATAAATAAAAACTTCTTTGCATTTCAGCTTCCTTGGATGCAAGGAAGGTTTAGTCTACATTGTTCCTATGATGTTTCATGCTTATTAAACTTTCCTATGTTGTTGCAAAGTTTATTGCCCTTGGCATACCAATCTTAAATGTACTATAATTAAACCTACTCTCATTACATATAAATGCATTAGCACTATCCTATGATCAATTTTATTCTTACTGTTAAGGCTATTTTTCATGTAATTATACTGTCTTGCATAAAAGTATAATGGTCAATTTAGTCTAATGCATTGTTTAGCTTTTTGTCAAACATAAAATGGCAATGAATTTTTAATTAAGCTATGCAGAGCTGCTTCTGTAGATACAGGTTACAGCACAGATGACCATCCTTGAAGAAATAGAGAAAGTAAAGTTAGTGTTAGAAGGCTAAAATAATCTTAACAGCCACATTGAACAGATCCCTCTCAAATTCTGATCAGAGAAAGAAAGGAGAGGGACAGACTTCTGCCTCAAAGCCGTGACAAGTGCAAATATATTGTCTAAAGCCGATCTGATGATATCAACTGCTAGAATTCAAATTCCTAGATTTTTTTCCCCCTCCATCCAAAGAAAAGGCTTCTTCAATTTCTTCCTCAAAAGGAGGTGAAGTCAAGCAGGGGGACATTAAAAATGTAACTACTCACACTATCTTGCCTCAATTCAAACGCTTCTGTTTTGGGAAGCCATTCAGTCAGAAACTTTTAGAAAAAGACACGTTAAGGAACCAACATTTTAAACACATAAATAAAGGCCTTTTCACCTTATTCTCAAAAGTGGGGAAAACTATAGCTATGCATGTCTTTAAGTAGCTGTTCAAAGCCTAGCCATGAAGAAAGTTTTTAATTTTTTCCTCTCAGAATCTTATTATCTCATTAATCTGACATTTAGAAAGGTTTCTTTAGTATCTCCTTTTAGTCTTTTGTGGTTACAGATACAAGAGAGCATTCCTTTACTTATTCTCAACAGCCTTTTGCATACCAGAAAACTATACTCTACATCTTCTATTCTGCAGGCTAAACAAATGAAAACAGTTTACTCTTCCTCCAAGGGATACTTCCTACACTTCTGATCACCTGTGAAGCCTTTGTTCAGCTTCAAAGGGATCCAAGTCTTCCTTGAAATATGACTCCCCAAGTGGAATACAGCGTTCCAGCAGAGATTCTGATAATGCTGAATTGAGAATAAAGTTTACTTTGCTCCTTTTACTGGCTACCCTTCTATCTGTACATCCCAGTGGAAGGATTACTTTTTGATACAGTACAGTGCTATTAAATAAAAAAAAAGTAAAATCCTTTTCTGAAGGGCCTTCTCATCTCCAAGGAATTTTACTTGGTGGTTTGCAAACTATTTTTCCAGTTTTGAAAGATCGTTCTGAAATGTGATCTTGTTCTCTGGCACAGTCCTCCCCAGGTTTTGTGTCATCTGCAGAATGATTACAGGTACTATTTTATCATTCAGTTCACTCACTGGAAAAAAACAAACATCTTAGTAAAGAGGAGAGTCTCTGCCCATGAAGTAAACCTTACCTACCCACTGCCTCTGTATTTTCCTTGCTTTTTGCCCTTTGTGTCCTACTCTCATCTCTTTCTTTACAGCCATATTCTCACTTGTTTTACACTTTCCTCTAGAGTAGAAAGACCAGGCAAAGAAATTTCTATGTCATTCTCTCAAACTTTCAGCTTAACCCTTGCTCTAGTTTGTATTGGATCTTCTGTCCTGGAATTCAGAAGCAACTTGCCTCAAGCATTTAGCCGGGACACATCCATAGAAGAGCCATTTTCCTATGGCTTTCCAAAATGTCAAATGCCCCAAATCTTCCTGATTATCACCAACGACTACCTGATTTTGTTGCGTATTTACCTTCCTGCTCCAAGATGAAGGAGGACAGAAAGTCACCAGAACATCCAACTGTAACTACTGTCCACAGCGTTCACTAGCCTTGCTTCACTTTCTGTATCACCTGCCTCTTCAAAAGGTAACTAAGAGACTTCCACCTCACACACTGTATTGGGTTTGGCTGAGCTGGAGTTAATTCTCAGAGCACCTTTCTAGTGCTGTGTTTTGCAGTGCTGTAGCTGGGTGTTGGTAACACAACAGCGTTTTGACTACTGCTGAATGAGCACCCAGGCTTTGCTTTCCCAGTATTTCCCAGCCCAAAGAGAAAATGAGGGATGGGCAAGATCTTAGGAGGGGACACAGCTGATCCAACTGCCCAATGGTGTATTCCATACCATATGACATCAGCTCAGATGTAAAAACTAAGTGAACGAAGGAAGTGTGAAGATATTCATCTGTGGCAAATGTCCTCCAGAAAAACTGCTACACGTTTGAGCCCTGCTTCCCAGGAGTGACCTAAGATTGTCTGCTGATGGGAAGTAGAGAATAACACCCCTCTTTGCTTTTGCTTCCATTCATGGTCTTTGCTTGTGCTTAGTATTATTAAATTGCTTCTACCTTATTACTGGCCTTTTGTTATATTTTCCCCTCTCCCCTGTCCATTTAAGAAGGGGAGTGATAGAGAGGCACTGGTGGGCATTTGGCCCCCCAGCCAAGGCCAAACCACCACCCACACACACATAGTACAATACCTTTTTTCCCCCCCCATCTTGTGCTCCATACACTATTCTCAGTCTGCACAAACACTTTACCTTTCCAATTGTAAGCTTTGGATACATTCACTTCTTCGTATCTCACACTGAAAAGCCTCCTGGCCAGGATCTGACACTTTGATTCAGGGCTTATTATAGCTATATTGCTGAACATTATAAATTTGAGATATTCTTCAAGTGGGAATTAAACAAGAAAAAATCCTGACTAGGAATATGGATATCATGTTACCTTCACACATGACTTCATGAAACCACAAACACTTGACTTTAACTTTGGAACTCATTAAAAAAAAATAAAATAAATAAAAGGCAGTAGATAAGGTTCAAAGCTGATCTACAAGAATGAGTCAATCTTGTAAAATACATCTAGAGATGAATCTGTTTCTTCCATCTAAAAAGATCAGAGAGCAATTTATTTTAGTGCTGTTCTTACCTAGAAAAAGTATTAAAAGTACTAAAGCTTATTGATTTTTATATGAATGATCTACAGGCATAACAAACCTAAACAGCATGAAGATGTAGGTTTCAGGTTGCAGATGCAGGTTCAGATTACAACAGTAAACAGGTAAAGTGATGGTATCTGTAAGAGCAATGATGATGGCTTTTCTCAGGCCATACAAGTAGTAATAAATGACAAGGTGTTTAAGATGGCAATGTATACCTTCTGTAAGTCTGCCCCTGCACACAGCACTGGTGAGGTCTCACCTCGAGTACTGTGTGCAGTTCTGGGCCCCACACTTCAAGAAAGATCTTGAGTGCTGGGTGGGTCCAGAGGAGAGCAATGAGACTGGTGAAGGAACTGGAAGAAAAGTCTCATGAGGAGAGGCTGAGGGAGCTGGGGTTGTTTAGCCTGCAGAAGAGGAGACTCAGGGGGCACCTTATCACACTCTACAACTATCTGAAAGGAAGTTGTAGTAAGGTGGGGTTCAGGCTATTCTCCCAGGCAACTTGTGACAAGACGAGAGAGAATGGCCTGAAGCTGCATCAGAGGAGGCTTAGTTTAGATGTCAGGAAGCAGAGAAAGGGTAATTAGACACTGGAACGGACTGTCCAGGGAGGTGGTGGAGTCACCATTCCTAGAGGTGTTCAAAAAGGGACTGGACGAGGCACTTGAAGCCATGGTTCAGTTAATCATGAGGTGTTAGGTAATAGGTTGGACTTGAAGATCTCTGAGGCTTTTTCCAACCTTATTGATTCTATGGTCTAGTCAATGCGGTGGTGTTGGGTCATAGGCTGGACTTGACAATCTCAGAGGTCTATTCTAGCCTCAATAATTCTGTGATTACTGAGGTTGGAACAGACATCTAAGATCAAGTCCAACCTTCTACCCAAAACTTTCATAATCACTAGACTATGTCCCAGAGTATCACATCTACACATTTATTGAACACCTCCAGGGATGCTGACCCTACGATCTCCCTGGGCAGCATGTTCCGATGCTTCACTACTCTTTCAGTAAAGAAATTCTTCCTAATATCCAATTTAAACTTCCCCTGACACAGCTTGAAGCCATTATGTCTTGCCCCGTTTGTTTCTTGGGATACTGCTTTGGCATACATTGACAGGCAAATTGCAATTTTTTTCACCCTTCTGTTCACACGAACCATCAGTTCTTACTCCCAGCCAATTTGTGTTTGAGAACATTTCAAGCTTACAGCAGCAACATACCTCCAAGCACCAGCAAACACACAACCACATAATCACAGAATGTTAGGGGTTGGGAAGGGACCTCAAAAGACCATCTAGTCCAGCCCCACTGCCAGAGCAGGATTCCACAGAAACCACTAACCTGAAGATCTTCCTGTATAGTTTATCTGTACTGTTTTCCCCACTTCATTGTAGGACCAGGCAACTTACATATTCTAATTGCTACAAAACTTCTAGAATCTTACTTCCCAAACTATAGACTTAAATGCCATTTTCTCTAAACATACTAAAAACACTAAACACTAAAAATAGCAAATGTGCAAAAAAAATTGCTTGAATCATTACTTTGTAGAGTCATCTGTTCACAACAGATGAGGGTCTGGGAAATGACAACAGTAACAATGACTGAATGTACTTAAGGACCATAAAATATTAAATGAAGACTCTAAACTGCATTTTCTTTGACTTCTCACAATGGGAGTACACTTATTAATGTTATGCACTCCAATCTGATTAAACCATTGTCATTATTGGGAAGAAACTACTGGAGCACAGAATTAACAACAGCAATTACAATTCCAAAAGCTATAAAGGGGGCAGTAAATCAGACCAAACAATACCAAGACGAGAAGACAAGTGGAAAAAGTAGAAGCCATTGAGGAACAAAATATGCCAAAATGAGAGAACAGATCTCCAGAAATTTTAGGACAGCTTCCAAGGGAATTACAAGAATGAAATTAATTAATTAGATATCCAAATTAAGGCAAGTAAGGGTGAACAGTTAAATTCTATGTAGATAGAAAACTAGTAGAGAAATACCTGAACACTGAAACATGTTTTTTCTATTAAAAATGTAAACACTGAAGACAATAAATAAAAAACACACTTGCAAGAAAACATTGTAGGGCATAAGAGGGACATAAGAAAAAGAGAATCTGAAGGCAGTGGGTAGCATTCATGGTTAAAGAACGTGACTAAACATGCAAATGTCTAAAATTTCAGAGGTCATAACCCTTACCAGCAATTTCAGTTCAGCTAGATTTTTTCAACTCAGACAATTTTGGCAAAAGATAAGCTCCATACCAGACTGCAATAAGGACAAAGTAGTCTGAGAGACAAGAATTTTCTGATGCCCCCGACAAGCTAGGGCTAACTGTACATCAAGAAAAAAAAAGTTTCTAACAGCTGAAATCCAACGTAAATAAAGCTCAACAAAAATGAGCCAAGAAGGACGGAAGTCATGCATAAAACCAGAGAGAAATGGAAAAGAGCAAAGAAAAGGAGATGTTAAGTGATCAAAGAGAAGGTTTACTAGTGGTCACCAATAATATAAATTGCTACACAATGCACTCAAAACCCGATTTTACCTAAAAACTTTAACAGACAGAAAAAGCAATCCCTCTGGAACAGAAAAGTGATGCATTACAAGCTCTACACTACCAACTAATTAGGTTTCACAGAGGTACAGTATTCTCAAACTGAACTACTGCAGCACAGCCATGCAGACCTCAAAAGCCAGTGAGCTGTGATTTCTTTGCCCACTTCTGATCAAAAGGCTCCCCAAGTTGAAACAAAACATTCATCCCAAGACGTATCTGGTTTTGAAGAGCTTCACATTTAATTCACCAACAAACTGTAGCATAGCAGCAGCAGCCACCTCACTGAAAACAAAATGGTGCAAGCAACAGCCTGCTTTTAAACACCACTGACACAAAAAGGGAAAGAAAAAAATCCACACTAATTAAATGGAAAAAGAAATTGTAGAGCATCAGGCACAGCCTTAGAGAGGTAAGCTTGGGTGCATTTCCTTCCCTTCAAAAGTTATGCCTTGGAACACAACTGATAATCAGCAAATGCCAGAATAAGGAGTGCCGTTTAAACAGAAAACAAGAGCAATGCAAAAAGAATGCTTCAGGACACAGAAAAAAAATGTTTTACGAAACAAAAAGTGAGCTTGTATGGGCTGAAAACAAACAAACAAAAAAACCCACCACCACTAATGCATTCTGCAAAAGTGGCAAGATTGCTGGGCATTGAAGCAATGGCAGGCAAGTTTCTAATAGGTTTATAGACAATGACAAATGTATTAATGTAATAATTTCCTAGCCTACTAGTGGCCCTAAATCCCTGCAAGTTCAGGATTTTTAAACAAATACAGATGGTGGAAAACTGAGGGAAAGAAGAAATCTTAGCTTTTGACATTGGAGAACATTTATGTCTTAACAAAATGAGGAAACTGCTCACAGAAATTTATGGAGAAAGACCTTCATTCAACATGAAACCATTACCAACTGAGAAAGCTCAAATTCTAAGGCATCCTTAGGAAGATATTAACTAATGCCCAGCACATCTTGACAGTAAATCACTACATTCAATGTAGAGTGCTTACTGCTGTCCCTTTTCTGAGGGGGCCCATTGGATGCAGGAAGGCAGCAGGTTATGGGCCATAGACATTTTCAAAGAGGATTAGAATTTGTAATATATACATGTTCACCTGACAATGCAGAAATGGTTACTTTTGCTTCCCTTACAAATGCAGCTGTATTTGCGAGGCTATAGCTTAGCTGAGAAAGTTTACTGTTTAGGTTTGGTTAACATGACTAACAAAGGCCTAGGTGAACTGTGCTGTACTGCAGGTAAATTCAATCCTTCTTGTCTTTGAAATCTTTACCAAATTGAAGAATGATTTGAGTATTTCTGTTGAAACTGCAGAACAAAGGAAGCATAATATTAATGCTCTTAGAAACTACCAGAATGCTAGCAGTTTAAAGCCTGAATCTTACCACCTGCTTTTATAAAGAGAACATGTTGGCTGTTGTGTTTTCAGCATTCGTGGCTACAGCCAAGACTGAAAACCAGTGTCTGGATCTTACAGATAGACAAAGGATCCTTTAGCCCATATAAAAAAAGAAAAAAGGTTTTTCAGCACAGCATACAGTACTGCCTAATTTCAATGCAGCTGTTTTGTCATTCCCCCAGTATATATTTTGCTGAAGATTCTCAGCAGGACCAGTCATGCTGTGGTGATGAACACACTACAGATTCTGGGCCAGCAATGAGCCAGGTTAAACCTCACTTTTGCATATCTTGATTAGTCTGCAATTTTGGGATCACAATGTAGACCAGCCTCACCACTTTCTCTACATTATGTAAAGAATATAAGAAGTGTCTTGTCTTGCACTGGCAGTATACATTATTTCTTGCCCTGAGAAAACTGCTGAAAATAGGATGAAATGATCAAGCATGTCATGTTCAACCCACCTGTATGGAACAGGTATATTCATCTGCTGTTATGTATTTCTCTGATCAGTTGTGCTGCAGTTCTGAAGCATTTCTGCATTCACAGTTCCATTAGCTATTGCAAATAGGATTCATTGTGAAAGGTAACATTCCTGTTATAAAGATACTTTATACTTTTAAATTACACACTTGAGTTACTTTGCACTGTATTACATTGCAAATACAGAACTTGGATAAAACATTGAAGTCCTTTTTTAGCTTCTGCTTTGATTTATACCTGAAGCATTAAAAAGAGGTAGCTGTCTAGGATATCAAATGCTGAAAACAAATGGGAGGTGGCTCATGACATAACCGGCTGTAAAATGCTGCCATATTATGCTGTAGATACTTTTTTGCATTCAAGTTACATCTGGAAATGCTCATTGAAAAGGGAAAAAAAAAAAAAAAACACACAACACAAACCCACAAAACCAAACAAACAAAACCCCGCAAAAACACCTGAAAGGCAGTAAATCCTGTGCCAAAGAGGGTTTCTCCTTAAGCTGCCAAACCTGAAGTGGCCAGCATACTAGAAAAAGTGTGATACAAACTTGCCCAATTATTTTGTTCTTACTTGGCTGGACCTGTATAACTGTTCTCATGTTTTTACAAGAAAAACTGTGAAGTCAGAAATGTGAGTGAGTTCAACTAGCAGAACACAAATTTTAAGAAGAGCTTTGATATACTTTAGCTATATGAATGACTTCCTTGAAATTACAAGTAATCAAAATATGTCTTACAGAGAATTTCAGGTGATAGACTTCTGTTAAGGCAACAAAGAACAGCGAAAACCATCTTATTTGTTATTCCAAGTTCAAGAAAAGAGGGCTACAATGAATTGTGACTATAATCAGAGGTTAAGAGCTTCCTCAGAAGGCTCTACTGTATAATAACAAATTCCACTTGAAAAGTATGTTTGAGGATATAATGGAGGAAATAATAACTGCCTCTACAAGTTAAGAACAGTTCAGACAACAAGTTTTCACTGATAGTCTAGATAAAGTTTCCTATATTAAATGAAAGATTAAATATTATATGATTTTCCACCACAAATAAAGGTAGGGCTTCTGTGTATTTGACGTCTCCAAGTTACTTGCTGAGATCTAATGATAGTTTTCGTCTCTCCATTTATGCTTACACTTTTGCAAGTCTAGAAATGCCTCAAAGGAATTGTTTTTACCTATACATGGTTTCTGTTGAAATAGTTAGGAATACAGAAGTGGAAACAATCTAATCTGTTTTCTGAATTGCTGGAACATTAACACTAATGACTCCCTGAGGATTCCATAATTCTAAATGCTATTACTCTGCAGATAAGTTGCAAAAACTAAACCCAAACCCTATAGGACCAGATACTACCCACAAACACTGTTAGATTGTACATCTCGAAGAGCATTCTAACCAAGTATTGCGGAACAGGAACAACCTGAAAGATTCGTATCTTTTACCAGTACCTCTTCCTTTTGCTTTAGGAAGTACAATGTTGAAAGAATATTATAATTACCCTGCCAACCAGTTCAAAGTTAAAGGGGCCAAAAATTCAACACTAACATGTGAGCCACAATATCCCACTGTGCACCTTCACCATACTGGTTACTTTGTTATTTAATATATCCAGCTAGATCCTCTTTATTTTAATTTATGCCCATTGTACCATGTTCTCTCCAACACTGACCACTGTAAAGAACCTGGTTCTGTCGTCCTGATGATCTCCTCCTCGGCACTGGAAGGATGCTATTAAGTCCTTTTGAAACTGCCTCTTCTTCAGGTTTAAGCCTAGATCTCTCAGCCTCTCCTCACACAGCAGGTATTCCAGACCCTAGCCATCCTGGGGGCTCTGCACTGAACTCACTCCAGCTTATCAATGCCTTTACTGTATTATGAAGTCCAAGACTGTAAGTGATGCTCTAAACATGGCCTAAAGAATGCCAGGTTAAGGGAGATAATCTTTTTTCCTTCTCAATCTACTGTTAATACAACCCAGGATATTTCAATCAGGGCACACTCTTAATTTATGCTCAGGCTGCTACCTGTTGAAACCCTTTGATTCCTTTCCATAGAGCTGCTCCTCAGACAGAATTGGTGCAAGAAATTCTTGCTTTGCAGGTGTAGAACTACATTTGTTTTTAGAATTTCACGAGGTTCTTCTTGTCCCGTTCCTCCACCCTATCTAGGTCTCTCCAACTGGCAGTTCCACGTATTGACTGGTTCCCCTATATTTGGTATTTGCAAGTTTGACAAGTGAATTCTGTCACCTCCTCTGGTTCATGGGTAAAGATACTAAGTAGGACAGGTCCCAGGACAGATCTCTAGAGTACTCCATTTTCACTGCTCTCCAGGCCAAGTATGACTCATTAATCATTACCCTCTGAGGCTGATAATTCAACCACTTTGTCACTCATCTTGGCCACCCACCCAGACTGTAGTATCTTAACCTGGAGGTGAGAACAACATGGGAGACAGTGCTGAAGGCCTCAAAAAATTTTGAAGTAAATGACTCTCACTGTTCTTATCCAAAAATCCACAGGGAAACCAACATGTCTGTTGGCACAGCATCCTCCAAGCATAAAAGCAAGAGTTCTTTTATAAACCATGTGACCAAGCATTAACATAATAGTACACACTAATGAAAACTGCAGAAGCTATGAGAGCAGAAAACCAGCTACTCAGTAATGGAAATCTCTCATTGCTAGATATGTAAATACAACTGTGAGAACTGTTGTATTTTAGACACCAGACATTACTCCTTCTGCAAGAGAAAATTATTCCTTCTGCAGGAGAAAACAGCTCACAAAGCCAGCTACATCTTGAATCAAAGAGCCACTAATAGCGACTGTAATATACACTATACCTCTTTGGAACACCACCCACAAAAAAATTCATTCTCATGAAGGTAAGGATCACAGAAGTAAGCCACCTGAAATTGAAGATGCTGTTTGAAAGGAGTGCCTTTGAAAGGTAAACACTCACTCATGACATCCGTCACCTGAAAACTGTTCGAAGCTCACAGCGAACACACATCACTTATTAAAACCAAGCAAGTAAAACTAACGAGTATATACAAACATTTGGATAACCCAACAAAAAAAACCCAAACAAACAAACAAACAAAACCAAAACAAACCCCCAAACAACAACCAAACAAAACCCAGAAAAGCCACTCTGATTAAAAATAACACTGGAGAAGTCCATTTTAGGTAGAGAAGCATCTAAGTTTATGTTTTTCTTAAACAGTGAAAACAGGGTGAGGGAGAACACTCTAAGCTTTACCAAGTTAACCCTGGATTTTAAAAATGCAGAACAAAAATAAGTTTGAAAACTAACTTTTTCAATAACTCTCTCAATTTGCAGTTAAAACCTGTTCCATGAACACGCATTAAGCAGCTGTAGGATAAATACAGAAAGAAGTACCAGAAAAATTACATTGAAGGATTTTGGTTTTGCTTTTTCCCTGATGCAAATTGCTGCAACAGTCTTTATCCACAGGAGTAGAACATTGAGGCATTTTAAGCAATTGGAAGCAGAAGATAATCTAGACAAAGACATTAACAACAAGTCATAAGGATCAGATAGCATTTACCCAAAATTTGCAGAGTAATGATCTAACAAGTATAGTGGCAAATCTATTTCCTAAAACTACACTGTAAGACAGCAATGACAGAGTCAAATATTGTAGCCTTTAAACAGAAAATTAGCAGTCTGGGAATTCTGGTACAGAGAAGTCTGCCTTGCACCAAAGCAAACAGTTTAAACTATAGCACAATCAGCAAGACTAAGCATATGGATAAGTATGTGAGAAGAATCAACAGCATTTTGTAGAGGGATGTCATTACTACTAGTAGTAGCTGAAGGATTGATAAGCAGCTGCCCAAGTGTGATTTTATTGACATAACAGATTTGAGTTTTCCAGAAGTTTGCACAAGCTACCTAAGAAAAGGTAAAGAATCTCCTAAACAAAGTGTGCTAATACAGGATAAAAGGGAAAGTCCTCACAGAAATTAATAATTCATTAAACCAAACCAAAGCAAGAGCAGAAACGGTTTTTCTTATGAGAGATTTTGCCAGTAGGGTTCCTACAGGGTCAGTGTGATTCAGCACATCCACAATCCAGAAAGACAGATCTAGGAAAAGGTCAAAAGGCTTATTAATTATACAAATTACTTGGTGCAATCAATAATAAACCTGACCAAAAGGTATAACAGTCCATGTAATTACAAAGGAAAGCACATACAAAAAGATATTATACACGATGAATGGTATCAGTTCTATCACTAGTGAAGGGGAAGAAATGGAATCATCATAGATGGTTCTCTGAATACACCAGCCAAAATCCCAGTAGTGATCAAAGAGAAATCAAGGCTAGGATCACCATAAAATGATGAAAGAGTGGAAAAAAAAACCAAACCAAAACAAAACAAGAAGAAAAATTACTCTGTCACTAGTGTACTAACATTTTTGAGTACTATACATAATTCTCATCATTCTTCTCTAACACCTTACAAATGTGAACACAGTAAAACATACAGAGAAGACAGGCTATTACAGGTGTGGGTTAGCTTCTAGATACAGAACAAATAAACCAGAGCAATGCAACAGAAACAGATTAACCAGGTTTACTGTTCCTATCTCTGAACCAACAATCAGAAGAATTAGTAAACTTTTAAAATCTGCAGCCTTAAAATGAAAACATTAACTTCTACTGATTACCAAAATCAATCTAACTGGAAATGGCACAAAAAGAAATCATTAATTTGGGTATGTCTCCCAGTTTAGCAATATAGCAAAACAGACTGGACCGATGCACTCAGAGTTAATTACAGGTTAAAGTTTACATCCATGAAGCAGAAGGCCAGAGAAAATGAACTGAGTTATCAGTGCACCCTCAAACTATGTGTGTGACACAAAGCAAGAAATGCACAGGTTTCTCCTAATGATGACAACTCTCTGAAGTTTATAAGTGTTTTCATTTATTTGACACCAATTCATGCTAATGCCTTTTACAAAACAGCATTGTCTGCTACATGCCATGAGCTGCACCGTGTCAAATATGCCAACACCTCCGAGGATGACAAAACGATCAAATGTGTATTTTCAGGTTCCTGACAAGAGTGTTCAGTACACAACAGGCTCTAAACAAGTCTTGGAACTTGTTAGGCAGGACATTTTTTTAATATAGATAATATGAAAAAGTAATCTGATTGTTGATGTTTAACAAATATAAAGCATAATTCTAATGGAAACAGCATCATCAGGCAGACAAGTAACTAATATGAGGAATTAAGTGTATTTGCATACTTCTGCTCAAAGTGCAAGTCTTTCCCATTTTCTAATGCTTACATATTAGTACAACTGAGAAATAGTTCTTAGAGCTGGTATCTTGATATTTTTATTGCTGCACAGCAGGGTACTAGTCTCTTGCAAAGGTAGACTTCTAGTAAATAGCTGTAAACAAGTCTATGCATGACTGAAAGCAAACTACAAATAGTAAAGGAACAGGTTTTTTAACTTAATGCCAGCAAAATATCATTTATCTAATCCATGAAAGAATTACATGCCTCGAGACTGTTATTATTTTATTATCCATATTATTTACTTTTTGGCCTGCTCCATAGCTTTGTTTGAAATTACCAATCAATGGTACTAAGCATAGGTACTTTACCAATAACAAGTCTCTACATATGTACACTAGGAAACATTTTCAATGTGTACTCTATTACATCTGCAAAAATGATAAATACCTAGAAATGTCACCCAGCAAAATGAAGTCTTTAGCAGCAAGTAACTTGGCTAAGTCCTCTGAAATCTCTTAATCTAATTTTTACAGTTGTGCATCAAATGCAGGTCTTATTTGTTAATGAGAAAAAAAACATGAATGACTGAAACAGCTTCCTAAAAGTAAAAGCCCTTGCATTAAAAAAAGACAATAAACCAAACCGCACACCACACAAACACTAACTTGCCTGCCCCTTCTTCATCCTCAATTCCCACAACACAGCTCTAATTTTAGGCATCTTTCTGCCACACTAGTTTACGGCACTGTAATTTTACTCATAAATAAAATTAAATCACCAACATACTAATCTTTATTTAAATTACTTAAGCTACTAATGTCTCTAGAAAAGAATCTACACAGTTACTTAATGATACTGAAAAAAGCCATTTGCTATGATTAAAATTAATTGTTTCATGAAAGCACCGTTACACAGAAAAGTTGTCTAACTCTAACACAGAGTTATTTGATCAAGGAACACCAGAAAATCACAGTAATAATGACACAATACAGAGATGGGTAAAATAGACATTAATTCTTCTATATTTAATCACAAGCAAAAATTACATTTTTCTTCCAGCTCCTAGTGGTTTTGCATGGACAAGGAACAGGCTTAGAATAATTACAGATAACTTCACAGTTTCAAATAAAATCCACTAACAGTTTCTAGGAGAGTGAAGTACAACAACTGATCATAAAAACAATGCACTGATTTTTCTTTTAATACACACAAACTTGATAAGAATTACTGTGTTTTCATAAATAGTTTTATAGGTAATGTCTGGAAAGCCTGCAGTTACTTGCGATTATATGTGAAAAACTAGGCAATAGAATTTGAGTGTCTGGTCTGAAAAACCAATCAAATTATTAAGATGAAAACTAAGAATGCTGTGGAAATACTTCCTGGTCACCACATTAGTCACAAATTCCATGTTCCATACACTTAAATACAGACTTCAAGTAAGGAATGATCACAGGCAAAGATTTGAAGAAAGCATGACATGGAAGATTAATGATAAATAATGAAGACTATGGGAACAGCCTGTGAATGGCTCAGCATAACACAGGATTAATGTCAGAGAACAGTATCTCCTCTCCCAACTACTACATGCCACCACATCACATAACAATGCTAATAGAATGTTAGTAATCATCAAGCTTTATCCTTTTTAAGATGGAGGCATTGTGTACAGGCACATATGGACCAAGAAAAGCAAGAATCTTCAGTTTATCCCTGCTATGAACCCATGAATGATATGTGAAAAAAAAAAAAAAGTGATGTTTTTAAACTTTTTTCTAAGAAGCATGATAATACTTAGAAGATTGAAACCCCTCCCTGCTAATTTACTTCATTTGTACCTGGAAACTAAAAGCACTCTACAAATAAAGCAACTTTAAATGGTCAATATATTGTTAGGGATGGGAAGGAATAGAATAGAATAGAATAGAATAGAATAGAATAGAATAGAATAGAATAGAATAGAATAGAATAGAATAGAATAGAATAGACCAGACCAGACCGGAAGAGACCTTCAAGATCATCGCATCCAACCCATCATCCAACACCATCTAGTCAACTAAACCATGGCACCAAGCACCCCATCAAGTCTCCTCCTAAACACCTCCAGTGATGGCGAGATATCCTCAGATAAACACTGAAGGTCCTGCCATAGCCAGCAGTATTCAAGGAGTGTAATTGTATCCTGCAACCAAAAGCATCTCACTTGAGTACCACAACATTTGCTTCACTGGTGAAACACCACTCAGTGTGACAGCTCCTACTACACATGCTGGCCATTAAGCTAGACCACAGTTTTGTTTCCTCTTTGATCAGAAGAAAATATAAAAATGAGAGCAATTAGATGGGCTGAGCAGTAGCTTGAGCAGTTTACTAATAATTGTAAAATACCAATTTTTGTGGTCTCTATTCAGGCTTCAGATAAAATAGTCATTTTGATTACAATCTGTATGGATTATAGCACCTGAAGGCATTATTTAAAATAAAAGTTTAGCCCAGGTCTTTCCCTGTAGTTTTGCTGTCTGGCATCTCTAACCCTACAAGGTCACATGTCAATTAAGCAACCACTTATTAAATCTACTTTCCTTG
Organism: Picus viridis; assembly: GCA_033816785.1. Classification (NCBI taxonomy): domain Eukaryota; kingdom Metazoa; phylum Chordata; class Aves; order Piciformes; family Picidae; genus Picus; species Picus viridis. Next base: position 14,632,494 of record CM066566.1, read on the forward strand.
AAGTAAAGTTCAATCAAGGTTTTCTAAGCTGTTATTTTTTTCTACTTCAAAAGATTTAACACCAGAGATCAGAAGCCTTGGGATGCCACTCCTACATCAGTCAGCAATGTCCATTTTTTAAAATAACAATTTGGAAGACCAGAAAGGAATTTTCTAAGTTCAATTATGAATTTGGAGGAAAACCAAAAACTACAGAAAGTTAGGTACAGTGTGCATGCTTATGATATTTGTTCTGCTTCTAGTTTTACTCAGGTATGAATGTTATCAATGCAGTTCAATATGAACATCAATGGAGCATGCCAACCATGATGCAAGCATTCGATGTCCCCATTAAAGGGGTTTCTTCCACCCTTGTGAGGAACTGGTTTTGGTACAAAACTGAACTCAAAAGTCAATTTAAAAGCACCCCCCCACACTCCCTCTGTCCTTCTCTCACTCCCCACCAATATACATGAAAGGTTAAATCTTTCTCCGACAAAACCAAAGAAATTCAATCACAAAATCAAATTCAGAAACATTAAAGTAATATCAAATGAGTTTTTTTTTTTTTAACCTCTAGCATATCTGCTTAAAGAGTGAATTATTAATCCAGGCTTGATTTCAATGAAGCATCAAGTCAAATGCAGCCTACAAAGAAATTACAGCCATATTTTTTCATACCCTGTTCATGAAATAAAACCAATTTAGCATTTTAATTAGCAAAAAAACCTTTAAAGAAAGCCTTAAAAGTTGATATTAGGCAATGCAAATTACAGTCCTTGCAATTTTACTCATTAATTATTCAAAACCAGTTAATTACCCCATAGCTAATGTAATATCTAAATATTAATTGCTTAAAAGAAAATGGCTTCCAGCTAGTCATTAAAACTTCTACTGAGGGAAGTCCAAGCTGTCCTTAGTACAGTAACTAAAAAACCCTAACTCATTACAGAAGGCAACTAAACAGAATGTATGTTATTACCTTGTGTCAACACAAAGAAACTCTTTAAAAATAACATTCCATTCCAATTAAAAATAATGAAAATGTGCACAAAATATTATTTAACATTTTGCACCTATTTACTGAGATACACAAATGCTCATTATTCATTCTCTCACAAAATAAGTTGAATTTTATAGTTCTGTGTATTTTCCAACCTGCAAATCCCATAACACTGCATTTCATTGGCAAAGCAAAATTCGTTCAACTTAGTTGCAAGAATTTTTCAGAAGTTAATTGCTTAGGTTACTTGTGAATGAACAGCTTGAAACATATTTTGGCTCTTTAAAATGAAACTAAGTTATACTACTTTCTGTCGGGGGAAAAAAGATAAATCCATGGTCTCTAATTCACTTTTCATAGTTATTTTTTGTTTCTTCCTCAAAGAAATCCTTATTCGAAATCAATGTGTCAAAAAAAGAGATTAGAAATTCAAAGCAGGAAGGTGGCTGAAGATGGTCTTTAGAGACAAGAGGAAGGCAACATAAAAGCAAACTGCAAGAAAGAACGAGAGAATTCCTGATGTAAGATTCAGATACTAATTTTCTTATCTTTATTTTAATAAGATTATGGCAAGAGGAGATTGTGTTGAGAAAGAGATGACAAGCTATTTCTCAGTATTACTTTTTGTTTTTTCTCTCTATGTAAATACTACCTGCTCCCTACTACTTTCTCTTTAGATCTCCAATACGCCCAATGCTTGGCAAAACTCAGTAAAAATTACTAGAAAAGTATAGTTAAAAAGCTGACAGAGTAGTTCAACTAGAATAGCAAAAAGTACATACTATCAGCTCCAAAGGAACCTGCCAAAACCAAAGCATGACTCTCCTGTTTGTACAGACTATCTACTGTCATATTTTATAACATTTCATACTACTATCGCTGAATTACATCTATTTGTTCTTAAAAACTCTTTGCCTTCTCAAGTTCTTACAGCTCCCCATATTTAACAGAAATTATCTTAATGCTAGTTCTCCTAGATGTGTGAAACATGGACTGCATTAGACAAGGGCTCTAACCAAAGCCCATAGTGTTTGTCACAATATTATATTTAAAAGAAGTCTCTCCAGTGTTAGGGTGAGGAGCTATAAGCATCACCAGGGTATAAGCCAGCAGCAGCTGTGAGCAGCTATTCAGGTCCTGCATGCAAATGGCTTTGTTCCAGAAGCATGGAAAATGTTAAATGACAGTGTCAAATTAAACACAAGTTTTTTGGACATTAGCTTCTTTTTGAGCAAGGCTGTGGGAATGAACTGGCAGATGTCAGTGCACTATGTTCCCAGTGCTAGAGAGGAAAAATGCCATCCCCTCCTGTATGCTTTTCCCTGTCCTGTGTTTCTACTTCTTCACGGCCACAACTATCAACAGTATGATATAGCACTTTCAGTAGGGGGATTTTATAAGAGGACAGGAGAAATGCAAGGTAAATCAAATAGTTTAATAAGCTTAACTTGTAATCTTTGAATAAGGATCAGTTGCTAACAACATGTTAGAAATGCAAGCTATTTTAAAGATCAGTTTTGGCCACTAATCTCTTTAAAACTGGATATAAACACTCATGGTAGAAATGCATGTAATTTTACATTCTCAAGCACAGCATCTCAATGAAGTACAGGTCACAGTTACCTTGGTCATATTAATCTAAAGATATTAATTTCAGCTCATCTTGACATTAAACATTTATCTGAAAGCTCTCATTACAAAAGTGTTTTTCAACAACCAGAAGCAATTACAGCTGTTAGCATGAAAAGCTGATATGAAAAGCTATAATATTATAAACATTTATATTTTATTGTTTTCATAGCTTTTAAAAAATATGTATATAGATCTGATGCACACACTGAAACATACAAAGCTACACTCTACACATTCAGACTCAGAATCACTGACTCACTATGGTCATGCTGTAAAATAAGTGGCCAAATAACCCTGGTAGTCAAAAACAGCTTTGGAGGAATTAATTTCACAAAACGGTGTATGCTTGTCATGAGGAGATCTGAGGTGACCCATCCCTCTGAGCATAGGGAGGAACAGGAGGCCAATCCCACAAATACTTCTGAGTGTCTTTAAAGCTGTTACTCTAGGAGACAGACCAGGGAATTGTATGCCTAATTCACCTTGCTTTTAAGTTTTAAAGGAATGGGAAAAGTTGGGAAATTAGGATAGTGGAGAAAATGGGAATGATGCTTCTCAAAGGTTGGAGAATGTAATCTTCCATCTTAGACACCTTTAAGGAGTGTCTTTACTGTAGCACTTGATTATGTGTTGAAATATACAGGTGCCTTCCACTGAGGAATAATTCCTTTTTGCCTTCTGTTCTTCCTCTGTGTTCAAAACAGTGGATCATACAGGTTCTTTCCTCCCGTGTTGCTATAATGTGGAAAACAGATGGAGTATCTGACTAAGTTGCTAACAGGACAGAGGTTAAAAGGGAATTCCACCACGATTCAATTTTGCATGCTAGCACCAACAGCACTTCTGAATTTAAAAACATACATTAAAAAGTCACCTTCTTAATGTGATTTATTTACAACCAAAAATTTAGATCCCAATACCCTGTTCAAAGTAACAGCAAGTTGAAAGATAATGCCTGCATAGTAGATTCAAACAGAACTACCCAAGTCCACCTGTTCAAAAGTCAAACACTGCCCGGAATTGAAAAAGTGACTCCCAAGAAGTTGCACTGGTAATGAAGCTACCTAAGTTGTATGCCCGCTCCCCCACAGAAGATGAATGACGTGGAGGGCTCAGCACACTCGGGAAGGGATTGCACTTAATGCCCCGGAATGTGCCTCGGCAGAATGCCTATGTCCGGCACCGCTGGCTGGAATCCAAGGAGATCCATTACCTTCCCTCTATACATCAGCTCACCACATGCCTCGCTGACACCACAGATATGCCGTTCCTCCTCCCCTTTATTTTTAACTTTTGTATCTTTAACATAACAGAGATCCATACTTCAAGCTATACCATTAAGGAGAATTTTAAACCCAGTTTAACACTAGGTAAATTACTACGTTATCTTTCCAACTCCAATCTAATACTGTTTCAAAAACAGTCAAATTAGACTAATAATGTAGTTTACACAGATGCTTACACGTATTACACTGAACCAACTGCACTTTGAATACCAAAGTAGCTGTGAATCTTTTAAACACTCCATAAAAACATTACTTTGACTCATAAAGACAGTAATTTTGACTCTAAGCCTCAAAAGAAAACAACACCCCCCCCCCCACCCCCCCCCCCCCCAAATTTCATGGACACTTACTTTACAAATAATGGAAAATTAATAATGGTATTGTGTACACTTATTGCATAAAATAACGTTTTCAGAAACAAATACAAAAACACTGTGTACTTCACTCAGTGTCTTATGTATATATCAGTTCCACAAATATAGTGAACTCTGGAGGAGTGCAGATTCACTTTCTCCTTTCCTGCTTCCCCTGATAGTGAAGGATTGTATTAAAGACTGCAGGACCAAAACTGAGCAAAGGACATTTTTACTGTAAAAGTGGAATTACTGCTTTTATGACTTGCCAGTAAGGGAAGAGTCCCACACCGAGCAAAATATCTGAATACAAAAAAAATATTCACCTGATGTATAAGCATGGATGTTGGGAGTATGTTAACTTCAGATTCTCAGGAAACTATTCACGGACTCTGCTCTTTGCAAAGTATGGCCTCTAGGACCAATAACCTATTCACAACCAAAAAGACATCACTATTGTCACATGGCTACCTCAACATAACTTGATCATCAGTAACTCTGTCTATTAAAAGTTTACTGACAGAGAAAACTCTACAGCTTGGTGCGGTGACCCAAAGCTTGTGTAATCTCCCCATTTCACCACCTGGTCTAATAAAGGATGTTTCCTCTATGAACTCTGTTTTGCCAAACACAACTGCAGGGACACTAAATGGGCTAGAAATGTCCCTTAATATGCAGTGCAAGCTCAACAATTTCCAGATGTGAAGCAGCAAAACCACCACCCAAGTATGACTTCTAGGATGACAAGGAACACTGCATGCATGAAATGGAACACACTTCAAAGAATTGTGAGCAACTTTTAAATCCATTTGCAGTGGTCTAATCAGATCAGCTGGGTACTTCTGACAGCCAGAAGCAGATGTACATAACATGAATTTACAGAGGTGATACACAATCACACACACACTCTACTGAACCTATGGAAGGGTCTGATTCCATCATATTAACACCACATCCAGAATTTAATCAGCCTGGCCCAGAGCCACTGTGTTTACTTCCCGTTACATGCCAGCTTCTAACTATATTCAAAGCTGAGGCCAGTCTCCTTCAGCAACGGAGGGGGCAGAAGCAAGCTGGAAAGCACCAGTACAGGGCACTCCCACATATGGAGTCTGCTAGCTCTGGAAGTGATAAATGGAGAGCAACCTAATCTGCAGGCTAAATGAGGGAAAGAGGATCCAGGACCCTCTGCACAACTTTATCCTGCAGTCTCTGCTGCGTGGAAGGAATCCTGCAGGGAAGATTTCCAGACTCCCACAAAGATCCAATTAACAAGCAATTAGGGGATGAAGATGCCCCATTCCTCCCAACCACAATCACACAAATCTTTCCTCTAAAGGATTCAGTCATGTCATGACTCTCAGGATAATCATTCCCTGTTTGCTGCCACTGTGAGTACTCTGCAACACTGGAAGTGGTACATGCTACCACTGCCACAGAGCATGAGTTTACAGTGCAGACAAAAAGCTACCTGAAGGGAACACCATACACTGCTTTGAGTTTTACACCAAGGAATCTGACTACAAATCATTATTTCTTGATTGCATTTCTGGCATTGCAAAAGGCAGACCTGTTGAGAGACCGCTTAATCACAAACTAGAAAATCAGGTACCCATGAAAACCATTCAGTAAATAGCACAGTAACAGACAAAAGTGCCACAGTTCGTATATAGGTGGTCACGTAAAGAATCCAATATTTATCGCTACACAAAGTCTTCTCAATTAACACACACAACATTGCCAGTGCATGCAAATCATTAGATTTTTGTGTTTTTCACTTTTGAGACTGAAGAGAAGGAAGGACATAAATCTTACAGTTAAGAACTAACAATGCAACACCCTGTAGCAATACAACACTGTCAGTTTTCCACATTTAACAGCAGCTGGGCAAAAAAAGTATGTCAGCATTTCCTACAATGTTTTTCTGAGAGATTGAGTAGGAACACTCCATCCAACAGGCATATTCAGAATAAAAGATAAGAATGTGATCTAGGAAAAGTAATGTTATATATTTTACACTCTTTATTGTCCCTGATGGTTCTTCAGCTACACTGAAAATTATGTTTTAATGACTTAAAAAAAAAATAAAAATCCAGTAACAGTAGAGTTGCTTTAGGTTTTGTCATTTGTTTTCCATGTTGAATCTTTCCCAGGCTGTTACTTATGGTCCTTAGTATTCTTTTCAAGAAATGTGCTGGAGAGAGCTCAAGAAAGACAAGCCAATTTCTTTACACACGTTCTGTAAAGTTACTTTGAACAGTAAATCACAATGTATTTTAACTATATCCCAGCAAACAGAGCATGTTTAGACAATGCAATTTAAACCAAACATATTGTAAGACTTTTTTTTTCTGGAGAAGCTCCCATATGGCAATCAGAATCAGTTGGAAAAGACCTCTAAGATCATTAAGTCCAACTGTTGACCTAACACCACCATGGCCATTAAACCATGTCCCAGTGTGCCAGGTCTACATGTTTACTGAACACCTCCAGGGATGACTCCACCACCTCCTGGGCAGCTTATTCCAATGCCTAGCCACCCTTTCAGCAAATTTTCCCTGATATCCACTCTAAACTTCCCATGGTACAATTTAAGGCCATTTTCTCTTATTCTACAGCTTGATACTAGGAAGAAGAGACCAACACCCACCTCCCTACAACCTCCTTCTAGGCGGTTATAGAGAGCAATAAGGTCTCCCCTCAGCCTCCTCTTCTCCAGATGAAACAATCCTACTTCACTCAGCCCCTGCTCATGAGGCTCATTCTCCAGGCCCTCAAAAAGCTTTATTACTTTTCTCTGGACATGCTCCAGCATCTCAATGTCCTTCTTGTAGTGAGAGGCCCAAAACTGAACAAAGTATTCAAGGTGTGATCTTACCAGTAATGAATACAGGGGCAAAATCATTTCCCTGCTCCTGCTGGCCACGCTATTTCTGATACAGGCCAGGATGCTGTTGGTCTTCTTGGCCACCTGGGCACATTGTTGGTTCAAATTCAGCTGACCATAAATCAGCACCCCTAGGGCCTTTTCTGCTGGGTAGCTTTCCAGCCACTCTGCCCCAATACTGTAGCACTGCATGGGGTTGTGCTCCAAGTGAAGGACCTGGCACTTGGCCTTGTTAAACCTCATATAACTGACCTTGGCCTACTGACCCATCCCATTGATCCAGCCAGACCAGGAAGGTCTGACCACAGCCCATTTAAATGTAAAGAGTTTGCTGAGCTTAAAAAAATCGTTACTTAAGTAAAGAAAAAATAGCAGCATGCACTGCCAAGATAATCTGCTGGAGAGTTAGTAGAAAATAATTTCTGAGAAATCAAGTCATAGCACAAGAAAAGCACCTGCACATTGTAGGGCTCATCTAACTGAGCTCGAACAAGTAGAATCTCCATGCTGTTTAAGTCAATCTATTTTTATCATTCAGTTGATTCCCACTGCCCGAATCGCAGGATTTCTGTAAAAGCAGAATATGAAAGACTACACTTCTTTGACTGCAAAGTTACTAAATCAGATTTCTAAGTAGCTGCTGTAACTGTGCCATTAAAGAAAAAAAAAAAAAAAAAAAAGTTTTCCTCTGAATTCCATTTGTGACACAACAGTTTCAGGAAGACAAACCACATCTTGCATGTGTCTGAAGCTTTAAAACCCACATTTTTATCTGATCGATGCATGTTAGTACCAAAACACTTTTTTTTGGGGAGGGGGAGGAGTGTAATAAGAACAAAGCAACTCCACCCTTCAGGATGTTGCTCTACTGTGGGCACACCTCACTGCAAAAAGTAGAAAAGCTTCTCTTATGTGGAGATGGATTTCATGAAGAACAGTTATGCATTATCACAAGTCCATCTGATGTGAACTAAATTAAACATTCTCCTCATTTGTTCCCTGTTGAAAAGTACAGACTTTACATTAATGCTTCACATTAGGGAAAAGCATCTAAATTGCTCTGGGAAACCCTGTTTTTAAATTGATGCATGTTTTGTATTGTTTTATCTTTGGAGATTACAATATTTATTCCTGCTGTTTCATATCTTCAGCAGATAGCTGTAATTTCTTACTTATTCTCAAATACTGTTGTGATATTACTGTATTCTCTTATGCCTAAGACTATCAAGTATATATTTCGTTACAAAAGGGTGCCAGATGTTTTATCAATCACCTTTATTGCATTCCTAAGTAAGAACCGTACACCAATGCCTCCCCTCAGGTAAATGAACAAGGGAAAATTTTTGTGACAATTGCAGGCTACTAAGACCACTGTCACTTTGCATTTAAACAATTTTAAAGTATAAAGAAAAGGTAAAAAGCAGTATCTTAGTCTCAGTGACAAGCATCATCTTGATTTTGCATTTCCTGAAAAACCACCACCAAATTATCAGTCAAGACCACAGCCATTCCTAGAGAACTGTTACAGAAGCTGTAATCCAGCCCCCAACCAATGCTTCTGGCAGTTAAGGCAATAAGCTCTAGTGTCTACTAATTTTCAAATTAAGAAAGGAGAAGCAGACTGTCAAATAATGTGGTCAATATGTAACAATTAAGACCTGAAAAATAACTGAAAAATAACGTTCATTTTGGCAACTTTGTGAGAGAATATAATTCAATTACCAATTCCTTTTTACCATAGTGAGCAACAGGATGGCACAGAACTTTCCATTTTTCTCCTTTGACAAGATTTCACATTGAAGTCTGCACATAGTCAAGTTTAAAGCCTGGCCTGACTTGGCAGCACACAGCTGTCTGTCTCTTAACAGGGCCACCAAAATGAGTGTCTGCCAGACCTTCAGGCAGAATACATCCTTTAAATACTGTGCATATCTGTCAATTTCATTAGAAACTTTCAAAGTAAACACTGTAACTTCATTATTAAAACAGTATTACATTTATTATTACTGCATTCACACAGTGTGTGTATATACATATATAATGTATACTTATGCATACTATTATACATTTACTCAAGTATAAATATGTACATATTTGTGTACATAATGTGTATGTAGCTTTATATGCAATTCCATGTATTTTATTTTAATCTTGCAGCATAATTTGTCAATAGATTATTAATGTAATATGGCAGTATCTCCAGTAAAAGGCATTATGAAGGAAAATGTCTACTTTAAAAAAAGAAAGATTAAAAAAAAGCCCAAAACTTCTGGAATCACTGAGTTCTTTAATTTTGTTTAAATTTTTCATCTACGCTAAGCTTAGTCTCCGTAATTTTTGGAAGCAGATGAAGGAGTTTCTCTACTGATTTGGCAAAGGAGCAGGGATGGTATCGGTGCTGATTAGATAGTTTTTATTAGCTACATCTGCTAGAACTGCTTTATATAGACTCCACCAGTGCCAGGCAGCCAGTCATGAAATTTCTCCCACCCTAAAAGAGACACAAACCTGAAGGAACTACTTTAAATGCTGCTTGGTGTTTCAAGCTGACAAGACTCCCTTCTCTCCCTTCTCTTGTCTTTCAATGTGATAAACCTTCATGAATAGCAGCAAGGAGATACAGCCTACTGCATGTGTTCAGACTGAATTTCACAAACTTTTATCTGTCAGTTATCTTTGATTGCTTCAGCTACTGTTTTTCTGGAATACTCAAACAAAATTAAGCCTAGTTATGTTAAGCAACCTTATCATAAGAACAAGAGCAAAAAGAAAACTAGACAACATTCCAATATACCAAAATTTAGTGATCTAAAAGTACCCAATGCAGATAAATCAGGAGATGGAGTAAGCAGACCTAATACTGCTGTTACAGTTGGCACCAGTAAGGTCTACGTACACTTCTCCACAGCACAAATTAAACTACATTCTCAGTTATTTCTTCTTTTTCAGGCTACTTTATGTTTCCAAGATGCTGACCTGCTTGTTAGGAAGAGCCACATTCAGTCAGCCACAGTCTTTAGACAAAGGTCTGCAAGGAAGTGCAATACAGAGCTGTCATGGTAATCAGCAAACATTTGCAAACCAGTACAAAACAGTAGTAACAGAAGAACAGATGGTATTGCATATACACAATATACATCTTATCCAAAATAAGGGGTAATTATCACTATATTTGAAGTTCTTAGAAAAACAAAATGGAGCTCCCATCTAAAAAAATAAATAGAAAAGTAACAATATAATATCTATTTTGAAAGGACCTAGAGTATTGATTGGAGGAAAAGTCCCCTGCTCCCAGTAAATTAGTATTAGTTTCTTCTCTGGGATCTGTTTAAAAAACCCAGAGTATTATTTTGTATAAGCCTTTCTATTCAAGAGTTGGGTTTTTTACATTATTTTCAGGGAAGCTATTTTATCTGCTTACATTTGTCCACCAACAAGCAGTCCAAGACTCTCAAATGTTAGCCTCTTATTACATTGCAATTAAAACAGTAGCTAAAACCACAACAAACCCACACAGCTTAACTCACCCCATGTGTCCACAAGTATCAAAGTGCCTAGAAAGAATATTAGATTTTATTTAATCACTGAAGTCATGTAGTAAGAGCAAATTCAAGTGGAAAGTGACAGATCAGATGAAAGACAGTTACATTTTAACCTTGACCCCCAAGATTACATTTTGACATCTTGTTGTTTTTGTATCAATGAGGGCACCTGCACAAAGAATCTCGGTGTACACAGAGAAGGGAATAAATGTAAACATTTTCAAAGCCAAAACCTTCAGGATATAAATATCTCCATTTAAAAAGCTGAAAAGGATACCATATATTTAAAGCTGAGAAACAAATGCACATCCGTAAGTAATATTTAAGTCTATAATTAATTATAACGTCATGGCCCTACAGATTCCATACTCTCTATACCACATTCTATTTTAGGCACACAACATAATGATGTCTGTATGTCACTAATGCTGAGAATGATGTTTGTGACATATTTAATACCTCAGTTATTGATGTAGACTGCTTGGTGGATACATGATACATACAGTATTTCCATAACACAGAGAAATACAGAATTAAACAAGAGGTAGCTAAGGTTACTGGTTGGCTGCACAAGAGGAATAGTTTCAAAAAGACTGAAGTATATTTAAGGAAAAGGAAAAAAAGACTAGAGTAGGCTGAGATGGCAATCTACTTCCAAAGAGCTCTCCTTATAGGGGAGACCTATATTTACTGATGTTTAAAAACTGCATTTTAAAAATGCAAACTATTTTGACAATACTTTGGGACTATTCACCGAAACTCATGAATTCCAGATTAATTAGGAGGCAACGATGTTATCGAGGAATTTGAATGCACACAATCAAACCAATTTTATTGTAGCACTTCAAATTCACTTCTAGATACATGATAAAGCAAGCCCTTGGTACTAATCCACTCATACATTACACCATTTATGCATGAATTGTGTTAAATTCACTTGTATGTAGGCATACACAATCAATATCTCAGATACATAATAAAGTGACTACCCATTTTCTGTTCAAAAATAGGAAGTGTTTACTGTGTTCACCGACAGAGTTGACTGCCTTGCCATGGTAAGACAACATTTGTTGAAAGTAAAACACTAAGTATTTGGAGAGATGCTACCACACCAGCAAGAGCACTGCCTACAGTTCACTGCACATCAGTAATGAACCTCTCCAGGGCTGGGCTCTGCTGTAAAGAAACATTACAGGTTCAGAACACCTTGAATTGAACTGGGCAATCCCCAAACACTGCTAGTTTTGCAGATTCTTCAGTGGGAAGATTTGAAGACACCATCATGCAGATGGTTCAATAACCCAACCTGAAGATGCTGTAAGGAATCCTCTAATAGCTTTCTAACCATGATATAGCCAAAACATAAATCAAAAGTTGTGCAGGGGACCACTGCCTGGCTCCATGCACTGTGTCCCAGTCCAATATGTACAGTGTGATACATTCTGTCACAGGGAGAACAACAGTCAGCTGCAAAAGATGACACAAAAAATGGGAAGGTCTTCTCTTATTACACAGACTTTAAGTATTGATGATGTGATGAGGTTTGCCCCAGCTGAATCCAAACATGAGGCTTCTGTGAGGCCTGCAAGCTACCACAGAGTATGTTTGATGTGGGTTAAAACCACCTGCATTAAGTTTCAAAAGCCTGCTAAAGCATTATGCTGCACACTTTTATACATTGTTAATTTTACTTCATGAACATCCTAGTAATCTATTATGTGTGCTGTTATATTTGCACTCTCAATTTCTAACAGCATAAAGACTCACAGATACACACTTTAAAATGTTATGTGAGACACAAATTCTATCCAAGGACTTTTGATCCAACAAAAGCAAGCAATTTTTTTTCTTTTTATGACAGAGCAAGCACAAGAATCTTCCTGTGTATTTCTCAGGCTAGACTACACGTATTCTTTCTGGTTTTATTTTAGAACCACATTCCTCCCTCCAGGCGATTCTATACATCACTGCAAATCCTTATGCAATTTTATCCTGGGTTCTATATTTATCAAGGCACCTCATCTTAACAACAATGTTCTTCTCTCAGTATGAACTAGGATTTTAAACAGATTGCAAAGAAACCTCCACAAAAATTCCCCTTCTAACATGGTACACCCATGTCTCATAACTTATAGCACTTACATGTAACTTCCAGATTAAACAATGGTTCCTACAAAGAAAGGCACTATTTCATTTTTATATTTGGTGAGTGAATTGAAATGCCACACATATACTTTTTATCTACCAGGACCAAAAATCCTTCACATGCATTTATTATGCACAGTATACCTTCCTAAATCATCTATCACAACAGAGTATTCACAAATACACTGAGTGAGAAAGCATAGGCTAAAAGTAGTGTAAGCATAACTTAAGACATAAAGTCGTCCTGGATACAAAGGATGTGTTAAAAACCATCAAAATCTTACAGCTACAAACTTTCCCTTCCTCTGCTCTGAAGAGACTACTTCAAATTATTCTAATGATTTAAACAAAATGCTGCTTTTAATGTGCACACAACTGATTACTTTTTTTGGAAGCATATGTAATTTGCACATTTACACCAGAAGTTATCAACCAAGTAAAATAAACAGGACACATGCTTATAAAAGATGTTATTTTTCAAATCATCTGTGTTAGAAATTTTACTTGAGTGAAAATCCTGCACAATGTATCAGAACTTGTCTAAGAAAACTGCATCTCTGCAGACACCAGGGCACATCTCAAAATGTTACCAAGAAACACAGATGAGACTTCAGAACTTTCTTAACCATTTTTATCAAATTCCAAGTCTGGACACCCAGTGACTTCTACTAAATGTCTGATAAACTTGAGAGTTATATTTAATTTAAGCATTCTTCCTAAATAATTCTATGAACTGTGGCACTGAGTTCGCTGTAGCCCTAGGAGCTGTAAAGAGGTCCTCTAGTATATTATTTTGCATTTTCCATAATGACAAAACCTAGTGGGTCTTCCCTGAACAAATGGATGTTTGGGGAATCCTTTACAGCACTCTGGTTTCTTTAAACAGTGTAAGGTAGTACTACCAAATTAAACTTTTGTGGTGGTTACACGTGCAGCTCTGGAAAACTAATGTAAGCTCTAGTTTTAATCATTAGAAGTATTTTACTCCTAGTTGCTTGGAACAACAGTTTCTATATATCATTGTAACACACAAAGTCATCACTCCCATGTCTAGCTGTCTTTGCTTCTCTTAAGAATTGATAATATTCCAAAACATTCAGTATAAAGTGAAATAATAATTTAAAAAATACAGTCCAAAAGAGGAGTGTTTCAATTAACACATTTTCATTTAAAAGAGAATTTCAGAACTGTAAGACACTAAAAAGAATTTAAATATCACAATTTGTTCATTAATCGTTGTTATAAGCATGATCTTTGTGTTTTCAGTATGATCAAATACAACATATTTGTTTAAGGGCAAGAATTGAGACTCCTCTTACCTGGAAGAACCATTGCGCTGCTGATGCAACCCAAGCATCAGCAGAAAAGGTAAGATAAAGAGAACTTTACAATCATGTCACAATCACATAACAAAAAGTATCAAGAACTGATGAAAACATAAAATTGAACAACACTTTTTGTAAGTTGAGTCTTCCGCTTTCCCTCAGATAAGTGGTATCAAATACTTAAGTACCAACTGATGCTTCTCACAACCCTTGAAAAAGAATGCTGAAACAAAATCATGTTTATCAGCAAAATTACAACACTTTGCATGCTTGTAACCAAATGTATGTGCTAGTAAGAATTCCAGCCAGTTTCATCTGGAAAACAGTGACTTACACTCAGCAGGGATAGCAGCTTTTCAAGGGTGAATCAAATTATATTCCTCTTTCTGAAGCTAGTGACTAAACAGGTCCATAAAAGACTTTGCAGGAGCAGGAGATGCTGCCTCCAGCAGCCTGCCACTTCTCAGAGTTTTCTTATCATTTGCTCTCTGTGCATGTTCAAGATCAATGCTACAGTCACTTGGCAAGTTCCAAATTTAGTTGCAATGGGGAGGTAGGAGTCATTGCTGCTCACAGAACACTACTGCTGCCCAGCCTGTGCCATTCCAAATTCACTTGCATGGTCTTTGCAAACATGTACTTGATTCTTGACCCTGATAAAGGTAGCCTAACTGACCACAAAGCCAACTCGTGATAAACAGCACACTTTAACCAAAGAATTCCAGCAGCTTTAGGCCATATAATGGCACATCAGTATTGCAAGCAGCAAGCTCTGAGATAATAAAGATACAAGAGATAATACTGCAAGTCTGATCAATGTAAGGAATCATTACAAAAGCTCTTACAACCTGCCTTTCCCCCAACCCCCACTCTTCCCCTTTATGCAAGCTGACTAGCTCATTTCATTTGAAAACACTTAATCCCAACACAGGTTATATCTGGTCTAGGATACTGTCAATGCACCTTCACATGTAAATGGCAAGTCAGATCAAACCCAGTATCTAAACTAGAAATAGATTATGTTAATTTTGCTATTAAAATTTTGTACAGTAAGAGATTTATAATCAAGAGTAAGGAAAAGACCTATTCCAATATATATTGTTCATTTCTAAATGGCAAGTCAGCAAATGAAGATAGAGAAGGAAAATACCTTCATAAATCACTTACTGAAGCTCTAAAGAGAATTACAATGGAAGTTTACATCCAAGGTAACCTTAAATATAGGAAGTTTTATTATTACAACGCTACCCATTTAATGTTAGCTGACAGAACCAGTAAGTAGCATTGAAAATGCTGACAAAAGCCAGATCAAAAAACACAGTTTAAAAAGCCCCCTAAACCTGAAAATGCATTGCCAGAATAAACAATAATTACATTAGAACACAGTAACCAAACATAAGCCACTACAAAATAAAACAGACACTATCCATACAACTCACAAAATGAAAACAGATTAATTGACCCTGCAGGACCTTTGATTCTCTGAAGATTTGTAGACAGGCTGGATTTCATTGACTCTGAGCAGAAGTCAGAAGTGCCAACAACCAATACCAACAGGATTAAACCCTCAGCAGCATGCGAGTACTCAATTTAAATAAAGATTTAAGGAACTACAGGCCAAAAGTATCAGTCTTTAATTTCAGAATAATCAAGAAAAGTTTTAGAAGGAAAGAAGTTTGAAAATGAATTTACAGAACTTCAGCTTCCACATGTTGACAGCTTCAATAGTAATCTTCCTCTCTGAAATTAAATAGAACAAGATGTAGCTGAAAATTTTATGACTAGTTTGATATAAACTAGTATTATTGAGACAAAATCAAAATAGAGTTATCACCTTCAACTACCTAAACTTAACAAACAGCAAGCATTTACAATGAAGACTTTGATTCTGCAACAAAGCTGTTAGTGGTAGTTGCATCTTGCTTAGGACAAGAATGAGAATTTACTCCGTGGCTCTAACTATTCTTACAGCAGAGAAGGAAGTCTTAAACTTAATGCAACACTACTGCAAAAATGCCACACAACTAAGTACATAATCTGTTGGTGCTTTACAGCATGGAAACACATTGTTGACTCGTCAGCTTCACTTTGTGAAGTATTTAAAATAATTAGCACTCATTTTGCATCAATTCACTCTTATGAATCAACAGCAAAGATTTTATGGCCAAGGAAAAGTGGAAAGCACTGTAGGATAATATTGCTGCTCCCTCAAGCACAACTGCTAGGCCTAGCTGATGAGATAGAAGTATAAACATTTCCACTACCTATTCCTTTATCAAATGAAAATGATGCTGTCTACTCACAAATACTTTCCTTATTTCACATACCTATGTTACAAACATTTTCACTGTTTAACATTTTGCAACATGAACAAACAGTTTGGAATTACTTGCTAGCACTATCTCAAGCAAGATCAGTTACAATGAAAAGGAGTAACAATAGAACATCAAGTCACCCGTTTTTAGAATGAAAGGCATCTCCATTTAATAGGACTGCTCAAACTCAGAACTGAAGAAAGATTGCTTTGAAACAAAATAAAGGTGACACTTTTTTCAACACTCCACTTTGCTTTTGATTATTTCCCATTTTTGCCACTAAGAAGCCACAAGTAACATTTAGTCTGCTTAAAAGACTCACAACATACTACTTTGGCTCTGCCACTCTGTTCCTTATTGCTTTTATAACCCAGTTCCACTTTCAGTTTATTGCCCTTAGTGTTATGTTCTGCACGGCCAGTTCTTAGGTAGTTTTAAAACATTAATTGCAGCAACGTGGAATACAAGACATATGGAAAACTTTTGCCTGCAACTATGACAGAACCTCCAACAGTCATTTTACTGGAAAACTGAAAAGTTTAAACTGAGTAAACTGCTTAACATTTGGGGAGTCTAGCAATTTATTGTCTCAAAAAATAAATCAATTAAACAAGCTGGAGACTTTCAGAGTTCTCCCCAAGAACTGAAAAGTGCACCTGTAGAACTGTCCATGCATTACACAGAAGCTAATCCACGAATCCAGCAGCAGCAGAACTACACTGCTTCACTCAACACCCTTGAAATGTGATTACATCCTGCATTCAACACCTTTTATATATATATATATCTACATACGTGTCTACTTACATAAGAGTTCCATGCATATATATGAAGTTAGTCTCAACAACAGGACTTAGCAAACATGACATAATGCTGCTGAAAGCTGTCACATAACAAACATAAAATCCTATTTTGTTGGCTCTTTTCAACAAAGAAATATATTTCCAGTAGGATTTCTAGTGGAATAACAGACACCCTCCTCATTAGGAGATGTATACTGAAAACCTAAGTTTTAACATGCTGTCCAAGGAATCAAGACTCATATCTGCTCTATTCAGAAATATGCCTATTAAAAAAATAATTGAGTTTCCTAAGAATATGCAACTTAGACATGCTCCATACTTAAAACTGCAATATGTATTTAAAAAATATTAAGCAATCATTCTTTGGGTTTGACTCAAGAATAAAGGTTTATCTGCCTGTGGTTTAGCCTGTTCAATATCTGTTAAAAGACAAAGCACTGAAGCATAGAAACGGTTGAATAGCTCCAAAATTTTTTAGACACAAGCAGTTCAATGATACTGCAAGCCTACATTGACCTCTTCACTCCCCTTCCAGCTAAATCCTCTAGCTTAAAGAACACTGAGAATTTCAATTGACAGCAACTTCTTGGCCAAAGGAAGAATGGGAAAAAGTTCACTACCTCAGGGAATACAGTTGGAAAGTGTAACTGTATTTTGGAAGTTGCGATGATTATTTTGTAAATAATGACTGTCTGTCCCTGAACATAACCTTCTGAGTAAGCAGTGATGCTTCAAGGTGAACACACCAAGAGGAAATCATCCTGTTATGGGTGCTGCGTTTCAGACAAAGTATGTGATATAAAAGCACTATTTTCCCAGAATACTCTAGACCGGGCATTATGGAAGGCATCTGAAAGTTACCAGAAAGAGAAGGAGCTCAGTACAGACTGTGTACTCATGCAAGCCACACAAGTTCATCAGTTGCACGACCAGGGCTGTCAATTAAAGGTGGGAAAGGTGCTAAGGCGAACTCTGCCCTCTTCCACTGAAGAGCGCGGCAGAGTTCCCGTCAATGAGATGAGGCAGGAGTAGTTTAAGTGACACACTGCTGACCCCGGCTGCTGACAAGGGGGCCTGGTCGCACATTACCTGATGGACGACCTGAGCGATGCGGGCTCCCGCAGCTGGGTTCCACCTCACGGCGTTGAGGCAGACGAGGTCTGAGCACCACCAATCCCGGCTCGCCCGCAGGCCTCCTCCGCGCCCGCCGATGACCGCCCTCGGGCTTCACAACCTCGCGCCTGCCCCCGGCGCCAGGCCCCGGCTGCCCGCCGCGGCCCGCCCGGCCCTGCCCGCTGGCAGGAGGCGAGACTACAAGAGCAGGGATGCTGCTGCCGCCTTACCTGTGCCAGGACCGTCGGGAACACGCCCGGCCGCCCGCTGTAGCACGCCGCCAGGGAGCCTCCCCCGATGAGGGCGGCGGCGACGACCTTCCAGCTAGGTGGGCGCCGCTGGCTCCGAGGGGGCCGCAGACCGGCGAATCGTCCCCTTAGCGGAACGCGGGCAGCCCCCACCAGCGCCGCTCTCCAGGCCGCCATCTTCCCGGAAGCCGCTGCGGCGCCGCCGACATCGAACCGGCACCACCGCTGCCGGCCGCGGGGCGCATGCGCAGCGCTGGGCTCCGGGACGCGGGGCCAGTCGCTCCTGGCTTGGGGGCGGCTCCGTTCCGTCGGGATCGTGCGAGAGCGCAGCGCGCTGGCCCGCTCCGAGAGCGGGAGGGAAGCTATCCACAAAATCGGAGGAAACGAAGCTGGCAGAGAGGTAACGCAGGCAGAGTTGTGCAGGGTCTCACAGCAGTGACAGGCGCCGCTGGGGCACCTTCTCATCTTGTAAACGCGCCCTGTTCCTGGCCCCTTCGCTCCGCGCCGGCTAGTCCCCTCAGGGATGAGGGAGGCCGCAGGGTCCCCACTTGGAGCGTTTGGCTGAAAACAGCTCAAGTGGACGGGCCAGTCGACGGGCAGAGGCCCTGCGCGGCTGTTCCATGCCCCTGATGGCTGTTAGCTGCCCCCGACCCTGCCCCAGGACGGGGAGAGGGCCTGGCCGGGGCTAGGGTCGCCCGGCGGATTCCTAATCAAGAGCGAAGGCGGTGACAGGGGTCAGGCGTTTTGTTTGTGTCAGAGAAGGGAGCACAGAAGGCTTTGCCTGTGTGGTAGGGAGTGAAAAGTGGCAGCACTTGTAACGATCCTTCGTGCCGAGGGTGCCCCATGCCACCTCCGTGTGCTTCACAGAGCCCAGCTTCACGTTGTTCCTGGATGTGACTCTTCTTCAAGCGCTTAAAGCTACTGATGAGGACATGAAACCCATCACCTGGGTTTGAAACTCTGCCCAGTGTACAGAGCAAGGCAGGTTTGGTGTGCGCTTGCACAAGCAGGGCTGACCTGGCAATGTGTGCTGTGCAGTTTGGGTTTCCTAAGTGTTGGGAGATGCCATGTGTGGATTCATTGCTCTGCATATATTCCAGGTGAGAAAAAACAAAAGCAAGAATAAGTTCTTTTGAAGAACAGGGTAGAGTTTCTTATTAAATAAAAATGACAGAAGATAATATTTATAGAAACTGTCATGGCAGAGGTGATAACTGAAAAGCATTATAGATTGAGACTTGACCAGCAGTAATGACTTGTGTCAAAGACAACTATTCACAGTGAATGCTTCAAAGTGTTTGGTTTTTTTGTTCACTACCATGGTTTTATCAAAGTTCTCTAGGCCTTGATTAGAATGAGTTTGTTGATCATGTTCAAACACTGGGCCATCTGTGAATTAATGCTATGGTCAACATGAAATAAAGCAGAGAAGCAGCTAAATGTCATTTGTAGCTTGGTAGTACCCATGTTTTCAAAGTAGTTCACCTAGTGGTTCCATGTGAATATAGGAAAAGACTGGGGAGAGAACTGCTGCATGCAGTTTCCTATTACTTCAGTCTTTGATTAAAGGCCTCCAAGAAAGTACTCAGTCCATTTTAGAAAACTGGGTCTTTCACTGCTTTCTAATACCACAGCCAGTTTTATAGAAAGTAATTTTAGCCTCCTAACTAATGGCATCTCAGAATTTATCCAGTCTTCCATTAGCATGTGTTGCTCACTGAGTGTCATTCTGTGAAGCGTTTGGGACATCTTCAGGAATGTGCCACCTGAGTTCAGTTTTTAGCAAGATAAAAACACCTTCTCTCAGGAACAGAAATGACTGCTTTCTGCAAAATTGCCCAAGAGTGCAATATGCAGGGGGAAGGTTTCCATCTCTACAGACTGAAGTACATTGCAAAATCTTTTTTGTATCCCCAGAGACCTACAGAGTAACTCATATGGGAAAATCCCTTCTAATCCACAGATACTGTAAACCATAGCAGCAAAATCCCTCTATCTATATACAAAACACACACCGTAAAAATCCCGCTTCTGCTATAGAGAAGTAAAACTTGCAGCAAATTCCTGTCCTCTGTTTCTACTTCCGTCTAGACAGACTAAATATTTTCCATCCCAGTACTATAGTTTCACACAGAATATTTGCACACACACATTAAGAGTACTTCCTTTTCTGTGTCAGCCAATAATAAGCACTTCATGAATGCTGGCAACATCCCACAAACATTGCAAAGGATGACTAAGAGATTTGAATTCTGAATACCAGATCCCTCGGTGTCGACCACATGACTACAACACAGGTAAGCAGGTTTAGTTCCGCACCCTGCAAAGCCTTTTCAGTTTTTCTTTGGGTAAGAACAAATAAGTAGGTCATTTGTCTTTCCTCAGATGACATTTCTGACTGGAACAGATACAACTGCAGTGTGAATGGAGGACTATTCTCATATGACTGCAAGCACGCAATGCTGATGGGGAAGTTAAGTGTCCTTAGCTACCCCTTCTCTCCCTGCAGTAAATTTATCCTATGTGCAGTGTCTGAGTGCCAAGCTACCGCCATGCTTATGTGATTCACACCTCTGCTACTGTAACCAGGCTGGTGTATTTGTGGGAGCTAGGAGGTATGCCTAAGTAACTAGAAAACCCTTGACTGTTTCACCTCATGAAGTATCACTGCAGGGTAGTTTATGACAGAAAGCATCACTG
The DNA here is from genome assembly GCA_033816785.1 of Picus viridis. Classification (NCBI taxonomy): domain Eukaryota; kingdom Metazoa; phylum Chordata; class Aves; order Piciformes; family Picidae; genus Picus; species Picus viridis. The sequence continues at coordinate 14,653,825 of CM066566.1, forward strand.
TAATGTATAGAAATTACACTGACACTGGTAAATATAACAGGAGTTTCATCAGAAAAGTTGAGCTGCATGGTGACAAATGTCATCAACTACTATGCCCTGTGGAACAAAAACATTAATTCAAAGGCTCCCTTTCCCATCCCGCTCAGTGTGCTTGTCTTTGGCTCTTGTATGCAGAAATTACATACAGCTAGCTGGCATGCCTGCTTTTTAAACAAGTGCTTTCTCCATGTTAACTTCAGACATTGTCCTACAGATGCTTGCATTGCTGAATATTCACAAAAGCAGATGAAAAGTCTAATAAAATATTTTCCTTGAGGCTTAAGAGTGTAATTTCCCTGAAAGATTCAATGTTTCACTGAGTTATTATATAACAATAGGTAAATGCAGTCATTTCTCGTTAGGCATAGTTAACATAATGTGAAGTCACATCAAAAGATGAAAGCACACTACCATCAAATAAAACTCCTGTGACTCCTGTGATTCTTAGGAAATCATCTTTGGCAGAACTTAATTTCTTCCAAGTTTTGTTAAAAAGTCAAAGTGAAAAAAATACCTACAGCTCCACATGCCTGAAGGTCCACTTCCATGTCTCAGTGTTAGGCCAAGTTCCAACTGGGATTCACTCTGCTAGAACTCAAATCCCCTCAAGAGCATTAGGCTTAGTGCCAGCATTCATTTACTCTTGTAACAGCTTAAATTAACTCCTGTTACATTTAATCTAAACCCTTTCTTACTATTTTAGAAAGAGTAAGAGTTGAGAGATGGATTCAGTCATCCAGTCTGAAGGCCACCCATCATGCTCGTCTGTTTTTGGGACTTCAAATGCTGTGTAAACTGGATTGGGAAAGGAGACAACCAGACATTCTTGAGTTGAGGGAGGAGCTGGCAAGCCACCTTTGCACATACATGATGCCATTTCACAAGAAATAGCATGAAGGTGGTCTGACTTATTTGCTGTATGTACATTTGATGATAAGCTCCAACCAAAAGTAAGATTTTAGTAGGCTAGGCACCATGCTAACAAAAGTTTTGAATAATTTCCTGGAGGAGCTCAACAAGCTGATCAAAAGACAGGAAATATCACTACTTGGGTTTTGTATGTGAAGAACTGGACCATAGACTAAATTCTGCCCAAAGTCAGTCAGAAGACTGAAACAGGAGGTCTTACAAAGACAGGCATTCTTTAGCCCATTCAAAATTACACTGGTCATCTTAAGACTATCACTTGTATTTTACTTTAACAGACATGAGAGCAGTCTATCTGCAAGGAAAACACTCTGAAGCAGATAAGGATGTGAGCACAAGGAAGACAAGTTTTGTTCAAAGTGATAACATTAAATAATCCCAGTGCCCTTTGAAAACTACAGGGTGATTGGATGAAACTGGACAGTTGTTAAAGTTGGCGAGCTGATACCTTGATCTCTATCCAGAATCTCAAAGGTTCTGTCCTGAGGTTGTTTATGGTGAAGGTTGGTAGTTGACTTCAGGGATTGTTAAAGCTGCTTCGTATGCTAGAGAGACTGTTACTCATAGAATCCTAGAATTATACAATAGTTTGGGTTGGAAGGGACCTTTAAAGGTCATCTAGTCCAACCCTCCTGCAGTGACCTGGGACATCTTCCATTAGATCATGATGCTCAGAGCCCTGTCCAACCTGACCTTGAATGTTTCCATAAGTTTTATCATCCATCCTCCGCAAGAAAACAACAAACACATGAGAGATCAGTTTCAAAGAATTTGAAGTACCTTCTGCTGGTGAAGGAAGTCTTAACATGACAATATGCTGTTAGTTAATACACTGACTATTTTACAAGTTTTGGAGATGGTGGAAATGGAACTAATTAGCAAACAGTCAGCATTCATCCACTAGTAAGACTGAAAATAAATGTGGACATTTTGTGGCTAGATAACACCATTCAGCTCATAAATGAAAGTTCACAGCAATCTTTGTATTTGGGAGCTAGGCCATAAATATAACTTATCGTCAGGTATTTTCAACTCACTAAAGTTACTTGAAAGCTTATCACTATAGAGTCCATTTAGAAGCAAAAAAAATTTACATTTGTCTCAAATAGTTGTCCCAGAATACCTCTCAGCATTAATTGGCCTTCCCACAGTTTTCCTATATAGCTAGCTATATAGGATATATAACCCTATATAAGGTATATAACCCTATATATGTTGCAGTAATATGTAACAAGTTCCCTCCAACTTCAGAAGAACACTTCTAAAGTCAAGTTGAAGAATCAGGGAAAAAAAGTTGAATGCAAAGCTCTTATTTTTACAAAAACTCATTTGAAAATTGAAGATACTAATAATAGAATGATTTTAAAATGCAATTTCTAAGTTGGCAGTGACCCTTTTGTGAAGGGCCTGGAGAAGAGAAGGACCAGGGGTGACCTCATTGCCCTCTACAACTACCTGAAGGGTGGTTGTGGACAGGAGGGGGTTGGTCTCTTCTCCCAGGCAACCAGCACCAGAACAAGGGGACACAGTCTCAAGCTGTGCCAGGGGAGGTTTAGACTCGAGGTGAGGAGGAAGTTCTTCACTGAGCAAGTCATTCGTCATTGGAATGGGCTGCCCGGGGAGGTGGTGGAGTCGCCGTCCCTGGAGGTGTTCAAGAGGAGACTGGACATGGCACTTGGTGCCATGGTCTAGTTGTGAGGTCTGTTGGGACGGGTTGGACTTGATGATCCTTGGGGTCTCTTCCAACCTTGGTTATACTGTGATACTGTGATACTGTGAAGTAATGGTACAAAGACGATTGAAATACTGCTTTTATGTGAGTAAAACGATGAAGATCAAAACTGATACGCTCTTGAGAAGGAAGACTTTTTTTAAAAATTTGAACAGTATATTCATTATTACTCTCAAGTTAGGCTGTAGTTCAAATATTCTGTGATGAGTTATATAGGCCTAATTTTAAGCATTTTGAAAAGTTCTGTGGTCTAAAGTAAGACTACTACTGCAGAAATTTATCTGTATACATGAATCTTTGACAGTTGGGGTCTTTCTTGCTATTAGATGAGAACTGTGGTTCAACTGCTGCTTTATGTTTTGATGATAAGATCCCATGGTACTTCTGCAACAATACAATAGCAGAGGTCCCCTGAAAACATTTTAAGTAATGGAATTACATTGTGTGCTTTAGTGGTTAATAGGTTCCTCATGGTTCCAACTGACTAAGTTATATTTCATTATTCTTCCAAACATTCTGCTGTAGTGGTGCTAGCACTTGTTGAAAAGGTTTTCACATCTAAGTGAAAACCTGTCATTTTGACTTTTTAGCTGTATCTTTGTATAAATACATAGATATACACATTCATATATACGTTTTGCTTATAATACATGAATTGTAGGATTTTCTGAAATCTTATTATTGCTTCCCATGTAAATAGGGAATTTTATTGTGGGGACCTTACTGTGCACCAGAGAGCGTTTCTTCTCTTTTCTTTCATTCTCTGAAATCAGTGTGAGCAGTGCCATCAATTTTAATGATTTTAATGATATTTCATCCTAAGTTTTATAGGAAGAGTTGGCAGTAATAACTATAGTTAAGGTTGCCTAACACTTTTCCACTGTATGGATTTTGTACTTTAAAGAGAGAAGCGATAGAAATTGTATACAAGGGTACAATAAAACAAGTCGAGATTAGCAAAGTTAATTTTATCTGTGTTACTTGAAAAACCAGAAGGATTTATTAGGCACTGGGACTCTGTATTTTGAAATGCAACGTGACTGATATAATTTTAAATAATTATTGTTATGCAGTTCAAAAAATACAATAAAGATGGCAAAGACATTACTTCACAGTATTACTAAAGAAACAATTATAGAATTATCAGTATTTTAACTTGTAAAATATTTTTCAAATATATGGTTTCTGGAAATGTTGAAGTAGAAGCAGCTTCTCTCTTGTTTCTTTTCCCAGGCCACTGTCTAAAGCTACTATTAATAACACTTTGTTGTACCACTGTGATTTATTAATTAAAATTGTCTTAAATTATAACATCTTTAATACTGCTGAAGATGGTAAAGTGTATATAATTATTTCTTTGAAAAAGAAAGGAATTATAAAACTCTAAATTACTGTTTTCTGTAATGTATTCCATTATTTTAAGTAGTGCTTACCTCTTTTGTTCAGAATACTATTTAAGATTCTTGATTGCACCTATTTTTGTGTAAGCAGGGGAAGGAATGATCGTTTTCCAGATATGTGTGTTTAGTAACTAAAACTATTACAGGGTCTGGTCTAAGCTAGTAGCACAAGTGTGTGGTAGCCACATACCTTCACTGTAAAAACTTCTGCAGTCCTTTCATAAAAAAAAGTTGAAAGTCCTAATACAAAGTTCATTATGGTCAGCAGAGTTTGTTGCCATTGATGTCTGCATTTGGTGCTTAAAGAGTTGAAAAATAGCTGGAATAGTTGTGTAAATATTGTGTACAGCCTTGGTGTATTTGCTAGCAAGGTGTTCCTTTGTAACTATATCAAAAGGGACTGTACTCACAAGGGCATGTAACAATGGCACTAATAAAAATCCCTGAAGAAACTGGAAGAAGCGTCTCTTTGGGGAATGGTTCTCAGCTGGCACCGTAGGAGTAGGAGCTGTTGGTTGAGTACAGCCAGAGAGGATTTTCAGTCTATTACAGGATCCTTTTGTAGAAAAGGGAAGGGATCTTGAAACCTGAGGGAGTTGGTACTCTGCAGTATCTGAATTTGCAGAATCATAGAATGATTTGGATTGGAAGGGACCTGGTTCCAACCCTGCTGCTATGGGCAGGGACACACCCTATTAGACCAGGTTGTTCAAGACCCTATCCAACTTGGCTTTGAACACTTCCAGGGCTGGAGCCTCCACAACATCTCTGTACAGCCTGTTCCAGTGCCTCACCACCTTCATGGTGAAGAACTTCCTCTTAATATGTATTTCCATTTTGAAGCCATTACCCTTCATCCTGTAATTACATGCCTTCGTAAAAAGTCCTTCCTCAGATGTCTGGTAGGCTTCCTTCAAATACTGGAAGGCTGCAATAAGGTCTTCCCAGAGTCTTCTCTAGGCTGAACAACCCCAAATCTCTCAGCCCATCTTCATAAGAGAGGTGTTCCAACCCTCTTATCATCTTTGTGGCCCTCTTCTGGACCCTCTCTAACAGTTCCATGTCCTTCATGTGTTGGGGGCTCCAGAACTGGACGCAGTATTCCAGCTGGGGTCTCCCTGGAGTGGAGTAAAGGGGAAGAATCTCTTCCCTTGGCCTGGTGGCCACGCTTCATTTGATGCAGCCCAGGATATGCTTGGTTTTCTGGGCTGCAAGCACACATTGCTGGCTCATGTTGAACTTCTCATCAACCAGCATTTCCAAGTTCTTCTCCTCAGGTCTGCTCTCTATCTATTCACTGCACAGCCTGTATTTGTGCTTGGGATTGCCCTGACCTGGGTGTATGACCTCGCACTTGGCCTTGTTATATTTTCTGAGGTTTGTACGGGCCCACCTCAAGGCTGGATGGCATTCCTTCCCTCCAGCATGTTGGCTGCATGGTGACTTCATCCCACTGTTCGTCTTGCTGACAAAGATGTTAAGACAGCACTAGTCCCAGTACTGACTCCTGAGGAGCGCCACTTGTCACTGGTCTCCATTATTGCGTGCATCTAAGGAGACATAAGCTGTACCAAGAACAATAAGATACTGACTCATGTTCACAAAGCACAGGGAGTTACCTGTTCACGTAGCCTCCACAGTGTTTATGGGTCTCATGTGCCTGCAGCTTATGTATAGCCTCTCTGTATCTGGTCTGTGGTGGGATGATTTAGTTGGAGCTGCACAGATCACAGTCAGGATGCCTGTGTGGTGTTGGTTCTGGTCCTTGAGCTCTTTCTCGTTTATGTAACACAAAAGATGTATCCTTACAGTATTAGTCAGGATCCAGAGCAAATCAGCTGTAACTGCTTTTGTGAGGACAGGGGTCCTGATGAGAATCAGCCATGTGTAACAGAGGTTTGTGCAGAATGGCAGGGGTACATAACACAGCTAAGATTCATCCAACTGAAAATAAGTGTCTACATATAGGTTTCTGCACTTTAATTAATTGCCTTGCACTCCTGTTATAGTCAGTGGGGAGCAATATGCCACCATGTGTCATGATTTGTCTCGTCATAAGCTATATGTTTAAAGTGGCTCAGATGAATCTTAACCAAAGATTCAGTTCAGTCTTTTAGGCTGTCAGGGGAACTGAGATATTTTAGGTCAGCTGTAAATATCTGCACTGCTTATTTACTGCTTATGATTGCTGTAAAGACTCTTGAGAAGGAGCTGTTGCAGATCTGTGTATCCAGCTTCCTGGGCACATATGCTGTCAGAGTTAGCAACAAAGGAGATAGTCATACAGTTTGTAGGGTGCCACCCTGATGACAGGTGGAAGCACAGATGTGTTACTTCAAGGTGCAGCTGAGGAACAAGTGTCTTTCTGCTGTGCATGGAAGAAGTTGGGACACCCTCCCTGCCTAACTACTAGCTTGTTACTAGGCTTATAAACATCTGTATTGGAGCACTGGAATTTGCATCTCTTTTGTATCTTTACTTGTGTGGAAAACACCTATATGCACTGTCGATTCAGACATCACTCCAAACATCTGCTGCAGAGAGAGTTTGGACGGAGCTCGTAAAAGTAGACAGACTGCTGCTTCAGAAGCTAACTGCCTACTTGCCTGTGGTAGTTGAAGGCACTTAGGAATGCTAAGTTTACCAGTAGGGAGAGCAACTGATGAAAGCAAGCTTTTTATTGTTCTCCACAGCAGCAAGAGAGACTGCCATTTTGACCCAGAGGACTTGAGGTCATTCTGGAGCCTCCCACTCCATAAGTCCTGAGAAGCTCCAGGAAGATGTGGCAACAGTGGTGGACTGAAGACCAGCAAAGCCTGTAGGTAATCTGCTGGAAAAGAGGGCCCATTCATGCTGCAATCTTACCCCACATCTACCCATGACACCTATCTATTACACTTGATAACATCCCAGCACCCAAAAGAGTTGTTGTAACATACATTCTGAAGAGACAGGATAGATTATGGTCCAACAAAAGCAAGTAACAAGAAAATGTAAGAAAGCAATGGCTAAAGCATGGCTGGAACCACTACAATTAACTTTATGCCTTATTTAGTGCACCTTATCCTAGTTGGTTTGTATCTAAGTAACATAAGTTGAAAGTCCTTTAAATTCCCTCAGACTCTGAGACAGTCTCTAAGATTTTAATCTGCTTGAAGTCACTGGCAAAACTATTCTGGACTTCAGTCCAAGACTTAACTTTTAGTTTTTCTATATACGCTTAATAGCCTAAAACGTAACCTGCCTTATTGTCTGGGCTCTGCACAACCTGATCTAGTTAACAATGCCTCTGCTTACTACAGAGGGGTTGGACTAGATGACCTTTGGAGGCCCCTTCCAACCCAGACCATTCTATGATTCTCTGATTTTTCCCTGCCCTTAGAAATAGCATAACAAGGAGTCAATGTCCTGCAGAAGTGGGTTGAAATTCCATAAAGTTACTCTCACCTTTCTGCAAAAAATGTGCCATCCTTAAACATGATCTGAGTCATGTTTTACCCCAAACTAGCAGAGCCCCAGATCACAGAATCACCGAATCACCAAGGTTGGAAGAGACCTCAAAGATCATCAAGTCCAACCTGTCACCGCAGACCTCATGACTATTACACAGTATCATTAAATAAATGACTAGGTTGAAATTACCTCTTGAGGAGTTAAACACATTAATTAGCATTTCCTTTGGTAACTTTTTTCAAAGCTATGAACTTGTTTGTTACCCAGCATACCACATATCTGGCTGATTTGGATGCCCAGATGTGGATATTGTGGATATCATGCAGACAAGCCAAAATTTCTAGCATTTCTTCAACATCAGATAATGTTCAAAACTCAGCAGAAAGATTACTGCTGTCTGGATACTTCACAAAATAATTTTTAAGAAAGAGTAGATGCCTAGTTAAGATAGATGCTTTCACATTTCCTGCATCTCACTTCTGGACTAATCCGGGAACTATCCCAAGTGAGCACTGAATTGTTTCCAGGTATTTCAGATGTCTTCAAAAACTCGTGGAAGACAGAGGAGACAGTAGAGAACTGAAAAAGAGAAGCATAATAACTTTTAGGAAAAGACATGAAAGAGTACTTAGGGTAGACAGGTAGCCTAACTAACTTCTGCTTCTGAATTCTGGAACAAATTATTCAGTAAGAAGATTCTAGAGGTGTGGAACATGGTGAGGTGATAAAAGCTTGCTGACATGCCTCTGTCAAGAACTTACCATGTCAGACAAAATCAATTTCCTTCTTTGCTGTCTTCCTTACTGGCCTGATTGTGGCTGGGAGAGAGTTAATTTTATTCCTAGTAGCTGGTACAGTGCTGTGTTTTGGGTTTGATGAGAGAATAATGTTGGTAACACCCTGATACTGCTAAGTAGCACTTACCCTAAGTCATAGACTTTTCCATTGCCCATGTTCTACCACTGAGGAGTTGCATAAAAAGCTGGAAGACAGCATAACTAGGATAGCTGACCCAACCTAGCCAGAGAGATGGTGCATACCATAGAATGTCATGTTCAGGATATAAACTGGGAGGAGTTGTCTGGGAGGAGTGGATCGCTGCTTAGGAATTAGTCTGTAGGTGGTGAGCGATTGTATTGTGCATCACTTGTCTGTTCTTGGGTTTTCTTTATCTTTTTGTTCTGTTATTGTTCATTACAATATTGATTATTAGTACTGTTATTTTGTTGTTGTTATTGTGTTAGTTATTAAACTGTGCTTATCTAAACCTACAAGTTTTACTTTTTTTCTCCTTCTCCTCCCCATCCCACTGGGAGTGGGTAGGAGTGAGTGAGCAGCTGTGTAGTGCTTGGTTTCTGGCTGGAGTTAAACCACACCACCTAGTAGATACAGATGAAGCAGGAAAAATTACTTGCATAGATTTTAGTAAGGCTTCTGGCTTCTGGCTCTGTTTGCTGTTGTATTTTATAAGTAGCTGAAGAAGTTATGGTCTACATTAAATCACCAGAAGTTAACAATGGATGAAGGCAACTGTTCAAAAAGTACTGCATTGGAAAAGTGGTTATTGCTGGCCTACAGTAAGTTTGAGACTGCATTTCATGTAGGCTTTAGGAATTTGAGGACAGTTCTCTTCAGTGTCCTGGAATGAATGGCTAGACTATATGCTTTATGTCAAGCTGGAAGAAGTTTGGAATACACTGGAAGAAGGGATCAGAATGATAATATCCTCTCAAGTTGCAGATATGGCTTAAACGGAGCAAGTGTAATAAATGCAGGTTCTTATACTGATGAAAGAGGAACAAATTGCACAAAACCCCCACATAACAGATGGGAAGCAAAAGTGCAGAGACAACTGCATAGATTTAAAGAAACTTGCAAACTAAATGAGATCCATAAATGCGATCATGTGACCTAAATCCAGTCCTCATATATAATACATTCTGTCAGGGAGATAGCAGTATTGAATACTCCACTACAAATTACAGAACACCTCAGGTTAGAGGGAAGCTTGAAAAACTGAGTTCTGGGCCAAAGGACAAGAATCTCATTATCTGTATTTTACATTTCCACTGGTTTCTCAGAGTCCTTCAATGTGTCATTAAAGTTATCTGCCCTGCCTTCTCCAGTGAATCCTGGTGTTATCACAATACACAACCCTAAGTAATAATAATGTGTTAGGTTTACAAATACCAAGTGAGAGTTTACAGTCAGCCACATCTTTCATTCTAGCAAACCAGAAAAAATGGTAAGATGTTTACTCACAAAAGGTATCTTGCCTGGTTTCTTCTTATTTGGTGTTACCTTCACAGTTACAATAGTAGAAGTTATTGCTATTGTTTTACAGAAAGGCAGAGATTCTGTAAGAGAAAATTGAATGTAATTTGGAACACTTTGTAATCTTCAGAATTGCCCACATTTTCCCCACAGCTCAAATTATTTTAAATTGTAAGTAGGTTTGCAAAGCTGTTAGCATTATTTTCTCAGCTCACTCAAAATTTTTTTGGCAAGACATATTATCTATGATGAATCACAACATCTTTTATTAATATAGTTATAAAAGAATTAAAGCTGTCAGGTATAATTTGCAGCTTTTTTGCCTTTAGATTCAGCACTCTTTCTTACAAAAAAAGAGAGTTAATTTAATAACTAGGGAATCTAAGTTACAATCGAATTTATTAAGTTTACCAAACTTGAATTTCAGATGAAATACCATTAAAAATGTACTTTTAAGAGGAAAGAGCAGAACTGACAGTGGGCATTGAATTATCAGCCTGGAAAATGTCTAAAAATGCCATGATCAAGTGTGCTATGATGGTGAGAGAAAGAGGAAGAGGAATTCTGTTTTTCTATGTCTCCTTTACCTATTGTGCAAGCTGGAATGAAAGCTAGAGTCTCAGCCCAAAACTTCAGTTCAGGGGAATCAGTGTCCTCCTTTCAGACTTCACTGTGACTTACAGCATGCCTTTGTAACCCTAGTGGTGCTGTTCTGCCTACAAGTCTCTAAAGTACTGCTAAAAAAAACAGATGCTGTTGTTTGTGTGCATATGTGAGCACTTGCTATTGCGTGATGTCTGATTTCTGATGAATTCTGGGTGAGGTTTGTTGTTGGAAGCATTCTGGATCAAGGTTTTCATGTTAGAAAGAGGTCAATAAAAGGCTTGTTCAAAAGCTAGCAAACAAACAAAATAGCAGAAAGAATTATTTTCATTTTCCTGTTGCTGACCTTAGTCTTCTATGAGTCTCAGTCCCCCTAGCACTCATAGAATCATAGAATCAATAATGTTGTAAGAGACCTCAAAGATCATCAAGTCCAACCTCTCACCCAACACCTCATGACTACTAAACCATGGCACCAAGTGCCACCTCCAATCCCCTCTTGAACATAACCAAGTGAGTGACACAAGATCATCTTTTATTTAAATATATATGTTAAGGTGGCCTGATATTTTCTGATCACATGAGTTGTATTTGTACCGTGAGCATTTTTCTGTTTCCCAAAGGTACTACCAGCTTTTGTGTACAAAATCTAAGCTTAAGCAGAGTTTAAATTTTCTCAGAGTTCTACTGGGCTTCAGGTATTTAAAATCTGAAGCTGTGGTTAATGGGTTAAACAAGAATGAAAAAGCAGTATTCCAGAGAACCAAATTATCATACAATATTCCTTTCCTGAAGGTATGTTGCCACCTAGCAAACACTGAAAATAATGGTCACACAAATAGAAAAAAGGAAATTCAAAAGGCCTGTGATTTTTGCTTGATTTTGAAAAGCTTAACTGAAGAAAGAACTTGAGGTTTGGGCGTTCCTGCTGAGCTCTTTGCACAAAGGAGATTGTCTCTGTGTGGATGTGGCACATCATCAGCAAGACAGAATAAATCAGCTGTTCACCTAGCTCTGCTGTAGCTCTAACCCTCCACAGCTGAGAAAGTTCACATCAGGGGAGAGAGGAGGAGGATCTATTAACTCATTTTGGCATTTCAGAAGATGTGTATGCTACAATGCAGAGCTCGGTGCTGAAGGTAGCTTTGATAAGAGATTGTGGCACAGGGGCCATAGCTGGTGTGAAGATAAAGAATCTTGCTTTGAATGCCATATTCTTTTAGTCTCTTTTACATACATATTTCTCTGAGGAATCTTATAGTTTGCGGATGACAAATTTGATAATAAAAGTGCAAGAGGATTAGACTGTTACACAAGAAGAACTAAGTGAACCTTTAGTGGAAGGGTAGGAACAAGATGAAATGTTGTAATACCTAGTGTAAGGTCACTGGGTGTTATTATTAAGGGATAAATACTGGAATTTCTACTCTAAATGCTCAGTGATTAAGAACCTGAGGACTCCATACATGAAGGGGTATTTCTTGTCCCAGTCATCAAACAGCCACACAAAAGCATGACTAAGATGAAAGTCAAGGAGCGGTGCAATGTGGAGCTGATGAGATAGGTCCATACTGAGAGCAGAACTGGAGATGAAATTAAAGGTAACCAAGCTGAGTTGATTGCAGCTTCCTGAAAAGGTAAGGTAGCAGAGAAAAGTAAGAAATGAAAGAGAAAAAGCAAAACTCAGAAAACAAGATGTGAAAACAGCTCACACAATATTGCAATCTCATAGCTTGTGCTGTCAGCAAGAAGAGATTGGACGAATTTCTGCAGACTCAACAGTAATTGCTATGCAGCAGCAGTTAGTACTATTGAAATGCTGGAACTTATGGGAACCAACTAGGCTGTGTGACTGGAAACAGATGTCCTCAAAAGAGCATGAGGCAGCATTCTTCAATGTGACAGAAATCCTTGCCTGTCAGTCTAAACCGGCAACTTGAGGCCATTTTCTCTTGTTCTATCACTTGATACTAGGGACAAATGACTGATGCCCATCTTACTATATCCTCCATCTAGGAAACTGTAGAGAGCTGAGCTCTCAGCCTCCTCTTCTCTAGACTAAATGACCTCAGTTCCCTTAGCCAATTCTCATAAGACTGGCCCTTCACCAGCCACACTTCAGCAACTCAATGTCAGGGAGTTTCTGCATTTTTTAATGTATCTGGGAAAGAGTGCGATGTCAGGAACAGTTCCTCTCCAGCTCAGTGTGAATTTGTCTTTTATCCTGATCTAGACATAACTGACCTTGAGTCGAGCTGTTCCTATTTCCCCTTGGAGTAAGACCAGTTAAGTTCATGCAGTTCTGTACCATCAAGCAGTTTCAACTGAACCACTTGCATGAAGCTTACCTCAGGAGGTTTAAGGTTGCTGCCTAGTGTTTGCCCAGTGGACAAAAGCAGGAATTGAATTTGCAGCCTACCAAAGGCTACCAATGTATGAAGTCCTGAGGGTCAAAGCACCCAGATGCAGCTGATCAGGAAGAGTCCCTAAACACACAATAGCTACAACTTCCTTGCCTATGCTGTCCATCTAAAATGAAAAGGGAGAGAAGGCAGACTGCTCTGTGTTTTATATGGAAAGGAGTGAAGACTGTAACATCTGTGTTTAAATGTTGTTCAAAAGATGCAAAAAAGGTTATCATTTGACAACCTTCTACTCAGAAGTAACTTATGTAAGGACTGTTCTTGAAAGGAATTGCTAGTAAGGTCAGACTGAAAGGCCGGTTATAGGCAGAATTTAATGTTAAACTATAGTTCTTTGTCTTGTGTGTATTGTATACAAGTTTGCTGTCTTGCTGCTGCCTGCTCCATCTTCTCAGTTTGCTTGAGAAGAACCAAGTAAATTAAAAGGTATCATGAATAAAAAAGTACCATGCTTATTGACCTTTTTGGCAGCTCATGTCTTTTCTCCATAACCTAGCAGGACTACCCTGGTGATTACCCAAATACTCTAAATCAAAGGTCATAGCTGTATATCCTATGAAATAGGAAAGTCTTAGCAATTTAGACTTGGCTGACATAATTTGCAGAAGGGCTGAGGAGATATGAAGTGATACGGAGCAAATATTTTACATTTTCATATGTGAAAAAAATGCCACAGATTAACAAAAGGGAGATGAAGCCAGGAATTTAAACCAGTGGAAGCTTAAAATCAGGCACTGAAATCCTTCTCCACACTTAAGACATAAGTAAGTAAATAATTAAGGACACTGAGAGTCACAACATGCAACCTAACAGGCTTAGAGAAGTGTGGCTGGAAAGATCCTAAGCCGAAAAGGACCTAGGTGCATTGATCAACGACTGGCTGAATATGAGCCAGCAGTGTGCCCAGGTAGCTAAGAAGGTCAGTGGAATCCTGGCTTGTATTAGAAATAGTGTGTCCAGCAAAAGTAGGGAAGTGGTTGTGCCTCTGTGCTCAGCACTGTTGACATGGCACCTCAAATACTGTGTTCAGTTTTGGGCCCCTTACCACAAGAATAATACTGGAGTGCTGCAGTGTGTCCAAAGAAGAGCAAGAAAGCTGCTGAAGGGTCTAGAATACAAGTCCTTTTTGAGGAGCAGCTGAGGGAACTGAAGTTTTTTAGCTTGAAGTAAAGGAGGCTGAAGGAAATCCTTATCACTCGTATCTACAACTACCTGAAAGGAGGTTGCAGTAAGGTGGGTGTCAAAGTCTCGTCTCCCAAGTAACAAGTGATGGGACAAGAGGAAATGGCTCAAGTTATGGCAGGAGAGGTTTAGGCTGAACATTAGAAAATTCAAGTCTTCACAGAAAGCACTGTAGAAGCATTGGAACAGGCTGCACAGGGAAGTGGTTAAGTAACCAACCCTGAAAGTATTTAAAAGATGGTGTAGGAGTGCTTAAGGCCATGACTTAGTGGTGGACTTGAGTGCTAGGTTAATGGTTGGACTCAATCTAATCTTGATTCTAGGATCTGATTCTAGGAAGAGAATGGACCTTATTTTCTCTATATACTTCCATCAAGTTCATTTTCTGAGCACTCATATGAGACATTTTAGAGTTTTTGAATATAATTGCCCCAAAAGGGACACCAAAGAGCAGTTCTGAGAATCTTAGCCTTTCAATCTTAATTTGGGCTCTATTTTTAAAATATTTTCCCTTGGCCTTATAAAAGACATAATTTTAAATCATTTCACTAATGGAAGTTACTTGATTCTCTATTCCTGAAGAGAGACTCCATTTGTTAAACATCCTTATAAATGACCAACTTTTTTCAAGCATATTACCAGTATGCTGCTATTTTTCAGGTATGCTATTTATGTGTCATCCACATTTATTTTTAACCTTTTAGAAATGCTAGTAAATAAGCTTCATTCTCACTGTTAAGCCAATGGATAACTCTAATGTCTCAACTTTTTAATAGCTTTGGAATGCAATAAACTTGAAGTACTTGATAGACTCTGCTTTATATAGACTTCGCTTACAGCCAAGGGAAATGGCAAATAGAATAGCAGCTACGAGATTTGCTCTCATTGACTAAACACCATGCAAAGATGTTTAAAATGACTAGACAAAAAATTATGAAAGCAGCATATGACTCAAATTATAAATAAAATATGGGCACTACTGGACCGAGCTCTGCATGCAGGAAAACCTTAGTGACAGGCACATCAACAGAGAGGATTATTCAGGAACATTTACTAAGGACTCAGTCCTCACACTTTTACAGCTGAGAGTCAAGGATTTTGAGCAGCTGGGCTGCAAACAGTCTTTCCAGAAATTCACTTGAGTGATTCTGTAAATGTTTAAGCAGTTCTTAGATCTTTTACTCATTTTTCTGTGCTTGGTGTATTTGGGATTTGCTTTCATCTGTCTTTCTGTGGTGACTTCCACAGTTTTCCGTAATTATGGAAGCTGTGGCCAAGAATGGCCCACAAATTCTGAGGGTTTGCAATGAAGAGCTATAAGATTTTTTTTTTTTTGTTTACCTGAGGGAATAAAAGACCTAAATGTGCTTATCTTCTGTTCGTATAAATTTTCAGAGCTCCAGCAATGGGGTGGTGCTCTGACAGTTTACTTAAGCTCAGAACCCGCTCCAGTTTTTTTGCAGGGATGGAGTTTTCAGTGTCATCCCTATTATCCCATTAGAAGACACAACCAGAAAACACTCTAGAGAAGGAATCAAGCTTACAAGCTCTGTATATTGGAGCTCTCCCTAGCAGCTTTCAGCAGGGCAGCAGAACCAGCTTCCCAGATACAAAGCTGTAATGATCAGATGATTACAGGAATACAAGGTATGAATTCCAGAAAGTTCAAGCAAATTCCTTTTGCTTGTTCATATCAAGATTTATACAAATAGCATAACACAAGGCTTGGCAAGATAATTTTCCTAAAGTATTGCCATGTGTTTCTTCAGAAGCCTGTCCCCCACTGAAAAAAGCAAGATACCTAACACCAGAGGTCTGCCTGATGTCTCAACAGTTGCATGCATAGTTCTGTTGGCTGCAGTGCTGCTGCAGTAAGGGCAAGGTAGTCAGAGCCAATTTGTCTGTATCTGCAGAAGTGAGTTCTCAGTGCTTAGTTGTGCTATAAAGCCAGTCCCTGAGAACTGCTGACTGTAATTCTCCTCAAACCCAGAGCAACGTTTAAAGCGGGGGAAGCACAGGAACCTCCTGAACAGTTTCTTCCCCCATTGCCTGTCAGTGATTTTACTGCAATGCCTAGAAAAAGCAAAGCAGTTCAGACAGCATCTATTTCTGGTGTGAAATCCTACTTGTGGATTCCCAGTGCTGATGTACTTTTCAGACCCTCTGGTGAATTTCTAAGCTCTCTCACAATAATACTTAATGGGAGGGGACTGGAATCCCTATCGTGGATTTTGGGTTCACGGACTTTGATGAAATCTCTGAACAAGAGGGTGGGAAAGCTGTTTTTCATAAAGAGCAGCTATGAAGGCAGAGAAGCAGACTCTCATCAGTAAAGAGTTTTTAATCTCCTTGTCCTGTTTTTCTGAGAAATGAAGGGTAGGATGTGGATATCCACTGTGAATTTTGAAGAGTGGAGGCAGAGAAGTAGAGACCCTTTTCTGTTCAACCACTCTGTAGGGAGGTATCCTTAGCAGGGATAAAGGTACAGCCCAGTACTCAGAAGTGTGTTGGTGACCCTCATGAGAGCAGTGCCATAGAAGCCAGCAAGAGGAAGGGAGAGTCATATTGAGGACTGTGCTGTAGTTCAGAACCACTGCTGTTGGTTTATTTTTCCTTTTCTTGAAAACCCATTTTTCACGTATTTCTAGCCTAGAAGTGACCACTGTTAACTCCCTGTGTAACATCAAGTATAGGTTGCAGCTGTGCATGGCAAATATCCAGAGGACAAAAACTCCTTATCTGAAACACCTTAGTAGTTGCTAGGTGAGAGACACATCCAGTTCTTCACCAGCACGTGGAATAATACATAAAATACTTTTGGTCACTCACAACAGTGAAAAAATAACACTGATGGCAATTTGTACCTCAGTGTAGTGGTTCACTAACAGCAGACAATGTTAGGACTGTAGTCTGGCCACTGATGAAAGAGCACTGGATGCTTTAAGATGGTGAATACCATCAAACATAAAACGTCCAATCAGTGTCATTTAATGGTATGGGATGTTGCCATTTTCTGAGGATCAGCACTCCACTGTTTCAGTTTATGCCACTGAATTTTCTACTAGGGTCAAACATAAACATTTTTAGTTGCATTCAGCACAGCTAGCCAAACAATGAAATAAGACTGAGATAAACTTGTGGTAGAGTCTCCACATGACTGAAATGATATTCACCAGAGCTATAGAATGCATGGATACTGTTCTGGTACACTTCAAGATCCATTATATGAAAGGTCCACTGTTTGCTCTATCTGTGATGATGGTCACATTGGAAATATTGTTAAGGAGTTTAGCATTGATTTGTTCCACAAAACATTTGTCATACTGTATATAAAATCTAGATTCCTTGACTAGTTCCTGGAGAATTGACCTGACAGCAAAAAAAAAAAGCATGTTCCTGTGATTCTTCTGGCTAAAATGATTTTGATAATCTACCTCATGAGCTGCACATAGTACATGGCATTAGTCTTCTCACTGAGCCTATTTTGGATTATCCTTTAGTTTAGCTTGATATTGCCTAAGTTTCTAGTAGTGTTTATGACATTTAATGACTCCTTAAGGGAAGTTAAGACCTCCTGGATGCCTAATGAGAGGTTACATAGACTGGGACTCTTCATTTTGGAGAAAATAAGGCTGAGAGCAGAGTAAGATTTACAAAATCATGAGGACAATCTATCAGGTGAAGGGGTAACTATTATTCACCTGTTAATCAACAGTTATAGCACAATAATTAGGAGGTATTCAGTGAAATGAATGGGAGGTTGGTTTTAACTGATATCAGAAAGTTATGTTTTACACAGAGTAATGAACCTCCAGAACTTTTTGTCAGAGGAGACTGTGGAGGTGAGGTGTCAAATCAGGGTTAGGGAAATCTGGATACAGCAGGTCTATAAGCAGATACTGAAGGCACTGTGCAGGGTAGGAACATTTAACATCCCTAATCCAGTGATCTTGGTTACTGGGGGAAAACAAGGGGATCAGACTGCACAAAGTAGCAAGAAATACATGTACTCCCTATGTGGTGTTTCCCACTGCTACTGTTGTAGGAAAGGTAGTGGCACAACTGTACCCTGGTCTGCTGTAACCATGTTCTTACCTTCTAGTGTTAACTGTCTCTCGAATCCAAAAGATGGTGTGCATTTTCCATGACCTTGTACTCTCTCCACAATATAAAGCATTAATTCTCATACTTGTGTTCATTTTTTAAACCAACTTCTTCAGACTGGGCAAACAGAAATACCTTAAACAGAGCACAACAGTCATCTGTGAGGAATGGCTTAGTATCTTACAGTCCCTCATCTTCCCACAACCACTGACTTCTTCAGAACAGCCTCTTTCCTCCTGTACAAGAGGGGAAGGATCTTTAATCTTGCTGTAAAAGCAGGAAGTTCAGGAGAAACAAGCTGATATTCTAGTCAGACTTGCTTTTGTCTTGGCCAGTGGAAAGGAAAACATTAGTACATACCCAGGGTAATTATTTGAAGAAAATGGTTATATTATTTTTCTGTCCCTTCACATCACTGAATCAGACTGCAGTTACATACTGTTGAGTTATTGGTGAAATAGCTGCAGAATGATTAAGGAAATTAACAGGCAAAACCACGTAAAATATGTTAGTTATCAACAAAGTAATTGGATAGCATTTAAGAGATTGAAACAGACACAGGCATGCAAAATATTACACAGGATTATAATAGCTGTAGAAGAGAGTGGAGGTTTCCAAGTGAGTGCATTCCAAAGGACCTGACTACATTCACTACCAGCAAGCAGAGAGCTTTCTCATCACTACCCTCCCTTCAAGGAACAAGGAGAGGGGACAGTCACCCAAGAGGTATCAGGAATGGGAAATTATAAATGAAAGTGAGAGGAGAAAAGCTTTAGTGAGGAAGAGGAGAAAACAAAATTCCAGATTCTGTTTGGTTGCTAACAAGCCATGTTTCATAAAGAGTAACTTTTAAACCTGTTGTGGTTTAGTGGCGACAAGAAGAGCACAAATGCAATATATACTGAAAATAGTTTTCAAAATGGTGAGGGAGCACAAGTATAAAACTGGTTTACAAAATAAAGTGATAAAGTCAAGCTGAAGACTACAGGGGGAAAAAATCAGTCACCAACACATTTTTTTAAAATTACCAACTTTCTGAAATGTATTTGTAAAGCAAAAAAAAAATCCTAGTGATGGTAAAAGGTCTTTTGTAAGGTGGAGATAGTACATTTAATTTAGGAAAGGACAAAGTTTCTATTGATTTGGATCTGGGAAGGAAGAAGATGATGGAGATGGCAATACAAAAATATTTTCTAATTCACTATTAGAAAATGAGAATTGTTAGTAAACACAGGCTAGAAAACTTAAAGAACTGGTCTTCCTATAGTGCACCAGAACATCCCACATGAATATGGATTCTTTTCCTTCCTCAGGCACAATCTCCAGCTCCACTTCCATCCACACTCAGCTGCAGGCTCACTGCAGGCCTGCCTCCTGGTCCCAGTGTGTCAGGGCCATGCCTGGGGCACTCTCGTCCTCATCTACTGCTCTCTTCCTTGGCAGCAGTAGGCACCTGATATCTGCCCAGCAACTGGGAGTGCATAGCCCTATGCTTTCCTTGTGGCACATCTGTTGCTTGGCCAGCTCTACTCCTGGCAATGGGGACATGGTCAGCCATCATGACCAGTTGAGGGGAGACACCCATCAGAGCCAAATGGTGCTTCTGATTGCCCCATCATGGTCCTGTTCATCAGTTCGTGATGCTTGCTGGGGCCTGGGTCTGTGGCACTTGGTTCTTCTCCCACTGCTGACTGAGCGGTGGTGGTGGCAGCATCTTGGACAGGCACTCTCCATGGTGAGCTCCTCAGGCAAGCCATTCACCATCCCTAGTACAATCGTCCATTTGCCAGGGGACCAGAGCGCCCGGGGCTGGGCTCGGTCCCTGTCTGCCTGCTCACCGAAGGGGGTTGTTGGGCTGTCCGCGGCACGGTTACTGGAGCCGGAACTCCCAGACGGGTCGCTGGCTCTCAGGGGCTGGCCAGAGGTGGCGGCGGCGGCAGGGGGCACGGCGGGGCCGCCCCGCTGGCTTTGCCCGCTAGAGGGCAAGAGAGCCCCGCACAAGCGCGGCGGGGCGGCTGCCCCTGCCCCTGAACCCTCGGCGCCCGCATCTTCCTGCCCCGCGCCTGCCCCGGGGGTTCCGGCGCCGCGGCTCTGGGGTGGCCGCTGCAAGCAGCTGAGGTGCCTCCCGCAGGCGCCGAGAGCCAGCGGGCCTGGGGCCTGCGCCTGGGTTAAGTGTCCTGGATGGCCACAGTACCGTAGATGATGAGGGAATCGTTTCCATTCCGTCGGAAAAACTAACAAGGCCTTTGGCCATTCCAGAAAGTGGCCGTGGAGCCATGGTGGAGTCGGCATGGACCGCTTTTTCTGTCAAAGTGAAGGCACACCGGGTTGCTGTGCTTGCTGGAGTGCCTGCAGAGTGCGGGTAAGTAGGGACATGCACCCAGCTGTTGCAAAGCTGCAGCTCTGTTCTATCACTGGTAAGTAGCATCCTGCTGATCTAGCTTGGTATATGAAGCAGATTATGAATTATCGACAAAGGAAGTCTATCAGGCAAAGGAAGAACCTTAAGCACACTCTGCAGCCTTATGGCCAAGCTTGCAAATGAGCATCAACGGTATGGGAGCGTGAAGAAGGCAGAAACATCTTGGATTAGACACCATGTGTGCTTGGGCAGGAAAAGTGCGCCAGCAAAGGGTGAGCAATGATAGACCCATTCACACAGTGAGCAGTCCTTCAAGCTGTGCCAAACAAATTGCTTGCCCTGTGGAGGCCTCTGTAGTCCCCTACACACATGGCAACTCTTGATTTCTTCCCTTTTTCTTCTTCCAGTCAATGTCACTTTGGCTTTTGAGCTGGAGGGACTTGCAACATCACAAACAATCAGTTCATTACTAAAAACAACAGATACAAGACATGTACAAATACACACATCAGAGAAGTTTTAAATAGCTTTGGCAGCTTTCACATTACATCATCCTTTCTACCTTCAAATATCACGAACAAGAACACACATTCCAAAAGACTGTATCAACACCTGTGTCAATGCATTCAACTGTATCTGGCTGATAGCAGCATTATTACTTTTATACCTGAATTAAAATATCTTAAAACGTGTAAACTGCTAACACCCTCCCTAGGACAGTCACAAAGAACATATTCTGCCAAATCTTTTTAACACAGGTTCACTAATAGCTGTATGAGGCAAAATACAATAGCACCATAAGAAATCTGTGTCAGATATCCTGTTGCGGGCAGGTATCACATGGTGATGCATTGATGTTGGGGTTTTCTTGGGGTTTTCCTTCTAAACTGCACTCCTTTGTTGAACTGGGAAACAGGCCCCTCCATGTTGTCTTCTGGGGTTCTTACAGGTAATTTTCTTTTGGGTCATAAATACTGCTACTTTGTCTACAGTTTCTGAAGTGAGAAAGGAAAGACATTCCTGTAGCTCAAGTTTTCTGAACTTGTAGACATCTGTGTTAATCCAGTTAACCTGTGTCCGATGGCCACTAGGTTTTCCCAAATATTTAATGTATTTCTAGGCAATCTCATGTTTCATAATCATGACTTTCAGTAATTTTCCATTGCTGACTTGACTTGAGTTTTCTTTGGAGGATTAATTTATGCAACTATATTAATAGTTTTGTGCCCTCACTAGCCATTCTGGGGAAATGCTGAATCACATGTGTGGCAGACGGTGGGATACATCCAATCCTATCTAAACCTCTGCCATGCAGAAGTCTACATCTAATATAGGCTCCCTTCATACACAAGAAAGAATTAAGCATCTTTAGAGCATGACTCATGCATATCATCCTAAAGCAGATGCCTGGAATAGGTCAGATGATTTGTGCCCTAAAATTGCTCCTATTTCTCTACATTTAGGAACAAGTAGATCTTGATGTCTCCATTGCAGCAGGATTCATGAGGTGACTGAATTAATACTCTCATGATATCCAGGTTTATATAATTCTTCGAAGTACTTTAAAATTTCTTATTTGTAAAGAAAACTAAAAATATAATTACTTTGCCTATTAGTCTTGATTTTTCAAAATGCATCTTTTAGAAGCTTGCTGACTCGAGACATTTTAGTAACAAAAGCAAATACCGTGTGTTTCATGGAAAAGTGTTTCACAATTCTTTGTCTGCGAGGTTGGGAAATAAGAGAATTAGATACATTGTAGGTCCAGAATAGGATCCTGTACTTTTGGTGAAATTATGTAGTCTGGGAGAATGAAAAAAAAACCCAACACCAAGCAAACATACATTTTCTTATGGCAGGCTGATTTATTTTTCTTCCATGACACTCAAAAATTGCTGTGTGAAAAGTCCTAATAAAGCTGAACTGGTTGGCAGAGTACAGGTGAAACAGTTTGGGGTTTTTTTATATATATAAAAAAAAGATACAGTGTCTAAAATTTGCCAGAGGTGTCACATCAGTGTGGTATGCCTGAGGAAAAGGAACTCCTCAAGAAATACAGGATCCTTCTGACCAGCTCTGCGTACAGGAGTTAAAATCCTGCATAAAGCTGATGAGTAAGATCTTGATGACTCACTGTGGCAGATGCAGTCTTTAATTCCAGGAGGGTATATGGGAAGTGGGTGTGAATCTGGAGTAGAGGGGAGCTAGGGGTAGGGATGTTCCTGCCTCAGTGTCTTGGGGATAAAAGTGTAGGTTTTTAGTACAGCCCTATTTATCAGTAAAACTTCTGCAAGGGGCAAATTTGACATTGCACATTGCACATAGATTTTATGTGAAACAGGGTTGGAACACCACCTACTCACAGATGGGTATAATTTTGGGGATGTCCTGCATAATTCATGCTTGGCTTTGATACTTATGAGTAATTCAAACATCAAAGCCTCAACTTAGATAGCACTTTTATAACAGTAAACTTCCTATAGCAAATAATATGAGGGCTGTTGTTTAAGTTCCTTTAAAAAAAAAAAAAAAAGGCAACTATACCAACAGTTTCTTCTTTACTTTCAGATATTTTTCAGAAGGTATGCCGGTGTCAAAATAGAAAATTCTGAAGCCTGAACTATAAATAAAATTAAATTCCATATGATACTCTTCACCAGGAATAGAAATATAAATTTTAAAGCATTGGAAAGGAGCTAGAAACATCTTTCCCAGTTGTTTCTAGACTGAGAGCACACCAGATACCAAACCTTTCAATCATGCTGCAATATTCCCTCTGCTTTTCCAGTGTCACAAATCTTTGCTTTTCAGCAGTCTAATTCCCTAACAAGCAATTTTATATTATCTTCCAAGTTAGCCATTACACATGGTAAAGCATTCCCATTAATAAGCATAAAGCTCCTTTATTGTTCGCTTTCAAATCTCCTTAAAACTTCCTTCTGACACCAAACACTTGTCATTGGCCAGGCCTGTTGCTTTTTATTCTCAAGGCTGCTTTTTCCCTTATCCTTCCCCCCTGGGTCTGTAGTATACACCTGTTGTCTTTCATCATGGGTTAAGATCATAAGCTCTTTGGGCATAGACCATCTCTCTTATTACATGTGTCTACAGTATCTGACACAATGGGACTGTGAGCCCTGAGCGGGGCCTCTGAGTACTCCCATGATCCAGTAGATAAAGAATAATGATTTTTTGCATGGTGAGTTCTGCAGCTTTTCCCAAGTCATTCTGCAGTTGTTCCCACTGATATAACCAGCATGTATGTGTGAGCAGTGTCCTTAAACCTGATATACAGGGTAAATGCCGTGGAACTATTTACTGGAGAGCACTGATTTTCCTGCTTTGGGGGGCTTGTCTGCTCGTGCACATCGAAATGCATGGAGTGACATGCAGCAGCTGTTTCTTTTTTTTTTCTTTCTTTCTTTTTTTTTTTTTTTTTTTTTCAGAACTAGTGCAATGAGATCCTGCTCTGATGCTTCTGCATCACATCCTTCAAACAGTAATAAAGAACAATGGAGTCAAATGAAGGGGAGGGAAGTGGCTCATACACCATTGGTGTGGAGTGTGTCATCTCCCTGAAGGTCCATGGGGATTCAGGACACATCCTTTCCCTGCTGCAGTTTCCCTGCTGGACGTGGAAACTAAAAGCCTCTTTCCCTCCTTTCAAGTGCTAAGTCACATTGGGAAGCGGGGGATGCAGAAAGGCTGCACCTTGGGCTGTTGGCTTTTGTGGTGGGGAAAACAAGAAGAGCCACCGCGTGCCCACGGAGCAGGAGGGTGTGCAGAGTCGATTATTTTTAATTAACCCCCTTGCAAAATTCTCCTTCTCCGGAGCTGTTTCCAGCCTCCAACAGTGACCTTCCCGGGCCCCGCTACCTCAGCGATGCACATCATCATTCACACCATGCAATCTCTTACCCAGCCCCCAAGATATTATGTTTCCTCTCCTTTTCTCCCTGTTTCTCTCTCCCCCCTGACCCTCCCCAACTATCCCCCCAAAGAGCCTGTCTTCAGGTTTTCCACTCAGTTCAAGGGCCTGCCGGAGCCGTTGTCTCCTTCATGAAACCTTCTGCACCGTGCCTGGTCCTTGAGCTCTGCCCAAGCAACCCTTCTGCAAAGGCAAGACACCCTTCTGTCTCTTTGCTGATTAATGCAGCTATTGGAGCGCGGCAAAGCCACAGTAACACTAGTGCTCGGCATCGTAAGAAGAAACAGAAATCCTCTCTCCTCTCGCCGGGTCTCTCCTGGTGTTTTAAAATAACTTCTTTATTATTTGACGGGGCGGGGGGGGGGGGGGCAGAACATACTTAGCATCAGCACCCCCGCCTCCTCTCATGCCACCTCCTGCCCGCCTCTCCTTTCTCTCCACCGCACTCTTAAAAACTTGGGCCGAGCCTGGGCGCGGGGAGCTGTGGCTCGCCCCCGGAGCGCCCCGGGCGGGAGGGAGGTGGTAGCGGAGCCCGGGTGCTGCCTGCCCCCGCGACAGCATCCCGAAACTGCCCTCTCGGCACTCGGCTGCGTCCCGGCCGCCTTCGGCAGCACAAGGGCAGGACAAGAGGGCTGCTGGCTGCCGAGGTGGGGGGCCGGAGTAGAGAAGGAAAAGAACGGCGACGTGGGAGATAACAACCCACCTCAGCTCCTAAACTTCCCGCGACAGCACTGGTTTGCCTTCTGGAGCTGCTTTTCAGCCCCGTTTGAGGCAGGGGCAGCCCGATTACCTGAGACGCGGGCCGGACGTGGGTCGGGGCCAGGGCTGGGGCTGGGGCAGCGCTGAGGAGCGGCCGCGCCTCCGCCTCCCCTGCGGCGGGGCAGAGAAGCGAGGCCGGGCTCCGCTCCGCTGGCCAAGCGCTGCCCGCCCCGCTCCCCCCGCCAATGTCAGGAAGGACTCAGGCTATGCGGGCATCTCCCGAGCAGCCCGCTCCCCGCAGCGGGCGGGCCCGGTATATTTAGCATCGCGCCGGTTTTTTCCTCCCCCAAAGTTTCGCCCACTTATTTATTTATTTGCCTGCGTGCGGCGCGCTGCCGCAGAGCAGTAAGAGCCGCTCCGCGCCGTGCCTGGCGCTGGAAGCGGCTCTGTATTGCAGCAGGTAGGGCTGAGCGCTAGGACCTCGGAGAATCCTTCCAGCAGCAATCAGGACTACCTTAAACCCAGCCCAATGCCTCTTCCTGCGCCACTCTGCGTGCTGGATGGAGATCCACAGTCAAGAGCTGCAGCTCAGTGCTGGAGTACAACATTTCACAGGGAGCCCTGCAGAAGCAACACCTGTTTCGAGCCTGCCAAGAAAGACACAAGCACTTGTATGTTGCTGCTTTGCTTGTGGATCGTCAATAATCCTAAACCAGTGGACATCTGCTGAGCCTCCTGAGAATTCTGGATAATAGATTTGGACGTCAAAAGTTTTTTTTTTCCTTTTTCTTTTGCCTTTTTTTTTTGGGATTTATCTCAGCCAACAACGTGAGATTTCCCCCCTCCCCCTTTGCAGGATTCATGCTGATGTATGCAGTCTGTTATAGAGTAAAAACAGCGCATGCCTTTCTGGAGTCAGAATCCATAAATCCTGACGTAGCCTGTGCATCTTAAAAAAAAAAAAAAAATCCCTATAACGCCTAGGTATTTAAGTTGCTATGGTCATTCTTATCTTAAACCAAATGGAGAAACTACGGATTTTTTTTCTTATTACAGTTGGATGGGCTGAAGACCGTATTGCTTGCTAAGAGCTGGGGATATATGCATTTATATAGATATACACATCTATATGTTTATAAATATGTCAGTGTGTGAGTATAAAGTGGTGGTTTCTTAGACTAACTGGTTTGACCTTGAACCTGTACCAGTCAAAACAGAATATTACTTTTATTTATGCATTTAATGGATTGAAGAAAGAACATTTTCTCTGTAACTGCGCTAGGGAGGGGAGAGGAGTGGAATATACCTAATCTTATATCTCCTGGGTTTGGCACCATCATTATTGTTTATTCTTATTCTCTAAAAGCAGAATCTTCTGATGGCTCCCTTAGGTGAAGTTGGGAACTATTTCGGTGTGCAGGATGCAGTACCCTTTGGGAATGTGCCCGTTTTGCCGGTGGATAGTCCGGTTTTGTTAAGTGACCACCTGGGTCAGTCTGAGGCAGGTGGGCTACCCAGGGGGCCTGCGGTCACGGACTTGGACCATTTAAAGGGGATCCTCAGGCGGAGGCAGCTATACTGCAGGACTGGATTTCATTTAGAAATCTTCCCCAATGGTACTATCCAGGGAACCAGGCAAGACCACAGCAGATTTGGTAGGTATTATCCTTAACCCTTTAGTGGTCATGTGATGAAATAATGGGGCAGAACTGCGGGCGGGGGGTGGGGGTGTGAGGGGTGGAGGTGAGGGGGGGGTGCGAAGCGGGCGGGGAGGGGGGTTTGTGCCGAAGCCTGATCTGCTGAGGGCAAAAATGAACGTGTCTGGGATTGCAGATGTACACAAGCGGCACCACCGCAGCGGAGCAGGAACCTTCGCCGAAGTCGCCGGGTGTTCTGTAGAGATGTTTATCTAGCCCCAAGTTCTGCTTAAGAGCAGACTCGCACTGGGACGTGGTGGTGGCGGTGGTGGATTTTTTGCTCAAGACGTTGCTGCTGAATGATTTGATTTGTTGAGTTTAAAGGGGTTTTAATCATTAACCACCACAATTTAAAATTCGCCGAGTTTCCTGAAGGGAGTGGCTGTCGTCCTGTACGCAAATTAACCACGGGTTTTCTTTCGTTTTCTCTGCTGATTACCTGCCCTAGTAACTGCCTGAATCGCAAACCCAGCCCATCTCGCCTTTCGGCAGGGACCCGCCGGCACCGGCCGTCGACCCACATCAGGGCTCGCCGCACGCCCGAGCCGTGGGGTGCTGCCGGTGCCCGGTGCCCCGGGGAGGAAAGAGCGCAGCCGTGGGGTCTGTGCTCACCCGTAACCCCGCCGGGAAGCCTGCACCAAAACCTGCCTTCCCCAAGCTATGTGGCGTGTCGAGCTGGCAGCGAATTTGAAAGAGCGTTCCCTGGATTTCCTTTCCAGGGGACGCTGTTTGTGACTCAGCAGCGGGGGCTGGGGGACCATGGCTTCGGCCACTCTGAAGAGCTTGTGCCCACACACATGCACGCACGCACACGCGAGTCAAGTGGGCCTGGAGCTTCTTGGCTGCCAGGGAGACAGTTAAAGGCCCGGTAGACTGAATGTACGAAAGTAACTAAAACAGCCTTGATGAGCTGATTCGTTGTTTTTTTAAGGAGGGGTGAGGAAAACATGCCAGGTTAACTCGCCACGCTCCCAGCTGTTACAAGGAGTTGACTTGAGAGTAAACCAACCTGATAGCACTTAAATTCGGTCGAAAAACGAAGTCCTGTGGTGATTTTTTTTTCTTTCTATTTTAATGCCAGATGTTGAACGATACCTAAACTGTATTTATTGCTTTATGAAGCTGTTTAGATAATACTGGAATGGTAGAAGATGATCTCTAAAGGGAGCAGAAGGAAAGGGGCGGGGAGGGGTAAAGGAGAGGGCTGAGGCTCGGATGGGCGCAGGTTTATGCTCCATCCCCCGCCAGCCGCTGCTCCTGACACTCTCACGCTGCTTTCAGCTCTGCCTCCCTCCCACGCCTCCCGCCCGGGGTCCCCGGGGGAAGTTGAGCGGAGCGGGGGAGGGCGCGTCGTGGCTCTCCCAGGGGCGCATCATCCACGCTCGCTGGTGAGAAAAAGTGCGGAAAGTGTTTTAGGCAGCCGCGCAGTGCGGGAAATGGGAGAATTCAGCATCTGGGCATTCTCCTTGACACAAGGCAGGAGCCGTGCCCGGCTGCTAAACCGCAGCCGCAGGTTTCCCCTGTCCGCTGCGGGTGCGGGCACAGAGAGGCGGACGCGGTGCGAAGCCGGGGCAGGGGGCGGGGCGCGGTGCGGGGCCAGCGGGTGCGGTGCGGCGCCGGCGGGGGCGGTGGCCGCGGGGCCGGCAGCAGGTGTAGGGCGGCCGCGCCGCTGCGCGCACCGGCAGCCAAGACTGCGGGGGTCGGCACCCGCGGGGCCCCGCCGCCCCGGAGGAGGGCCGCCAGCTGCTCCCTTCGCAAGGTGGCGGTGACCACATTATAAGAGGAGTCTATTTTTAAAAATGGCTTTTCAGCCGCAGTTGTAGGAAGCTTGACAATTCCGAGGAGCAGCTCTTCCAGCCCTTGCAGCGCCTTGGCTTTAAATAGATTCATGGTTTTTCCTTCTCGATGTGACCGTCCTCTCGTCCCCAGGATGCACCCTTGTGATAACTCTTCTTCCATGGCGTGGTGATGCTCCGGCTCGGTCCGGAGTCGGGCAGACCGGACACAGCCCCAACGCCATAGGATGCGTTGGGGTTCCCGGCTTTATTTGAGGGCGGGGAGGCGATCTCTGTGCTTTTGTATCGGTGCCATGACATTGCTGTTGTGTTTGCCGGGAGGTCACCAAATGCTGTTTGGGCTTTGGTGGTTGTAAAGCCTTCCGATGGTCTTGGGAAGATCTGCATGCCAAGCTGGGAGCTGACCAGGGGAGAGCGGGATAACTTGGGTCTCCTCTGAAAGCGTGAAGGAAACCTGTGCGTGTGTGTGTTTATGTGGGGGGAAGAGTCAGATGGAAGTTTTCCTCCAGGAATCAGGAGGACAAAGAGAAAACACCGGGAGCTGAGCGTAGACTTTCTCTGGGCTCTGCCCTGTGGGAATCCCCCTCCCCGCACACACCTCTGGAGAGACATCAGATAAGAGTAATTCTTTTGTGATGCTATGTTGGATGTGTGCCTATTGCGTACAATAAACCGAGCCATATTGTGTGTCTATACTCGCCCGGTTCTGGGAGCCCTGGCATTTCGCAATTCCTGCAGCAAGATGTCCATCTCTAAAAGAAAAGCTCCCCGGGAAAACCCTGCTCGGTGTCCTGTCCCTCCCCGCCCCCCAAGCCCCGTAATGCGATCTCAGGTGATCAAAGTCTTATCCCTCCCGGGTCACAAAAGAAATTTTATTTTTTAATGCAGTCTCTTTTAGTCCAAGGCATTTGCTAGACAGTAGAGTCATTGTAAATTCAGGAACTCTGTAACAGCGGAGAGGCGTGTCTCTGTGCGTCAGCGCAAGTACTGCATGCGCAGCATTAAAAAAATAGGAGCATGCAGGAAAAGGTTAAAAAAAAAAAGCTTGTCAGCAGGTGACCTCCGCTCCCCGGGACCTGCTGCTACAAGGAACCGCTGCGTTCATCATCTGCGGGAGTCGCGCAGCCGCCCGCCCTCTTGCCTCCCCACCTCTCCCTGCCTGCTCCAGCTCTCGGGCTGTCGAGTCGGGCTCAGCGCCGGCGGGGGAGGGAGGAGATACGGGATCCAGTTCTGGCCAAGGGGGCCCTGCGGCCGCACGCCCTTTCTGCTGCTGGATATAGGGGGCTGGGGCTGCTCCTCCCGTGCTGTCTCCAGGGAGAGCCGGCAGACTGGGAGGATGGGGAGGGGCGCGCGGGCGAGGAGCGGGGAGATGATGCATGGAGGGACTCTGGCCCCGGGAGTGGGAATTTGGGGGCCAGGCCTTAGGAGGGAAGAAAGGCCCCGAGCAGCCGTCGCAGTTTCCTCCACTATTGAGCGTTGCAGAGGGGGGGGGGGGGGATGCGAGGCGACTGGGGTGGGAGGCAAGGGCGGTGTAAGAGTCTAAAACTGAAACAGGGTCTTGCTGCCTCCTGGGGGGCTACGGCTGTCTGCGCTCCAGTCTCTTAATTGGCATCCTGTGGGGGCGCGGGCGGAGCGGTGACAGCTGCGACAGACAGGACGCATCCCGGCGGAGCGCTCGGTTCAGCCCAGCGCCGCAGCCCCGGCCAGCGACCGGCGTCGGGGGCCAGGGACCGTAGGGGAAGCCCCTGCTCTCGCTCCATGACCGGGTTGACCTTCCGGCTCCTTCTTAGCCACGAGGGGCTCTTTCTTCGGCCCTTGGCTCTTCCCTGGGTGAATGATGGCTTACTAAATACAGGGCAGCGCAGCTTCAGCGACCTGCACTCTGCCCGCAGGTCCTCTGCTTCTCCCTGCTTCCCCGGGCAGTCATGCAAGGAAGCAGCTAGCAGAGACACTTGTTTAACCTATTCGTTGATGGTGTTTTAGGATGCTAAGTGGAAGCTGAACTGCTTCAGTCCAGTGATACAAAGAAATCCTATATATAGGCAAAGACAAAAATGTGCAAAGGGCAGAACAACAACAAAAAGATGCAGAGTTGCAGAGATGCTAATTGCCTAAAGACATTATTTCTATAGGTCTTTTCTCCACCAAAGCTAATCTAGATGCAAGTTAACATTTCAGGTTGTGTGAAGGACCACCTCCTCTCTCCTGTGAGCCTGGCAGGAGTTCAGGACCGGCCTTCACACTCAGGCTGGTGTCCTGCTGCTGTTCAGCATGATTATATTTGGATCGTGTGGAATAAGGTTCATGAAAGGCTGATGTGAATGTGTAAGGAATAACTTTCCCCAAAACTTTCTTCCTAACCTCTATGTGGAGAAGTGTATCCTTGCCTTTAAATTGTTCTGTTACAGAAAATGATCAGTGTCTGATGAAAAGGTATCCAGCATCCCATACACTGAGGCAGTTAATTCCTCTCTCCTTTTCTTCTTTTCCCCATTTTTAGCTATAAATAAGACCTTTGCTTTTAAAGTTTGTAGCTGTCCTGATTTTCATTTGGTCCAGCCTCATTCTGAAGAGGAATATCTATTTTAATATCTGGTTCAGGTCCTACTTGTATATTGCAGAAGCTACACAGTGAAAATATTCACAGGACCGTTGGGCCGAGTAATTTAATCTTTAAACTGACAAGAGTTGTGTGAGGCTCCATGCTTGGCCCCAGATAATATTCGGAGAGTCTTAACAGCATGGCACATAAAACTTGCTGTGGATAGACTTTAGAATATTTCAGGTTAAGAAATCTCTCTTCTGATCTCAAATATGTAACTGCTCTTTGCCAAATACCTTAAATTAATCTTATGCACTCCAGTAGGATGTGACAGTGCTTTTTTGTTCGTGTGACACAGCACCCAAATGTTTGAAACGAGGACAGCAATTAAAGTCTACATTTGTACTGATATGAAAGAGGCTTACTAACTTAGCGGTAGTGCGGGATAATACACACTTAACATAAGATTTAACCTCATTTAAAATTGCTTGGGAATACGTGTCAGGTAATATGATAGTTTGGTAAAAGCTTTGCAGAAAAAGCCTTAGTAAGAAATCTGGAAGTATTGCGTGTCCAGATATAATGGGAATGTTTAATTTGTTTCAATGGATTGATTGTATTTGAGACACCACATGTGCCAGATAAACAGCATGCTGCCACTTTTTATTACTTCAGAAAAAAAATAATAATCCATAATTACTAAATATTTCCTCCCAGCATTCCTTATTTACACATATGTGGAGAATAATTTAAGGTGGCCAAACCAGGGCTATCAAAACAATAAGACTATGGTGTTTGTAGTACTGAATAATACATAAGGTGATGATAAATAATCCTTTACAGGGAATATATTTTGTCTTTACATTAGCTTGGCTATAAATTCTTCCTATTGGCTTCAACATGTGCTGTGTCAAATTCATGTGATTCATGCCTGTTATTGATCAGTGCACAACTATTTTGTGGAAGATGCCAAATTAATTGTTCAAAAAATCCACAAAAGTGCTTTTTTATTTGCCACATGAGGCTCAACACATACTACTAGAATGTTATTTTATTATTTCAGGTAAATATAGTTTCCAGTAAGCTTTAAAAAGAGTTACATGGTGTGCTTAGACTTGAAAATTTACAAAATATATAAAAAGTGCTACTCTGTGCTTTATTTAGTGGCTCAGAAAGTAGCATAACACAGCAGTGTGCTTCTGAGCATTGTGAGATCATTTCAGTCTTACACGAGTGCTCCCAAATAAGAAGCAATTTCCATTTTTCCCAGAAGACTTCTAGGTTTATGCAGGGTTTGGCTCATAGCATCCTCATTGAAGAGGCAAGCAATTTGCAGGGAGGGCTGCCAAAGAAACCCCACACCCTCAGAACCAGATGAGCTGATATTTGATACAGATACTTGCTCTACTGTGCACATTGATGCTGAACCTAGGGACTTAGAAGCTAGAAGGGGACTAGAAGTAGTGTTCCTCTGTAGATGTTCTTATCTCTAGTGCACAAATATCTGTGTGAGCTTGCTGTTACATGCACAAGAAGACTTAATTATTTATACACTATTACTTCAGCTTAGAATATTTTAATTTTCAAATCTGAGATTTGTGAAAAATAACACACCAGAGAGATTGGTTAACATCTAGACAGACGTGTGTGAAACTCTATGCTATACTAAAGACTTTTGTTTCTCAAGCCTCTGGAAGATCATATTGTGAGTAAATCTTTCCCCACATTCCTGATTCATTGATGCCTGGGAGTAGATCTTTTGGTTCCATGGGTAACATTTTAACCTCACAATTCTGCTTCAAGTGTTATTTTTTTTTTCTTCAGAATTTATTTTGCAAGACTAATTTCACAGATTCTTTCATACCGATGTTTTTGGCCATCTAAAAAGTTGTTCCTTTTTCCCTTTTCTTTGTATTATTTCTTTTGCAAATCAGACTATGACTGAACTTTAGAACTGTGTTTAGACATTTTGAAGCTTATCTTTTAAACTGATATGTTAGTGCCATTTGCAATGCATCATTCTAGCAGAGAATCAAAGGGCTTCACTCTTCAAGTATTGTGCTTTAAGATATATTAATTTGTTCCTCGTCTTTCTTCAAACAACTCGGAAAATTGGAAAATCCCTTTGAAAATAGCTGTCTGTTGCTCAGGCATCAGTCACATATATCTATATATATAAAAATCAGTTGAAACAATTTCTACATTGTTTGGTTTTCTTCCCCTGCATTTTATAGGTATACTGGAATTTATCAGTATAGCAGTGGGCTTGGTCAGCATCCGAGGAGTTGACAGTGGACTCTACCTTGGAATGAATGAGAAAGGGGAACTGTATGGCTCGGTAAGTTCCCTCTAGCCTTGGGCAGTCACAGTCCTTACCTTCTGTGGGAAAGCTTCTACAAGTGCTCATTGGACTACCTGCTGTACAAGCACTGTTTCTACTATAAAGATCTTGCTTTCTAATTTGAAACAAGGCCCTATAAGTGGGAGAGGAGAAATGTTTACGTTATCAGGAATGAGTAATAATGCAGGTGGATGACAACTTAGACACAAGCAATGGATACTGATGGTTGCAGCTGGCTGTTGAAGACTAAAGGTTGTACTGTAAGATATGTAAATATGTTCTTTCAGTAGAGTCCTGAACTGAGACAAAGCCACTGTCTTCTCTATGTAGACAGAGAGCTTTCTAGGGATTGAAAAAAAAAAAGAAAGTAGATGGGGAGGTGAAGGGTGACACGTGGATAAGGAAATGAGACATAGGAGGGGATAAAGGTCATAAAAGGTGTAGGAATAAGGGCAAGAGGCTTGTCAGTCTTGTCCTGAACTTGTGTGTGTGTGTGTGTGTGTGTGTGTGTGTGTGTGTGTAGGAAGCCAGAAGGTACAGATCATAACAGTGTATGTGGGAAGCAGAAAAGGACTTGATAGAATGAGAGGCAAGGCTGGAATAGAGAGAAGGGGACATGCAGAAATGGTGAGAACCAGTGAGTGGGAAATGCCAAAGAAAAGGGGTTTAACATAAATGGCAATAAAACAGAGGAAAGGATTGGAAGGATGGAGAAGAAGAGAGAAAGGGAATGGACGCAGTGGCAAATGTAAACATGTTGCTGATAAGGAGTAAGTTGTTGTAAGTCACAATGCCTGTGTAGCTGATGAATGGGATAAAGAACTGATTAGTTTTATGGTTCAGATAGGCAGCAAAAAGGCAAAACAACAGTATGAATCAGTAATGCTGATAATCATCAGTAAGTGTAATGGTTTAAACACAAAAACATGGTGAATCGGTTACTCTAGACTTCAGATATTCAGAAAAAGAAAATGTGGTTATTGATAGCACTTAAATACATAGACTTGGGAAAGCAAATGTTATACCACTTTTCTGTGAAGTTTGTATTTTGTGTTTGCAATATGTTTGACTGTCAGAGTAAATTATTCAAAGTATTCTTTACACAAAAAATATGCACAAGAAATTATTTGTAAATTACAAAGCTCACTGCATTAATAAAATAGTTGTTCCATGAACAGCAGTTCTAAAGGGAGTTGCTTTCCTAGGGAGTTGTGTTTCACAGTCCAAGACATGGGTCTCTTTGACCTTCTGTCCCTGCAGTAACACAAATTCCCCAGCCCAGTATCTTGCATTAAGAGAAAGTTAACTGTCCATGCCCACTGGATTGTCAGTTTGCAGAGATCGCGTAGCTCACCACTCTCAAGCAGGACATGCGAAAGATTTCTCTTCTTCTCTGCCTCTGGTTAGTCACAAAACTGATAGGAACTTAATTTTCTTGAAGGCCTTTGCCTCCTAATTGAAACTAGTTGAAAAGCTAGAGATGGACAGACAGGGATGCAGATGGATGTACAACATGATTGGATAACCTCTTTTCCCTAAGAAATGATGCTAAAAATATGAAACCATTCATAATGGGCAAGTGGAAATCTGTAAGACTAGAACGCAAAGTTCAGGTTAAAATCTGATGGATGATAAGGCTTATTGTCAGCCTCCAGAGATGGGATGTACTAAAGAGTGATGGTAATTGAATTACATTAGTTTCAATGAAATGTAGCCTCTAATGGCTACTCAGTGTGATGATGCTTTAAAGCCTTGTCAACACTAGCAATCCCAGTGCCTATATTTCAGCAACTGTCAGCTCTCATGGAAGCACTGAGATAAGCAGGCCTCAGAGCAGATTTTCCTGTAGAACTGGCTAGTCATTTTGTAAGTGACAGTGTTTTACTTTTGGTTTCGATCCAAAAAATGCACTTAATTGAGAATTAAGATCTCTAATGGGAATAAATGTTGCAGTATGATCCAAAAGTAAGACACAATCCAGCACAGAATTATATTTCTGGTGAGAGATATTCGTTTAACTGACATTAGTTTTGAGACTGATATGTGATAGATAGACTGAGGGCAAAGTTTTTTACCTGAATTAAAACAGTCACCTGAGGTGACTCTGTGAGGTGAATTTGTACTTGTGATGCCTGTGCTGGGAGATGGGTCCCTCTGTCTTGATTTCTTCACTAAGGGCCATGAGGAGTAACACCAGTTTGGCCATGAGGTGCTCTTATAAGGCTGTGAATATGTTTTCTGCATGGAGAAAACTGTTTCCCACACACAACTGAGTAGCAACCTAAGAAATACTTGCTTCTACCCTACATCAGCACTGTGATTCTGCAGATTCAGTACTGCAGCATTTGACACTGGCAGAATAGATGACCTGTCTCTATGACACTATCATATTTATATTCAGATTACTGCATGAAAAATATATTAGGTGTGATCCAAATCAGTGACCTAAAGACTTCTATCCTTCTATATTTGTGTTTGAAATATTTGGCACAGGAATATTTTTCCCAGCATATTTGTGGTGCCACTGGAGATGGGACATATGGCAAAGCAGAGCAGCCAGGATGGGTGATCCCTGCCAATTTTCATGAAAGGCATCAGTAAAGACAGTTTCAGCATACCTTGATCCAGACACATTCCTTTTGGCTTTCTCAAAGTTCTGCTTTCCTCCTAAGTTAGCTGCCTGACAAACTTTTCCCAGCTTGCCTTCAGGCTGGTGCAGTTCCTGCTGCATCTCTGGTTAAACAACCACAGTGACTCTCATGCTGCTCTTAAGTGGCACTGTACAATACACGGTGGCTGTCCTCAAGTTCCTCTTCATCCCACAGGTTTAGATAGGGAAAGATGAAGGTATGTGTATGTGGCACTGCTGAGAAGCCAGTGGTAGCTCTGTAGGAATGACTTGGAGGCTGGTTAGTGACAGCAGCTTTCCCTTCTGTCTCACTCTGTTCCTGTCCTCCCTTTACTTTCCTTCCCCTTGCAGCTGTGACTCACCACATTTCACAACAGCTACTGTGCTTGTCACTGGAGAGGAGGGAAAATCCAAACTACAGACAGGATCCAAAGGATCTTTTATAATGAGACTCCCCAAGTGCTAAATGACTCTTTCCAACACCTCTGGCAAAAGTGTCAGCAAATGTATCTCAGTTGTGTTCCTTGGTACCATGCCATGGGGTGTGAGAGATCTTTTGATCAGTCCCAGAACCATCATGCCACCATGGGTTGTCCCCACCTCATTCCACCCTGCACCACTGCTATTAGGGATATCAACACTTGGCACTCACATGATAAGCAGTAATGAGCACCCCTACCATAGGATGACCATCATTTGCACTGCAGGCTGTCCTGTAAGGCAGTCACATGCTATCTTCAGCACAGCAAGACCACGGGACTCTTTTGCCTTAGCTGCCCTTGCTGTCCTGGGCTCTCCTGCAGTAAAGAGCTGCACTACTTCTCACTGCTGGCACCCCTGCCCCACTGATCTCCCATGAACATGGACCTGTCCACTCTTCTTCTCAGACAAGATATAAGGAAGAATTTTTTCATGATGGGTGCGTTGAAACACTGGAACAGGTTGTCCAGAGGTTGTAAATACCTTATCCCAGGAAGCATTCAGAGTTGGGTTAGACAGAGCTCTGAGCAACTTGATCTAATTAATGATGTTGGGATTGGACAAGGTGATTTTTAAAGGTGCCTTCCAACCCAAGCCATTCTGTGAAATGCTGGTGTCTCCATTCCTCCTTGTGTCCTTGGCAGGTGGCAAAAGGCAGCTCATCTACAAGGAGAGCTGTGAAATGGGGAGGAAGAAAACAGGAGGGATGATGGTGGAGTTGTTGGGGAAGTGGAACAGGGCTAGGAGTGCTTGGAAGGAGAGGGGAGGGGAGAGAGCCTGCCTACAGAGGAAGCCAGAAGCCAAGATCCATGGGTTTCATACTTATAGTGTGTGTGCATCAAAGTAGGATTTAAGACTACTTATAACAGGGTAATGAATTACTGTCCTTCAAAGAAAGCCAACAAACCCTGGGGATGGTAAACTTGCCTTTTGTGCCTAAAACTACTGGGTAGAGGGTAGAGGAGGAGGAAGCACTGTCCTTGAAGAAACACATTTTCCCAGTTAGTGCGTGAGGAGGTGACAATATGCCTCTTTATTGTCCCAGCCTCTTTATTGTCCCACCAGAGCTGCACCTGTAGTATTTAGTGTTTTTGTTTGGATCTCCACTGTCTTGGGAATACTGTGCAGGTATAAAGAGGTGGTGTGATTTTTTTGTTGTTGTTTGTTTGTTTGTTTGTTTTTCCCCACAAAAAAAGGGACAACTTATCATAGATAATGAAAATTGCTTGGTGTAGGTAAGGATTTGCTTTGTAGCATTTTATATTCCCATGCGAAAAAAGGGAAGAGAATTATTCAGCCCTTCAAATGGTAGGTCAAGGTGCACAGGAACAACATGAAGAAAAAAACAGGCTGAAGGTGGATGTTTGGAGCAGCATTTGGGCCAAGCATATGGTCACTACAGATATCTGATGATGGGAAAGATAAATAATTTACCCTACAATATCAATCACACTTTTCTGTTAATGTTAAACACCTCCAATCAAAAGTGATTCCATATGCTTCTGACTGATTTTTATTTTCTTTCTTTATTGTCTCTGTTTTTTTTTTTTTTTTTTTTTTTTTTTTTTTTTAACTTTCCTAATAACCTGGATTATCTGTCCATCAGTGCAGATACCTGTGGCTGAGGTGAGCCTGGAAACAGAACTGTTGCAGTTGGAAGGAGATTTGAATGCAATTTCCCTGAGTTAAAGCGTAGACTTCTAGGCTGGAAGTAGTCAAATCCCAGGAGTGATAACAGCTACAGTAGCAGGTGTAACACCTGCTCGTGTGTAAAATAACCACAGATAGTGGAGAAGCAGAAGGCTGAGTTACAAGGAGTGATCAGGCTTTCCCCATGAGCAGCTTTGCTCAAGAAAAGCTGTTACTCCCGTGATCAAAAGAGAGGACACAGTCTCAAGGTGTGCCAGGGGAGGTTTAGGCTGGATGTTAGGAAGAAATTCTTCATAGAGAGAGTGATTGGCCATTGGAATGGGCTGCCCAGGGGAGGTGGTGGAGTCACCATCACTGGAGGTGTTTAGGAGGAGACTGGATGGGGTGCTTGGTGCCATGGTTTAGTTGATTAGATGGTGTTGGATGATAGGTTGGACACAATGATCTCAAAGGTCTCTTCCAACCTGGTTAATTCTATTCTATTCTATTCTATTCTATTCTATTCTATTCTATTCTATTCTATTCTATTCTATTCTATTCTATTCTATTCTATTCTATTCTATTCTATTCTATAAACCCAGTGTTGTTTTTTACCAGTAACAGTGACCTGTGGCTTCCTGAGCAAACTGCTTTAAATAGAAGAGTTGGGAGAAGCAGGCCTGTAGCAAATTTGAAAAGCCTAACTGAAGAGGACCAATTCAAAAGGGTGCTTATGGCTCTGAATGTGAAGAAAACTTGAAACTTTGTCAGAGATTCTGTGGAAATGGTATCCCAGTAAAAAGGTGAAACTGGGAAGGATTTGGAGAACAATAAGCTGTAGGCACATGGCAGAAGGTCTGTGAGGAATGGGAGAAGGGCAGGTTGCAGAAAAGTACATGTCATAGAGGTGTGGAAGCACAGAGATGAAAAGGAAATTGGTGCAGTAAGCTGTCTAGGCTTTGAAATGCATATAAAAATATAAACCAAAGACTTTTAAAGATTCATAAATGAAAAGGGGTGCCTTTACAACCCCTTCTGCTTACTGGTCCATTCCAACTCAGACCATTCTATGTCATTCTATGGCTTTATGTGGTATTCAGATGGTAGTGTAAAGGCAATATAGTCTGGACATAGCTGCTAACTGGGCTAGCCAGTATTTCTGATGGACTCACCGAGGTGGTAACCTGGTGCTCTGGGATTCGTTGTCATGTGATCAACAAAGGGAGTGAAAGAAGCTGGCACCACTGCTAAAAGAAGTGGCTGTTTTCCCTCCAGTCATCCATTCCCGCCCTTTTGCTGGCCCAAGTGCTTCTTTTGCTGCCTGGTGAGTTGAAGCAGGGAACTGGAAAACAATCTGGCCAAGCAGAAGGGCTGTCTTTAGCCATAGTGGTTCCCTCCCATACCACTGTAAGGTGTGGTGCAAAGGTGGGATCAAGCCTGTGCAAGGGAGGGTTTACTTCTCTCCAAGGCATTGCAGGTGTTTGTCAGCCTTCAGTGTTTGTGGACTTCTAGTCCCGTGATTTGTGTTTGGCCAGGTGCATGACCTAGGTAGCTGGAGGGCTATCAGTCTGAATTGGGTTATGCTTGGGGTGCAGGAACACACTTTTAAATGAAAGAGTAGAGGAGAACCTTGAAGTATGTGTAAGCTGAATTTACTGAAGCTGAATAAGTAGTTTCAGGCAAACCTAGCATTTTATTTTTTTTAGGAACGTCTTTTTCTAGAAATGGGAAACATGATTGTGCAAATCTGCAGGGCTGCATTAGCTATGACCTGCAGTAGAGAGCATTTGCTGCAGTGGGTAAGATGGATGTTAGTAGATTTGTATGCTGGGTGGTAAAAAAACTGAAGAGAAGACAGGAATGAGGAGTGTCGAAAAGTATTAGACCAATGTGAAGCTATTAGTGGAGTTTTTATGGATTGATCCTTTGTCTGGTTTTATTCAGGACATTAAACATCTTGTCATAAAAAAGTAGTAGTAAGTTATTGAAATTGTGAAGTATTTTCAGCACAGAAGGCAAGCTCACAGAAGAGACTTGTTGACCCAAAATGCCTACAATACATGGGGCTCAGGGAGAGCTCTGTTAGTGCCACTACATATGACACTGGTAGGATGCAGTCTAAATGCAAAGCACAGTTTTTCACTTGTGTTAAAGAAGATGAATTGAAACCAAAACAGGCTCAGAAAAGGGCATACAGGGATGATCAGAGGGATGGACAAACTATCAAATTATAGAGTCTAAAGATATTTGCTTGTTTAGCTTTCATAATGAAAACTGAGAGGGTATGCTCTTGGTCTCTGTACATACATTGAGGCTTAACACCAGGGAAAGAAAAGAAGTCATTGAAATAGAGGGCAAGGATGAATTGGTTTGAATAGTTCATAAGAACCAGAGGTTAGATAATGAATAAGTTTAAGGCCATGAGGAAGTTAGATATTGAGCTGGCCTGAGGAATTTTTGCAGGGAGGTGGGAGATGGAGCATAAATGCTTTCTCTCTGTATGGTAGGAAACAGCTTTGTACTTGTGGACATTTTCTTTGTGGAAAGTGTAGGCCCAAGAAAAGCTTAATCTACAACCTCGTCTACTTCACTTTTGCAGATAGCTTTTCTCTGAATTTGCATGGCTACCCTTGCTGAAATCTGGGTGCTGTTAAATGGTGTTCTTCAAAGGTACCAGTGTTGCGAATGAGATCAGAAAATGCAACCCTCTCAGCAAGGCATGAAGGACTTTGTAGAAAAGAAAGGTCTTTTGAGATGTGGGATACTGTTGTAGGAAAAAGTGATAGGTGAATCTATATGATTAATGCAGATGATAGGGGAGAAAGCTCCGCATGAAACTGCAGCTATTGTGGTTGCTTTTAAACTAAGGATTCAGTCTGTTTTTTAAGCCAGAATTTCAGATTATAACACCTGTCACCAAAGAGATACATCTACTAAAATTGTCCTATAAGAGAGATGCAGCATTTTTTTCCTCAGGTCTCAGATTTTCCTCAGAAGACTTTGTTCCAGGTGCTTACTAGGTTTGAGGATAGTTTTATATGAGGGAAAACCCTCAGTGATCTCTTTACCTTGGTCTGAAATTCCGTGTTGAACTTGGATTGTCACTACATGCCTGGGACTGAAAAATATTAGAATACCTTCTACACAAATGATTTATAGATCTGTGTATATATATATATGTGTGCCTGTATAAAGCTAGGCTTTAGTAAAGCTTACTCAAACCTTAATTAAATGATTTGATTTCTCGTAACGAGAGATGTCTGGAATTTTTGTATTCTTACACGAATGTGAGATTAGAGGTGCTTCTGGAGGGGGCAGCCAAAGTGATTTAACACCTTGCAGAAACCTCTTTCCATAGAAACAGCAGTCACAGTTCCCTGCCTTTGCTATGTGCTTCTGCTTCTTTCCTTGCTCCAACACCAGTACTCATCTTGCAATGTCTGGGGACTAATGTAAGGATCTAAAGCCACAGAAGAAAGCTTGGTGTTTGTTTTTTTTTTTTCCCCTTTTTCTCTTTCTTCCTTTTTTTAAAAATATATTTTTTCCCTCTTTTTTCTCTCTTTTTTTTTTTTTTTTTTTTTTTTAATTTTTTTTAGGTTTTCTTCTCTGCTGATTTAGCTCTCTGCACCGGCTTGTTAGCCATTTGTGCGAGCACTAGCCCTCAGTGGGGGAATCACCTGCAGTGTGGGATGAGAGAAGGGTTGAGTACCATGCTGTCCACAGCAAGTAGTTGCTCAGGTGGCACAGACCACAAACCTGAATCCTACCCAGTGAGAAAGTGTGGAGCATATTCAGTTTGAATGCCTTCAGATTCACGTCATTGCAGTTGTATAGCTCCCTAGTTGCTGCAGCCCTCAGTGTTATTGGAACTAGCTGTGTTAATGATATAGAGGTGTGAAAAGGTTCAGTGTCTTCAGCTGATCTGAGAATACTGTGTTGAAGTGACATGCTAAAAAAGCATCATCAGCAGTGACATACTGAGATATGCTTGGGGATTATTCACTGCATCAGATAAAGATCTGATGTGCTCTGTTTCTGACTCAGGAGCCAGTGGGATGTGAACACGACACTCTCTCCCATTTTACCATTCATCATTTTCAAAGACAGAGTACAAAAAGTCTGCCCTGCGGGGACTTCGTTAGGGATTTTG
Organism: Picus viridis; assembly: GCA_033816785.1. Lineage (NCBI taxonomy): Eukaryota > Metazoa > Chordata > Aves > Piciformes > Picidae > Picus > Picus viridis. Next base: position 14,696,215 of record CM066566.1, read on the forward strand.
TCTAGGTTGAGGTTTGCTTTGCAGTTCAAATATGCTCAGGCTGATTTGGTGATGTGCAGTAATGCAGTTCATTTTTGTTGCATTCGAATAGCTTAAGAAATAAAGCTTGTTACAGTGCAAATCCATTTTCTCTCCTTCTATAATGGCATTTGGTTTCTTTTTAATTTCTTGTATAAAGGCAGACCTCTGCCATTACGTTTTATTTGAAGATCAGGTTTTATGTTCGTGTTCCACAACTGCTGCTGAGGAAAAACTTGGCTTGGTGTGGATGCTGCATGCTTTTGAGTTCTGGCCCAGGCTGTATATCTTTAATCTGCTAAACTTTACTCTTCAAATGTAACACAGTTACGGTGGCAGTTGTGACTCAGGAGACATTTTTACTTGATTCTATTACTGTTGAAATGCCATTGGCTTCAATGCAATCAGGATTGGACCTGCTTCTGTAAAACCACCAATTAATTTTATGGTTGTGTCAGCAGACCCCAATCAAGATAAGAGCTCTACTGTATTCATCATTTAAAAAAATGTAAATTTAGACAAGGTTGCTGCCCGTAAGAGTCTGCAATCTAAAGACAGTCTTTTAACATGTAAATGTTTATTGCTTTTGCATAGCAAGAGGGGTTTTGGCATGCTGATGCCTTTGTTAAGACAGCATCTTGTGTATAATCTGAACTGAAAACAGGAAACTTCTTGGAGAAGACTTCAGGAAAACCCCATGAGTCATTTTAGAATATATAAATGTTGTAAAGTGTAAACAATCATCAGCAGTTAGCTTGGTTTTGTTTTAGGGGGTTTGTTTGTGTTGTTTGTATGTTGTGGGGTTTTTTGTTTGTTTGTTTTCTTTGTTTGTTGTTTTTGGGTTTTGGTGTTTTGTTTTTTTTTACTTTGAGAGCCAGAATTCTTTGGATGATTTTTGTGCTCCTGGTACCTGGCAGACCAACTGCCTGGTCTTTGAGCTCTTCAGCCACCAGTTCTGTTTAAGTTGTTATTTTACATACATACATACATACACACACACATATATATAAGTTGTTGTTTGTTTTTTTTTTTTTTTGAAGACAGATTGACAACTTCTTTCATCACAGCTGAAATTAACTGCATGGCTGAAGTCTGACCCATTGAAAGACAGGCCCGCTGATACGTGTGTGTGAGGAGTAGGGGGCTTGTGGAGGAGCAAAGCCATTCAACTTCTTCCAGCATTTCTGACAGGCTGTATCAGCTGCACCACTGAGAACTGAAGTCAAGGCATAGCAACACCAGAGATATGTGGCTATTCTGACAAATCATAGGGAAATCTTTATTTCTTACTCAGAAAGTGAAATAGTAAAAATGGTGTATCTAGATCCATGACTTTATGATGGGAGAAATGTTTGCCAACAGAGAAGAACTGCTGTCTAAAAGGGCAAAAGTGACATCTTTTCTTTGCAGCAACTATTTAAAATGCTGGCCTTCCTTTTGTGACCAAAAAAGGTGGGAAATGAAAAGGCCTGATTTTTAAATCACTTAAACTGAATATGCAATCAGGTCCTGCCAGGTGAAGATCTTAGAGTACCAAGCCTTTGCTGTACTACCTACCAAAACACTGCAGCTTTTAAAATCTCTCTGGCAAATATTTGGGTTTCCAAGACTCCAGTGGATGTTTAGCATTTCAGTGAGGAGGACTGGATGTTTCAAAAATATGATAGCTTGTGACATCTTGTTTGTTTGATGATCCCCATCTAGAATGAAAATGCGGTCTGTAGTGTCTCTGTCCTCTGAGACAGTACCTAGCAGGTAGTTTTACATAAAATCAATAATAAAACATAAATAAAGGCTTTCATTCATCAGTCCTTGGCCAAATCATCTTGCTGAAAGTGCAAAACATTAATTGCTTTTATTGCTATGTGTGTATTATAATTCTTTTGTCCCTGTGGCAAAGTGTTTTATGAAGTGTCCTGGGCATTCTGCTGATGTTATGATGACCGCTTGTAGCTGTGGAATAAGGTGCCACTCTATTGATGGGTAAATCAAACTTGGTGAGGACTCAGTGTAGAGACTCATGCAGATTAAGCACATTTTATCACCCACTTTACCATGTCTTTCAGTGCATGAGTTCATCTGTTTTTGCAAAAGGCAGCACTTTCTGCTGAAGGAGGACTGTTTTTCCTTTAGCCCAGCCTTCTGTGCTTAGAAAACCACACACAAGAAAGTAAAAAATACTGATAAAACACTTTGTTGCTGTGCTCCATCTTAGCTGTATTTGAAGAAAGCATGTTTTATTTAAAAAGCTCTATTCAGTTAAAAGCTTAACTGGTATTTCAGGCTAAAGAGTGTGTGTGTAGCTGTAGGATAACAGCCCTAGTTTGATATACATGTTGTCTTTTGATAGAAGAGAATTTGTGGAGTGGGGAGCCTGGGTAGGTCAAGTTACAGCTTTCAGTAAATCTGAGCGTGCCTGAAATGGTTCTCTTAGTGTCTTAAAATATTTGTTGCCTTTTTATCATTGCAAGCCTGATCCAAGTTCCATTTAAGCTGATGGGAATTTTTCTCCTGTCTTCTTTAAAAATTGGCTCTGGCCCTTGTATCAGATTGCATACCACCTTGCTTTCTGATTCTTGGAAGGGTTCAGCCAAGCGTTATGAATTAGATACTTAGATAACATTGATGACTGCAGTCCTTTATTGTGCCAGGGAAGCCAAAAATAAAATAGAGGTCAGAAATGTGACTAGTAAATGGCACAGTGTGGGCATGGTCCTGCTGGCATAAAAGGGAGGAGAACACACCTGCTTGTTTGTTTGTTTTTTTGAGAGTTGACTTTGTCCTCATCCTGCTCCATTGTGGCATGGAGAAGGAAGCTCTTGAGCTTCCAGTGAAATGGCATTGTGACAGTTTACACGGCTCAAGACCTGTCCCTGGAGCATTGTTATGCCTTTCAATAGCAGCACAAGCAGACCTTGGGTGTTTAGGTGAAAACGAATTTTCATCTGATGCACTTGGCTGGGCAGATCTAAAACCTTTATGAACATAAGCATGGCTGTTGGTAGACAGCCTGAGCTGGCAGATGCAAGCTCAGGCACAGTGGGGGTGCTTTTCCTATAGTGATTTCATGTCCACAAAGAGCACGCTAAACCTTGACAGATGCTGCAAACTCAAAGGACTGGATATCAGTAAAACCAAGACCTGTGGATTTGGCAGTGGCAAAAATGGATAGAGGCCTAATTGGCATCTCATCCTTCTGCAGCTCGTGTCAGAGCATAGTACTCCAGATGGAGGTCCAAGATGGTGTGGAGAGCAAGGGAAAGGGAAAAGAGGGGAAATGGGGCAGAGGAGAAGCAATGAAATCCCTGCTGCATGACAGTTCCCTGGGATTTTATTGTCCACTTACTTTCATTAGGAAGCTCTGCTTCTCTGTCATCTTTATTGGCACGTGAAAGCACCCTGATGTCTGCATCTGTGTAGCTATTGTGGCTTTTGATGATAAGGCTCCCAAAGGGACCAAGTTTTGCTGGATCTTGGGAACTTTACAAGCTTTTTCTATGAAAGATATTAGTCTTTAAGCGCTCTCATAACTGCTCCATGGCAGCAGTAGAGAACAGTCACACTTTTTTATTTATTTTTTTTTGTAAGTGAGGATTTATGTCTAATAAAAACTTTATACAAGTTAACTAGAAGTTTAGGAGTAGAAACTAAGATGAATATTCCATCTCTGTGAAAGTACGAGGTGACCTCAGGTAGGGAGAATGCAATTGCCCAATTGTGGTTTTGCCAGGACATCTTGCCTAATACCCCTCATCTTATAAAAAGTGCCATGGAACATGAAGTGCATTTAAGTGGCAGTGTGGATGCCTGGCTATTTTCTTGGGTTTTCTTTTGGACCTGCAGGGTTTCTTGCTGGTTTTCTGAAGTGCTTGTGAAGAATCACTGACAGAAACACAAAAAGAGTCAGCTAGTCCTTTGGACAGGCTGTTTTCTTTTTTTTCTTCTTTTTCTTTTTTCTCCATGTTCTGTCAAATTAAACAAAGCATTCTGAAATACAACTGCTTGGAGAAACTGCTCAAAGAAAACCATGACATTCACCAAGTCAGATACTCAATGTGCCTTGCACTGCTGACTAACTTGGGAAGGAAAATGGTGCTGCTCCACTACACTGGCATTTTGCTTGTTATGGTTCAAGGTTGTCCACTGAGCCAGAAGCTAACAGGCTTAGCACGGGAGATCAGACAACACCACAGAAAATGCTAAACTGCACCTTTATTTATGACAACTCTAGATGAGTGTTAATTATTAGCTGAACATAGCATGTTCTAGAGTCTGCTACTTTACAGCATGGGAATGGCCAACTGTATGGAAAAAAATGTGTTTGAAGCCAGAACAGCAAAGAAAACCACTTTGCAAGAGAATAGGGTTTTTGGTTGGGTTTGTTGTTGTTGTTCACCACGTATACAGTTTTTAATGTTGTATAGCCATAAGGAAGGATTTTGCATGAGCTTATTTAGGAGCTATGTATTTAAACATGATTGCATTAAGACAGGGTGGATTAACACAGTGATAATGCACAGCAGACGTGTAGGAAGTGCTGACTACATCAGATATGCTTCTTGTTAATCATTATTTGAACTTCTGGATTAGGCATTTTCTAATGAAATATCTCTTTTAATCAGTCTAGCAGTTTGCAAAGGGGAAAACTGTGGCATAGGACAGAATGGTTTGCTAGATGTGAAGTGCATCTGTTGTGATTTTAGCATTGATGGTCTGAGGAGGTTTTCTTTTGTCATTTTACAAAATAAACTGGAGGTTTTCCCCTCTGTAATGTTGTTTAAAAGGAAAAAAAAAAAACGATATTGATGTGTTTTATACAGGACCCTGTACTGTGCTTTCGTCTACTAAACAGCACAATTGTCTTACCATTCTTTAGTCATGAAACCACCCTTTGGGCAGCGTACATGTGTTTTGCCTATTTTCACTTGTTTCTAATTAGCTGCTTCACAGCTACACCTATTTTAAAACAAGCTGGCAAGTCTTTCATTGTGATGTCTATAACTGTGTACTTTATTAATTTACAATCTCACTTTTAATTAGAATAGAATAGGATAGAATTCATCTACTCAGAAATCCTAATTATCCTAATTATTGTTCTCCCTGGTTAGATGGTGGAGAATGTAGGAAGGGAAAAGGATTCTGGGCTTGCTAACACTGTCCAGGCATTAGCAGACTTCTGAATTAAATCTGCCTTGGGTTTCTGCTCTTGTGATAGGTACATTTTTGCACAAGTCAGTTATTTGAATGTTCCAATTTAAAGAAAAGGTTAAAAATCCCCAACAACTGGTAAACTGTGGAAATGTAGTAAAGTGAGAATCAATCACTTTGTAGGAAAACACTCTGTGAACAGACCTCATGGAAGACATGTGGTATGTGGTGCAAGATCTGGTTTATAAAATGTTGAGGCTACCTCCTTACTTGGCCCCTGAATGAAATTATTTGATCAAGGCAGGCAGCCTCCTCTTTCTCAGGAATGCTGGTTGCTTTCCATAGCTGTTCCAGTCAGGTATGTTTGGTATTTCTGTCAGCCTTCAACGAAGATGTCTAGTAATATTGTGTATGGTGCAAGGAGGTAATGGCAGTGGAGAAATGATAGAAAAGTCAGCTGCTAGAATAAAAGTGTGGAAAAACTGCAGTATTCTGGGCCTAAATATTTCTTTTCAGCTGTGGGACTGTGCAGGAACTTTCTAAAAGTCATAGCCAGAAGGGGAATTGCAAGCCACTTGTAATTAGGAAACACCATTCCCTTCCTGTACTGAGAGGGTTGGTTTTCAATGAGATTTTCCCATCCTTAAGTTGGTGAGGCAAGAAGTTGCTTGCTGACAACCTCACCCCTGTCTTATTCTCATTTCTGGCTTGAGTAAAGGCATGTGTGGTCAAAACACGAGTGTAAGCTCGTGTTAAGTAGTGTTGTGGTAGCACATGATTTAGTAGTGGACTTGGCAGCATTAACAGTTGATCTTAAAATTCTTTTCCTACTTAAATGATTCTATGATTCCATGATTCTACATAGATGGCTGTCCTAATAGATGATTGTTTCTGTTGTGGTACTAGATGAGACATTATCATAAGGATTTCCCAGAGCGTGAAAAGAATAATATGCTGGGATTTTTACTCCCCACATTATTTACAGGGCATGATCCAAAGTCACCAACACTGATTTACCCCAGTGGCCGCTGAATGCAGGAATTTTAGGCGTCAAAGAAAGAAACACTTTGACTTTATAAAGAAAGTCTAACTGTGGGTATCCACATGTATCTGAACCTGCATACTGAGTGCTCTGTGAAAGTCACGTTGAAGTATGTGCCTACTGTCTATACATAAATTATCTGAGAATTTTGATGAAGGACAAAAGAGATGTAGCTGTGTTTTAAGAGGGTGAAAAGCAAAACCAGGATAAGCTTGTCAAATAAAGATTGAATTTGTAAGCTTGAAATTCATTGGAACTCATCCAGAGCACAGTACAATGCAAACCCCCCCCCCTTCAAGGTCTGCTAGTTAAGTGTACCACAGCACTGTCATGATCCATCAAACCTGCCAGATAAAGAGAGGCTATTTTAAAATCTCTCCTTCAGGGCATGCAAAGGGAGAAATTTATGATGATGCTAAAAAAAAATGCAGATGAGGTGAATAATTAATGAATTCAAGACAGGACTGAAATATCTTCCTAAAATGTTGCTATTTTTAGCAGGGAGTGCTTCTGCAGTGCTTGTCATGTGATCCTATTGCCTTGCGAGAGCAGGAAAACAATTTGAATTACTTTCTCTTTCCCCATGGACCTACAGACCCAGAATATAATACCCTCTAGCATCTGCTTCTGCCTTAAAGGAAACAAAGTGATTTTAAGCCTCATGCAGAATAAAACTCTGATGAAAGCTGTACTTAAAGACAATCTTTATAGCAGCTGAATAGTTTTGATAATAGTTTGCCCATTGCAGCTGTACAAGGGGGCTACTGCAGTGTAACTTACAGCTACTGCAGCAGTAGTCATTGCTGCTGCAGTTTCTATCTGTCAGAGGACATAGAGGCAGCTCCCAACAGGAAGATGCAGGGTCTTGCCCATAGATAAGTATTTAATGTGAACACATTTGTGCTTCTTTTCTCTATAGCCAGTATGGAGTGCTGCAGTGTTTGAGATACTTCACACATTACAAATCTTGTAGTCAGAAACACCTCTAAAATGAATTGTTAGATCCTGCTGGCCTGCATACGTGTTCACATTTTCACAAGCTCTGCTTAGCTGGACCCACAGGGAAGAAAGTCTTCTGGTCAAACCACAGGAGAGGATGTGAGGGATGGGACTGCTGTGATCTTCTCCACTTCTGTGACCACTCAAGCTACAGCCACCTGGGTCCACAGAGGGACATGGCCATTGCCATAGTGAATACTCAAGTGTTCAGCATCTGAAACTTGATCCTGTCTGGAATTTCTCTTTCCCCAGGGGTGAGGAGATTCTCAATGCCCAGCAAAGGAGAACTCAGGTGCTGCTTACTTGCTGCCTTTCTTGCCTACTGGAACTGGCACAGGTTGAATTAAAAAGAAACTGACAAATCCCAAACCTTTAGGCACTGGGCAGAACCCTGGCTTTGTGGCCCAGTACAGTTTGTAAGGGTATAGAGGGGTGCTGGCTTGCTCTCCCCACTTACACAGAGGTTTCTGTTGCCACATGGGATAGTTCCTGGGTGACTTCTGTAAAGTGCATAATACATCTTGTACCTAACTGGGACCCTGGTTCCCATTCTCAGTGAGCTGCAGAACTCCTCTCCAGGAGCAGCATGCTTAGCATGCGAAACAGTAGTAAAAATCTGGGTTGAGGCATGTTGCTTTGAGAAAGGGCTATGAGCTGAGTTCCAGGCAACAGAGGTGTTCTGAAAGGCACCTGCAGTCCTAGGGCAAGCTTCAGGCTTCAGTGATGGTATGTTTTGAGAAGCTTCTGGATTAAGCCATGGATGGTGTCTTTTTGGGGGCACTGGAGCTTGAGCTGTGGCTTCTTAGTTGTGTTTGGGCACACATTAAGTGCCCTCAATGTTTTGCTGCATCTGGACCTTGGTCTCCAATTTCCCTCTCTGTGTATCTGTCTAAAAGGACTGCTTGAAGATTTAGTGTCTATAAAACATATGCATGGAACTCTGCATTGTAATAATTAGAAATTGATCCTCATCTGGAAACTGAGTTTGGTCAATGTGAGTGCTATTCAAGTGAGAACTCTAGTTATGGGGAAAAAAAGTATTGATTTATCATTATTACTTTTTTTATACCAGCTGAAAAAAATATTTACAGGCTCATTTTTACTGGCTTTCCATCACCTCTCCCATGCTAGAGCTTACCACCTTTTTTCCAGTCTTCTTGGTCACTTTTGTGAGCCCTTCCTAAAATGAATCTGGTTACCTGCTTCTTAAGCAATCCCCAGCTATTAGACCAAAAAGATGTGTGTGGGGGGTACATGCAGACTGAAAAAAATGGATGAACCATAAGGAGTACAAGCCCTATGAGGAGAGGCTGAGGGAGCTGGGGTTGT